>OZ038491.1:51451608-51466608 GCA_964036315.1 Acanthosepion esculentum | reverse complement strand
AGAAATCAAATGAAATCGAGTGAAAAAAAATCAATATTTACCAAATAAGCAAGAAAACATAGACAAGCAAAAAATACACCAATATCGATGGATTGGAAACCACTAAATTGACTGTCTGATTACGAACGATAGATTTAATATTATTGTAAGGGTACAGAAGGTGATGATCCCCTTTGATGAAGATAAGTCACGTGGGTCACGTGACGGCCGCTTAATGACGTCACTCCATACAGTGACGAAAGCGGCAGTTAATTTCAGTATGTTTACAGTAGCCAAACGGAGTGATAGCTTTTGTTAGCCTCGGGGCCCGGACTGAAGCTAAATCAGCTTCCTCCAGCAAATACACAGCTTACAAGCACATGGTTCTGTTTCCCTTTGGGAATATATATTTCCCAGATATAGAAAGAAATCCGGTTCGCAGTCCTCAATTTGGGAAAACCCAAGATTCGCGTTTCCTCTTCGTGGAATATGTCCTCGCCAGGAACATAGTAGATGAATCTGGTCCGTTTGAATCTGGAGTTCTAAACATGGCTTCTCCAGAAGCACAGAAGAATTTCCATATTACATGTAAGACCTTTCCTTTTTGTTTCTCCTTACACTCTGCTCGCTGTGTGGATATATGAAATATGTTGTTCTGGGACACGTATATATATATATATATATATATATATATATATATATATATATATATATATATATATATCTTAGAAGTATAAAAGTCTCTCTAAAAACAGAGTATTTGTTATTCCTTTTCCTTTCAACCATTCCGTTCTGTCCGAGAATTACGGTGTTATTATATCATGGATAAATTATTGCCCATAATGGGGGAAACGTAATGGGAGAATAGATCCCTCTTCCATGCCTCTCCCCCATTATAATATCATATTACTCTTCCGATAGGGAAGAATAGTCAGTCAAAGCAGGTAATTAAAAATTATTTTTGTTTTTGAACATCCTTACTAAAAATGTTTTTTTGCATTCTTTACGTTAGAATATTTTAGGGGTACCTTAATTCCATACCTCTGATTACAATGTACCATTTCAGCTCCCTTAAAATGTCATTTTCCCCTCCAAATGAACACAAATATCAACACCTACAATATAATAATTCAGATTCATATCACTTAGATTTTTTACTTTTTTCAATCTAGTTATTTTGAAATTACCTTAAATCTAATAAATAGCGTTCAGAACTCAAGGAGAGATGACGCGTTTTTTTTCGAAGCTAGAAAAAGTTAACAAATTTTAAGTTTAACTAAAAAAAACTAAATATTGCTTAAATTCTTTTTAAGCATTTCATCCCAAGCAAAGCGGGAGTGTCACTAGCACGCAGTGGGTTACAGAGAATGGAAGTGAGGGAAAAGACTGTGTATAGAGGGGATTGAGGAAAGGATAAAAGAAGAACGAGGAACAAAGCAACAGAAGATGGCGATTGACGTTGCATTTATTTTTTGAAGATTGTAGTTATCAGGGAACCAAGTAAGAGGAAGAGAGTTCCACTGTCGGGAAGAGCGAGAAAAAAAAACTGCTGGAATAAAAGTGGTGATTGCATTTAACTATTTCAACAGTAAAAGGGTGGGACCTAGATGCAAATCTAGAAGCACGCTTAAATTCATGTAGACGGGACATCAGGGAATATAGCTCATTAGAGCAGTTTCCATGAAAATATTTGTAGAAAGGACAGAGGGAAACCACATCACGCCTATGAGAAAAGTGGCTGAAGTCGATATGTCAAGTCAGGACTAATTACACTGCAGATCTTTCTTTGGATTTTGTCGATAACCTCGAGATGAACAGCAGGGGCACCAGACCAGATAGTGCAACAATATTCAATGCATGGACGAATGGTAGATTTGTAGATGTGCAAGATAGACTTTGACGAGAAAAACCTTCTGGCACGATACAGTGAACCGACTTTCCTTGCAGTAGATGCAGCTATAGATTCAATGTAGTTGTTCCACCTCAAGTCACTGGAAAAAGCGAGGATAACAAGGTACAGTGAAACTTGATGGGGAGTAGGGAAGTTTCTCCCTGGCAGTTAACTGAGAGCAGTTTAGTTTTGGAGGCATTGAAGTTTACAAGCCATTTAACCACTGACTGGAGATCCTTTTCAAGAGCAGGTTAACTTTATCAGTGCTGCCGGATCTACTATTAAGACAGGAGTAAATGGTAGTGCCGTCTACATAGATGCCAACTTGAGAACTGATGACATCAGGGAGATCATTGATGAAGATCAGAAACAGCGTAGGACCCAGAATAGAGCCTTGGGGAACTCCTGTGTTGGTATGGAATGAATTGGAAGAGAACCCGTTCAGGACGACCTTCATTTCACGATTTGGTAAGAATGATTGGATTAAACCAAATAATCGTCCTGTATTACCGTAACCCTGAAGCTTACGTAGAAGATCAGCATGCCAAACCCTGTCAATCGCCTTTGTGATGTCTAGGGCCACAGCTTGAGCTTTGCCGTTATTATCAAAAGCTCGGTATACATATTCAGTTATGACTGTAGACCGTGCAAGATGAAATCCATATTGTTTGTCAGAGAGTAGATCATGAGAGGTTAGATGCTTAACCATTTCGGCATTGATTAAAACCTCAAAGACTTTGCTGAAAAGCGGCAGGAGACTGATATAGTTAGAGGGGTCAGAATATTCTCCAGTATTCTTAAAAATAAGGACGACAGAGGAGGACTTCCAACAGGGTGGAAAGCAGGAAGCAACGAGACAATAGTTGTGTAGTTTAAAGAGAACTGGAGTTAACATAATTAGTAGTTACTTCTTCTGTTATTTCATATATGTTTATTAAAATTATTTTAGTGATAGTGGAACATATCCGACAGTATGCGGTACCCAGTGAGGATCGAACTTATTACTCAATCGTAATTGCCCAAGCAAGACAAACTTGTACACCACGTCGAAATGCCCAATTTATATTTATATATATATTATTATTATTATTTCTTTCTAATTTTTCTAGTTACCGGGTTTTTCTCTGTTAGTATTTATTCGCTTTTGTACAATTATCCTGAATGTCGCTTTTGTCATTTTTACATTTTGGTTTTGTTTACCTAAAAGTTACATTTATCAACTCTACATTTTCGACTCTCGCCCATTGTTTTTATCGATTGATAATTTAGATGTACTGTCAAAAACGTAATATAGATTATTTTTGTTGTATGTTAAAATAATGACTCTACAATATCCGAGTATTTTAGGTTTAAATCCTGGCTTATATTTTTCTTTCTGCTATTTTTGTCACGGTTATCAAACTTTTTGATATTTGTGTTTGTTTATTTATGTACAACTCTTTTGTAATTTGTCTTGCTTTTTAATGTTTTATTTTTTAAAAAATCAATTTCTGAGAGTTTCTAAAACACGAAGTGGATGTAATCTTTACATTTGTACATTATATTATGTTCCAAATGTTTTCATGGCCGGGGTAGTAGTGGGAATATGGTGATAGAGAAACAAATAAAAATAAATAACAAGAACACCAAACTTTCATCGTCTCTAAAAATAGATGCATAATAAAAATCACCAGGCAAACAATGCCATAGTTTGGCCAACTAATCAGAGAACTTTCCCAACATGGATGTAAGAAAAGAAATAAACAAATAATAAAAAGAGACCAAAATTTCATCATTTCTAAAATAGATAGTTTGACCAAACAATCAGAAAGCTTTCACAGTCAAGATATAGACAGTAAGCCAATGAGAAGTAGAGCACCCTTTTTTTAGGTGGATCTATAGTTGTGTATATAACCAGATGGAAAATCAACCAAAATCAGTGTTGATAAATTAATTTTGTCCATTCTTTGATGCTGTGGTCATCATAACATACCCAGAGATGAAATACATTTGTATGACTAGATAGTGAGCTGAGAGAGCTAAAACCCTCTGATACATTGAAAACATATACCTTCCTTCACCCACATTATTAAGGAGGTTGCTACTACATTTGGATACAAACAAACATACATACTTATATATAGTTATTTCCATCTGGACTCTTTCTCTCTGGCTCTCTTATGCACCAAGGCTTTTACACTTGATCTCTTGAAACTTCAAATTTCATGTTATCCTTCTGTATTATTATATTGCATTATATAAAGATTTATTTCGCATATACCAGCACTTTGTGCATTTTATTTAATTGTTACATAGCCAATATACACCCATATCAATTATACTGGACGTTGTCGTAAGATAAACAACTGATCCATAACTGATAACCTACTAACTTACCATCAAAGGACTGAATTTTGACCAAACAGGGTGCTACCATTTATAAAAAATTATATAATAAAAAAGAAATGTAAAATTATATAAAAATAATTGAAGGGTAAATAAAAAATAATACAATAGACAAGGTGTGTTCATTACACTTTCTTATTTCTTGAAATGTGATTGGTCTCTATAAATAGTTATAAGGGAATTAACTCTGTATTAATCAATACATCACAAATATGAAATCAGAAATTTTTCAAAATTTGTCCTGAAATCTTACAAAAATAATTCAATAAAACTTTAAAATAATTTTTGTTGAGAATTAGTGCCTGCATAATGTGATTAAACATTATTTTTTTCAAATTTGACAAAGGAAAAACTCTACAATGAATATTTATTTTTGAAAAAGTTACTTGTAATTTTTCAGTGCGATTTTGAATTTTTTCCAATTGCTGATGACAAATATTAAATAAAGATGTGTTTGAAGAATCAAAAATATGAAGTTTGATGCAATTTTTGCATCAGAAATGTTTTTACAAGAATTTAATTTTATTCATTATTTTCACATCTATTAGATTATTTTTAGTAGTAGTAGTAGTAGTAATAGTGTTAGTAGTAGTAGTAGTAGTAGTAGTAGTAGTAGTAGTAGTAGTAGTTAGTAGTTTATCTCATGAGATAATGTAAAACGTTTTTTGGGAGAGAAGAGAAAATATCAAATCTCTTATCCAGAGTATTATGAATGGAACAAAACAAAAAGGCAAGTCTCTTTACTCCAGTGTGGAATTTGAAAGAAATTTACACTTATTAAATGACATGAAAAATAATAGCACAGAATACAAAACAATATTGTACAAAGTTTTTGTATGTCACACAATTAGGCAAGATAACAGGTTCTAGTTACAATTCTGTTGAGCACATAAAATCAATTATAATTATTATGAACAAAGTGTTCACTTACTTTGATTCATTTGACTATCCAAAGAAGTTGAGAAGGATGGCAAATTCACAGGCATCACTCGGTTTCTTTTAGACAATAGTTTTCTTGTATTTCTTAAAAGTTCAAAATCAAGGTTTAAAACATCTAATTTTGTGACAAACTTTCACAAACAACTATAGTAAGATAATTGATACCTCTCTAAACTTGTAGAAACTTCTTTCTACTTTCTTTTCCTTTTCTTTCTTTCAGTTTCTTTCCATTCTTTTTCCTTTGTTATTTATTTCATCTGCTAATTCCTTTTCAGCTACGAGGAACTAGTTGACGTCTTCCCCGTGAATGCCAAGTCCCTTTTGTCTGTTAAACAAAACAGACTTCTTATATAGCCATGAACTGGCTCTGAATTAAATCAAAAATTTTATACTTACTTTCCCCATTAGTTTTAAAAATCAAGTGTACCTCTTTAAACCAAGCCTATTTGTGAACTTTATTTAGTTGGGTTTTGAGATCATAAGACCTGAGCCTCTTTTGTGATTCAGTTATTTTGATACATTGTGAATACTTTAAAAGCTGGGGAGCGATGACAAATATTTTTTAATAGTTTTATAAAGAACAAATTTCTGCAGTAAAAAAAATTGTTATATTGTTATGCATCATGTTAATGTTGTGCCATGCTAGACTATTGTGAGTAAAAGTCAATGTCGAGATGAAATGTATTGTGTGCTTATCTGTAGCAACCCATGGTGGAACTAACTCTGATTACTAGTAGCTGCAAGAATCATCTCAGTAGAAACTTTTTAACAGCACAAAATACTTTCTATGAAAGAAGGACTTTCTTCACCAGGATGTTCTACAATGATGTAAGCACAGATATCACATTCCTCTTGGGTTTACATTTTCTGTTAAAGTAATAATGCAATGGAATTATAAGAATTTGAAAGGGATGGTAAAGTGAACTAACCCTTTACCATTCAAAGATCAACCTTGAACTTGAACCCCTCACTAACCCGAGACTCTGATTGGCCAAAATACTGTCAAATCAGAATCTCTCCTTGGAGCCACGCAGTAAACTTGATTCTGAAATCTATAGCTGCCTCCTTGAGACAAAATGGTCGGCCTGTAGCTTTTTTCTCTAGGACACTCTCGAAGTCTGAACGAAGGCATACTGCCATAGAAAAAGAAGCGTACGCCATAGTTGAAGCTTTACGAAAATGGAGGCATTATCTGATCAGTAAACAATTCCACCTTATCACCGACCAAAAATCGGTATCATTCATGTTTAACCCGAAAACCTCAAGTAAAATAAAAAATGAGAAAATTGCAAGATGGCGGATGGAACTCTCCTGTTATTCATTCGACGTCTCCTATCGCCCTGGAAAGGAGAATGCTGCAGTTGACGCACTTTCAAGGGTGTGCGGTCTAACAGCAAGCTCATCTGATCTTCAGAGCATACACCGAGAATTGTGCCACCCGGGCATCACAAGAATGACTCATGTAGTCCGGAGCAGGAATTTACCATATTCAGTTGAAGATGTAAAAAGAATTACCAACTCTTGCCAAATATGTGCAGAAAATAAGCCAAGATTCTATAAGCCCCCTCAAACAACACTCATAAAGGCCACTCAGCCTTTCGAGAGGCTTAATCTGGATTTCAAGGGTCCACTACCTTCTAAAACTCAAAATAAATACATGCTTACTGTAATTGACGAGTACTCAAGGTTCCCCGTCGTCATTCCATGCCTTGACGTAACGGCTACTACAGTTATTCAAGGCTTCTGCTCCCTTTTCGCAATTTTCGGCGTGCCTGCATATATTCATACAGATCGGGGATCTGCCTTTATGTCGGAAGATCTCAAGGATTTTTTGCTTGAACGAAGAGTGGCGGTAAGCCGAACCTCCCCTTACAACCCTCAAGGGAACGGACTCTGTGAAAGATATAATGGAATAATATGGAAAACAGTTCAGTTGGCGTTAGCAAACCGGAAAATGCCGATCTCAAAATGGGAAAGTGTCATCCCCGAGGCTCTAAACGCTATCAGGACCCTACTGTGTACATCTACAAACGCCACTCCACATGAGGTTTTTTCCGTTCCAAAGATGAAGCTCAACAGGCACTTCCCTCCCCTCATGGCTTGCTCAACCTGGAATCGTTTTACTGAAACACCATGTTCGTCATAGTAAACATGACCCCTTAGTCAGCAAAGTGAAACTAATTGAGGCGAACCCCCAATACGCCCGGATTGAAACTGCGGAAGGAAGACAATCAACAGTCTCCTTAAGAGATCTCGCGCCGGCTGGAAATACACCTGAAGAGGCTACTGCGAGGGAGAATCGCGAAAATCCAGTTTTCAGAACCAGCCCAGTTAAGCTAGGCGATCAAATCCCGCGTACTTCTAGTTCAGATACTCTACCGGATGAATCCGATTATCCTTATGAACCTTCTTCTACTTCTGATTCTGAAGAAAGAACGACACCCCAAAAACGGACTCACCCTACATCGGAGACTGACACTTATTCTTCAGACACCCAGCAACCGAAACATAAAAAAAAAACGGTGCCGTTTCAAGGCGAGACCCTCTACGCAGAAATGCGTTAAATTTTTTTTTTTTTTTTTTTTTTTTTTAAGCGTATCACCCCGAGCAAGGCCGGTGGCCACTATCACGCAAGGGGTTACAGAAGGGTTGGAGGAAGAGCAGATAAGAGTGGTAAAGGAAGGGTTGTGGAGAAAGAGAAGAACGGAGGGTCGATCGAGGTGGGGAGGTTACGGGAGATATAGAGCGAGAGCAGATAGGAATGGAAGATGTCAGGAAGTGGATAGATCAAGGCAACTGGAGATGACGATTGACGCTACACTTAAACCGTTGGAGATTGTATTTGTCAGGGAAACAGTAATAGGGAAGGGAGTTCCATAGGCGAGATGTGCGAGACATGAAGCTATTGGAGTAGAAAAGACGTCTACACCTAACAGTTTCAACGGTGAAGGGGTGGGAACGGGATGCCAGCCTCGTAAGACGCTTGAATTCACGAGGCTTAGGGACAAGTGAAAGCAACTCCTCAGAGCAATTACCGTGGAAGTACTTGTAGAAAAGGCAGAGTGATGCAACATTGCGTCTGTGAGAGAGCGACTGCAGACGAGATGACAGATCAGGGCCAATCACATTGCATATCCGTCTCTGGATCTTATCAAGAACCCCGAGGCAACACGCAGGGGCCCCAGACCATAAATGGCAGCATTACTCCATGCAAGGTCGAATGGTAGACTTATAGACCTTGAGGATCGATTCAGGGGAGAAGAATTTCCTGGCTCGGCACAGGGAACCAACTTTTCTAGCGGTGGATGATGCAATTGACTCGATGTATTTGTTCCATCTCAGATCAGCGGACAGCGTGAGACCGAGCAGCCGCAGAGAGGAACTCTCGAGAAGTTGGTCCTCAGACATTCTGATGGGATGCAGGGATGGGTCCTTGTGGTGGTTAATGGAGAGCAATTTTGTTTTAGAGGCATTAAAGTTGACCATCCATTTCTCTCCCCAGTCCACAACCGATTGGAGGTCCTTTTCAATTTGAGCTGCCAGGTTAATTTTGTCCGCCTCAGTAGATTTGTGCTTGAGGCAGGAGTAAATAGTAGTGTCGTCAGCGTAGATACCGACTTGGGAGTCTATGGCGTCTGGAAGGTCATTTATAAATATGAGGAACAGAGTAGGGCCAAGGATGGAGCCTTGAGGAACACCAGCAGTAGTGGGATAGGAGTTGGAGAAGGATCCACTGAGAACAACCTTCAAATCCCGGTTTGATAGGAACGATTGAATTAGGTCAAACAATCGACCTGTGATACCATAACCCCGGAGCTTGCGAAGGAGGCCGGCATGCCAAACCCTATCGAATGCCTTGGAGATGTCAAGGGCCACGGCACGGGCTTCGCCGTTACTATGGATAGCTTGGTAGACAAATTCAGTGATGGCCGTAAGCACATCGGCAGTAGACCGGGCAAAGCGGAAACCATACTGCTTGTCTGAGAGCAGATCGTGGGATATCAGGTGAGTAGTCACTTCGGCGTTGATAATGGCCTCGAAGACTTTGCCGAAGATGGGAAGGAGACTGATAGGACGGTAATTAGAAGGGTTGGAGGGGTCGCCAGAGTTCTTAAAGACAGGAACAATGGTAGAGGACTTCCAGCAGTCAGGAAAACAGGAGTCCTTGAGGCAGCGGTTGTACAATTTAGAGAGGGCAGGTGCCAGTTCAGGTGCGCATTTCTTCAGGACAATGGCTGGTATTCCGTCGCCGCCGGTAGCCTTGTGGGGATCTAAGTTAGAAATAATGCCCAGTACCGACGACGGGGTTATGTGCAAGCCGTCCAGTAGGGCCTCAGTTCTGGGAGGGAAGTCGGGCAAGGGTACCCCAGAGGAGTCAAGCATAGAATTGGAAGAAAACTTTCGAGCGAAGCATTCGGCCTTGTTGGCAGAGGTGGTCAGGACCTCAAACTGATTGAACAGTGGAGGAATGGAGGGTTTGTTACTATTCAGAACGCTCTTGCAGAGGCGCCAATAGTCCTTGGAGCCAAATTTGCGGGATGCAATACGTTCCTTCATCCGAGCTGCAAATAGTGCCTTGGCATTGTCGAGGGTACGCTTACACTCATTGCGTGCAGAGGTAAATAGACGTCTGTTGAAGTCGGACATGTCACTACGAAAACGGTGGAAGAAGTGGTTCCTATGGGCAATGGCGGCTGAGCAAGCAGCTGTGAACCAGGGGGAGGAGCGCGGTTTGACCTTGAATTTCCTGGAGGGGATGAAAGCTTCGATACCGGCTTTGATCCAGGAGGAGAACTCAGAAGCACAGTCATGAGTGGGGAGCTTAAATACAGCATCCCAGGGGACATCGCGGAGGAAGTCCCGAAACGAGTCCCAGTCAGCCCGTTGGTAGCAGAAAGTGGTTCTGGTGGTAGGAGGTTCTTTGCAGGGGGTGGGGCTGAAGAAGATACTAACAGACACGACAGCATGATCGGAGTTACCGATAGGACAGAGCTGCGTGGTACTACACGACTCAGGGATGGAGGTAAAACACAGGTCGAGGAGTGAGGGCTTACAGTCACGATTGTAGGAAAAACGCGTGGAGAAATCGATTATCTGGGTGAGGGATTGAGAGATTGAAAAGTTAAGAGTATGAACGCCAGCGAGGTCAGTGGTAGCGTTCTGTAGCCACTGGTTGTGATGGGCGTTGAAATCACCAAACACAAATATGTGAGCGGACGGATGGACAGAGAGGGCCTTATCAACGCTGTCAGAAATGACATCGAGTATCCCGCAGTCCTGAGAGGATGGAGAGCGGTAGAGGAAGAAAAGATAGCTTACAGCATCGAGAAGAGATAGGCGGAGACATAAGTAGGAATGATCCGGCGATTCGAGAGAGGTCTCTCTAGCCAGAGGGAGATGGTCCTTGACGTAGACACCCAGACCATGCATGTGGGTTAGAGAGTCTTTTCTGAGGAGTGGGAGGTATCCAGGGATCGAGAGATCGGAGGAAGGGATAGAGGAGAATTAATTGACATAAACCTGACATAGTGTCATTCACTCTCTACACACATTTATGTAAATACATGCAAATGTCAGTGTGTCACACCTTTCCAGCTTTAGTCCTAAAAGCCGTAGCCCAACATATCATACTATTTTGAAATCAGGCCAACTCCATGAGCAAATTAAAAACATTCCAGGCTGGGCTGGATCCAGACCCACAATCCTAAAATTTTGGATTCCCAAGTTTTCATTATTTTGATTATTTCCAGGGATTTTTTACGTGATTTTTTGCGATAAATTTTTTTGTACGGTAGCAATCTTTATAATGTGGAAAAAAATTTTATGGGATAATTGAAATTAATTACAAAATCCAACAAAACTCACCCATGAAATAAAAATAATTGTTTGTACAGAAAGTAAGAACCTATGTACATCAAACTGTCTTTAAATTATGTGGTGCCAGAAGAATTATTGTTGAACTTTTAAAAGTTAAGCTTAAATATTAATTCAGTACTTAAATGCAGTGATCAATTTTGAGTTCTTCTGTAGTTTACTGTTGCCTATCGCTTACGGCAGCAGTATGCCTCACAAAAATAAATCTTTGCCAACAGAGGACCAGATTGCAATCAAAAGAGAGAAGAAAGTCTCATGCAAATGAAAACCCAGAACAAACGGCAGCCAGGAGAGCTTCCAATGCTGAGAATATGCAAAGACTTAGGGACTCTCAAACTCCTAAAGAAGCAGAAGTCCCAAGAGCCTTCGGCAGGAGCTGGGCTTAATTGCCCTCTGATAGGGCAGCTTTTAAGCTAGTACACACACACACACACACAGATATATATATATATATATATATATATATATATATATATATTTTTTTCTTTTATGTACCATTACCCCACCTCCAACCCCACCACCATTCCATCATCCATTCACAAAAGCTTCTCAGGTAAGTAACTCACAGTCTTCCCCTATCTATCTTGGCCTCAGTATGACCTGTGAGGGTTAAGTTTTCCAAGCTCTCCTTCCTCATTGTGTCCAAAGAATTTCAGCTATCTCTTCCTGATTTTGAGTATAAGTGATCTTTTTGTTAACATATTTTTTTTTGTAGACTTCTTCATTGTCTATTCACTTCTTTCATGGAATTCTCAGCATCCTTCTGTAGAAACACATTTCTGATAACCCCAATTTTCTCTTCATTTTTTCCTGAATCTTAGTAAAAGTGTACCTTCTGTTGCCATATTTAGTAATAGTAATATGTAATATTCACTACTATTTCCACATGCCAGTATAAATAAAATATCTATCTATTGAAATGTCGCCATAGAGATGATGTCTTTATTCTTCATAATGTCTCTATACAAACTGAATAAATATCTGGATGCCATGTGTAACAGATATTACATCTTTCTACCAGACATGCAGGTGTTGAAAATTATTTAAGCAGTTGCAATCCCTTTTCAGCTTTTTGGCATGCATAAAAAAATTGGGAGCATGCATAGTACAAATCCCAAAAGGCTAACTTTCTTTCGAACAGTAGCAGGTCAAGGCAGGATGCAAAAGTGAATGTAAGATAGTGTAAGTGAATGTAAGATATTGCTAAGTTATTGTTAGCCCTGATTCCATTGAGCCTGTACTACCGGGCCAAGGGATTGAACTCACAATTACTATGCTACCAAATTCACAAATTAATACTGTAATCCTCCATGCTGTTGTCCCATAATCTATAATGAAGACAGTATTTCGACTGTAAATAATGTGTTGCAAGTGTTTTATTGGCCCACAAACAGATATTGAATGACAGAAGACAACAACAAACAAAATGAAAACTTGAGTAAAAAATATATTGTCAAGTTTATTTTTGTTAAAGAAAATACATCAGCAAACATAAAGTTACAGCACACAAGGCAAAAAATATCTCTGCATGCTAATGTATAGGGTGAGAAGGGTGTTGTCCTGAGAAGAACAGTTTTGTAGTTGCTGTAGCATGTTGTACTGAAAAGGACAGTTTCACTAGAGAGTGTCATCCTGACAGGGACAGTTTTGTAGTCACTGGAGAGCACTGTACTGAAAAGGACAGTTTTGTAGTTGCTGGAGAAAAGGGAAAAAAAAACAATAACAGTCTACTTCAATTTCTCTAATCTTAAAATTGTAAACATTTTGTAACATAACTATAATTTTATCTATATAGGTCTCAGCAAGTAAATTTTGGCCCAAGATAGTTAAATACTTGAACAAATAACCTTGGGTAACTTCCTTTCCTACTTGGTATTACTAAGCTGAGTTTAGTTTTTTCTTTTTTTGATAATTTCACCCCAAGCAAGGCAATATAGCCATTAATATATAAGGGGTTACTAAGTGTGAAAGAATAAGAAAGAAGACAAACATTAAAGAGTAAGAACACTAGAAGAGCAATCAAGAAGAAAGTAGATAATGATTGACATCGGATTTAAATTTTTGAAGATCAAGGTTAGTTTTGTGATGTTAACGAACACTTGTTGCCACTTTTGTGATATCAACGAATACTTGTTGCCACTTTCGTAATGCTCATTGTAATAGAGACTTTATAATCACAGATACAACTGTAGTAACACCATTGAACAATACTGGAGTCAGATGCCTTTGAATGACACTCGCACTAATAGTATAATAGTACTCGCTCGAAAATACTCGAAAAGTAACCACCGGATAGTGATCTGAATAGTAATCCATATAGTGATCCCTTAGACGCCACACTAATTCCCATATATACATTTCCTTTTCCATCACATGATCTAATTATTTAAAATGGGATCACCTGTGTTTGCTCTCTGGTGATCTGTGTTCAAACTCCAGTGTCAGCAGCAACACTTTATTTCTATATAACAGTTAGCTAGAAAGCAAGGCACCTGAAGATAGTTCCATAAACAAGAAGTACAAGATAAGAAACTGTTAGCAGAGAATTTATGGTGACATCTAGCCAATTCAACTGTAAATTGATGAGACCTTATTGCCAATTTAGTACCATGCTTAAATGCATAAGGTCTAGGTACCATAGGGGAGAGTTAATCTGAACAATTACCATGAAAGTATTTATAGTAAAGGCACAGAGAAGCTACATTAGGGCAGTGGGAAAGTAACTGAAGTCAGAACCAATATTATTGCTGATTCTTCTTTGGATTTTATCAAGATTCTCTAAATATATAGCAGGAGCACCAAACCATATGTGCCAGCAATATTCAAAATATAGATGACTGGTAGATATGTAAGATAGATTCTGGAGAGAAAAAATTGTCTAGCACAACACAGCAGCAGATCTAGCAATGGATTCAATATAATCTTTTTACTTCATGTCAACCAAGAATGCTTAGCCTGAAAAGACACAATAAGTCACTCTCCTGGAGGTTAATATCAGCAATGCTGATGGGAAACAGAAAGAGGTTTCTCATATGATTAATAGAGAGAAGTTTCTAGAATCTTTTAGAGGAAGATAGCCTGGAACAGAAAATTCATTGCTAGCGATAGAAGAATTTAAATTAGTTTATGCAAAGTGTGATGATATTTAGAGAACATTTCAAGAGAAAGGATTCTATACTACATAAATTGGAATGTATTCCATGAATTTTGGAGAAAAAAAAAAAAGCTGAGGGGGGGGGGTAGGTGATTTTTTTTGATTATTGGTTTACACATATTTCTTTTCATTTTATCGGTCATAAAATGATTTTGTTTTAAGAAGAAAAAGGCCTAAATAATTAGCACTATCATCTATGGTAATACAAACTAGCCAGAAGGTGGCTAAGACTAAAGCATAATGTGGCCTCAGTTTGCCAATCAGAAATACATACAGGGACACCTACCTATGCATGGCATGGCACTACAAACACCCCAGTATTATGCAACTGTTGATCAGAGCAGCTTCTCTAAGTGCTTCCAAAGAGTTCAGGCTCATTACCACAAGTCAGAAGCAGCAACCAGAAAACTAATAACTCAGTATCCTTATAATGAAGAGTAACAGCCACTGATCAATCAGATCATCAAAAAATCAAAACAGTTAAAAAATTACGTAAGAAAGAACCAGTAAACCAAATCCTAAACAGGAAACAATGAATAAACTTCTACTCCTGTTCAATAAACGTGGAAGGAGTACTGGCCAGGTGAAAGGTAAACTTATTTATTTCTATTAACTTGTTCACCACACAAGAGGCTGGGGGCTTTTATCGAGACACCATCTCTAGGAATGTTGCCAAATAAAGCTCTAGACACCTTCCATGCCAAGGGAACATTAAAACCTCTCTGAAGGTTATCCTAGGAGTTGGAATCAAAAGTATATTATCATAAAATTAAATCAC
>OZ038491.1:51444108-51446608 GCA_964036315.1 Acanthosepion esculentum | reverse complement strand
AGTTCCATTAAACAACATTTCTTAGAAAAACATAGCCAACTACATAATATTAGACAGATATTAGTTGATAACACAACTATACTCACACATACCCACAGTAAAAAGAACCTTAAGATATTGGAGGCCATCTACATTAAAACAAAGCAACCCACACTCAACAAAATTACATTTCAAACCAGTCACAACATATTACAACGCATTTAAACATATGATTCTGTTGATATATTTCTTTCATGTACAACATCACAGAACCGCATTATGAATTTACGACCTGCGTCTGCTATTCCACAACCGTTATCATCACATAGCAAACTTCTATGTACATGTAACAGGATGTCATTTTTGATAGCAAACATCTCTGTTGCAATGTCCATATAACCACTCTGATGATGGCTCATGTGAGCCGAAAGCTTAGATTGAGGAACAGCATAATAAAAAAATATCCAAATGCTGGACAGTTTTTGTCTTTATTTTCTCCTAAAACTAAAGACACTATACGAAGCTTAGAATGGCTCATGATAAAATATAACAGACACTTGTTGTCTGTTATATTTAGCAATATATGTTTGAATATATATATATATATATATATATATATATATATATATGCATATAGGACTAATACAAATAAAATTTGTCACAGCTGATTGATGTTATATTCAGTACCTCAACTCTAGAGATCATAAACCCCAACATTTTCAATACTTATCACAGTGTTACCTAGTGAATACTGAACAATTTCCTCACAGATGAAGTAGAGACTTGAAGGAAGAGGAATGTGGTTCTACAGAAGGATGCTATGAATACCATGGATAGAGCATATGAGTAATATGGAAGTCTTCAGAAAAATGATAATGAAAAAGACACATCTGTGTAGGATCAGAATGAGAGAATTGAAAATTCTAAAATATAATATGGAAAAAAGGCTTGGAGATTTTGACACTCATAAGACACATTGAAGGCATAAGAGGCAGAGTGAAACATTAATTAATCTTCCTAACAAGCATGTGGCAATGGATATCAGTAGTGGGAATTAGAGGAATAGTGAAATACAAACATTGCTAAGAGCATTGAAGGATAGAATACTATAGAGAGCCATGATCGCCAACATCTTGAAGAAACGCAGCACATAGAAGAAAAAGCCTAGCTTCTTTTAAAAGCAACCCACAAAGTTGCAAGTAATGAAATTCAAAATTTATTAGTAGCTTTCAGAAGTAGCTGAAGTAATCCTGCCAAAGAATGTTGAAAAGAGGTTAATTTGTTCTCCTTTGTAATTATATTTTTGCAAGTTTATTCCATGAACTGTATTGTACAAATAGAAGAGATAATATTAAAGTAGGTCAAAGTGCAAAAATGAAAGCTCTGGTTTCTTTTGCAAACTTTCTGTTGGTAAGTGAACTGTATACTTTCAATAATATCAGATGACGGTCCAAAAGCTACCAGTTGACAATTTCAATTATATTTGTACACTTGATAAAAATTATAGTTAATTGCACATATGTATAACATAAAGCCAGATTTAAGAACCCCAAAGAAATTGTTTACTTTCTTTTCTACCCCAAATCTATACAATACTAAGAATCTGATTTTGTTTTTAACCCTTTGAGCCCTGGCCACCACTTTGCCTGACCACCACTTTGCCTGTGGTAGAGAAAAATAATGTAATGTCCAGTCGCTGGTTGAATGATGGGTAACCACTTGTAACTATTTTTATATCTATCATGAAACATTACATAGCAATTATTTGTGAATTTTGACTCAAGAGCTCAGGCAGAAGGGTTAAAATTGTTCAGGTATGCGGGGATCAAAGGTTAAGTAATCTCAAAGTAGCTGAGACAGTGCCTTGTAGCCAGAAGTATAGAATTAAGGTACATCATTTGCACTTAATTAGAGGAAAAAACGATAGTTCAAGAGAGCCAAAATGGTACATTGTAGCTGGAGGTAATAAAATAAGGTACATCCTTTGTGCTCAATTGGAGGATAAGAAAATGATATTTCAAAGGTGCTAAAATGTTACATTGTATCTGGAGGACATTAACGGACATCCATTGCACTGAATTGGAGGAAAAAATGTTATATCAAGGGAGGAGAAATGGTAAATTGTGGCCAGAGCTTTGGAATTAAAGTACATCTGTTGCACTCAATTAAAGGCAAAAAAATGATATTCCAAAGGAACCAAAATGGTACATTGTAGCCAGAGGTATGCATTTAAGGTACACCCATTGCATTCAATTGGAGAAAAAAATGATATTTCATGGGAGGTGGAGGTTGTACTCAATTGGAATAATAAAATCTTATTTCAAGGGAGCAAAAATGGTGCATTGCAGTCAGAGGTATGGAATTAAGTTACCCCTAAAATATACTAACTTAAAAAATGCAAAAATAAATACATAAATAATAAATCATGATAAGTTTCTGATTAATGATAATATTGTAAGAATAAAATTTGAAAACTGAAAAAAAACCCAACTTCTTCAAGGGAGAGAACTATGAAATGCTA
>OZ038491.1:51401608-51439108 GCA_964036315.1 Acanthosepion esculentum | reverse complement strand
TTCGTACAGTGAATATTATAGAGAATAGCAATCAGTATAGTAATAGAGGATAGGCTAGAAATAGGGATCGAATAGATGTCATGCTAATTCCCATATATACATTCCCTTTACCATCCCATGATTTACTTATTCAAAATGGGATTGCCTGTGTTTGCTCTCTGGCAATCTATGTTCAAACTACAGTGTTGGCAGCAAAACTTTTTTCCTATATAATACTTTTCTGCCAATTTAAACAATCTTTTTTAAAGTTAAGCCTGTAGTATTTGTGAAGAAAAGCTTTTAAAATCTATATCAATTAAGATTTGGTAAAACAAACATATACAATTGCACTGTTAGAACATATTCTATTAATCAGTTTCAGACAAAAACAAAATTGTCATTTTAAAGAAAATTATTACTAAGATAAAATATCCCTGTTGAGTGGATCTCAAATTAAAATAAAACTTTAACAAGAAAGATAAAGATTACAAAGCCTTAAACACATCAAATTATTAATCTGCAAAGTTTAATCTTATTGTTTCCAATATAAGTAGGAATGGTTATTATTCAAAAAGTGAACAATTTTGGCACAAGGCTGAAGGATAAGTGGAGTAAGGCTGGGTAACACTTTCTATCCTCGACCTAGCTAATCAGATTCACAACCCATTCATTCAATGTGCTTATCCACCACAAGAACTCATCCATCACCATTCAATTCTACATATACCAAATTACCACATCTTCACAGGGAACCTAAAAAAAAACCCATGACAAAAATTTCAAAAGTTCAAATGACTCTTTTTTTATATTTATTTTTATTTTTCCTTTTAAAAATCCAATGATCAGGAAATGACGTTGGAAGAGGATGAACCCCAAAACAAAACTAAAATATAACAAAATGTTCCAATTAAATGTAACAGATGTTAGTAGGACCTGTCCACCCTACAAAAATAAGAGTGGCCACTGAATTCTACCTATAGACAGAATCAAAAAGCTCACTTACTAATGAAGAGCAAAGGATAAAAATAAATGACAGAGTGGGAAAATCAAAGACCGACACAGTTGAGATGAAAAACAAAGGGGGAGAAATCAAACTGGGGAGGTTGGGAATCTCAACATGAATCGCAACAAAAGAGAATGCCAGGAACAGGATTAGATAAACAAAGACAGTCTATTTTAACCTGGGGAGGGTTTTTCAAGAAATTTCCCCATTGTGTCAAAGGTGACTTAAAAAAAAGAAAATCAATGCTGGCTCTGTTCACTCAAACCAAGCTCGCCACTTTCACCTACCTTTTGCTGAAATCTATCAATAGCAAATGCTTTCTATCAGTTCTGACCTTCATCCTGAGCTGTTGCTCAAAGGATCCACTAGATCCTGATGAGAATAGCATTTATACCACAAGATTCCCTCAATTCATGATATCCATACCTCCAGTCTTGTCATGACTATCAATGTCAGAAACACCATTTGATCACCCCAGAATATGGAGGCAACACATTATCACATGCATATGCAAGATCAGTGGACACAAGATGTTTGAGATCAATACAAGCTGTCATCTTGCTGAAATAGTCCCAAAACAGGCATATCTGAAGACAATGGTAGAAGGCATGCGAAACTGTTTCCTCTAGACCAAGGTCACACCGATGCAAATCTGCCCAGTCCCCTCTGAAGGCTATGTCACTGAAAGATAGCATATTCCAAATCAATCGCCAAGTGAGCAAAACCTCAGGATGGCTGAGGTAATCTGCCATTGGAAAGAGCGCAACTCAGTTGCCAACAAGCCAAGCCACCCACAGAGAGGATCCTTCATGACCCTTTCTACTAATTCCCCAAAATATATGTAGGAATGAATATTTATTCAGTATAATACAGAATTGTGGCACAAGGCCAAAGGGAAAGTGGGGAAAAAGCTTGTCTTCACTATCCTAGTCCTAGTTAATCACAATCACGACCTATTCATTCATTACAATATACCCAATCACCATAAGAACTTATCCACCACCTCTCAATCCTACATATATCATAATACCACATATTCACTGGGGTTCTACAAAATACCTCATGAATCTAAGTAGCAAAACCTTGCACCCCCATTTTATAGGCAGAAGAACACAAATGCATGCTGGGATTTTTTTCTAGTCGATAAAATAGGTTAGTTCTGGACTGTCTTCTCTTGAAGCCAGAACGCTACGCTGGCTTATCCAAACTTGCTCTTGTGTGTCAACCCCAATTCTCAGTTTGTGAATTTTTTGCCTTATTACTGTTGCTTTGCCTTATTACTGTTAATGTGCTTTGCATATTTTGTTTGTTTATATTATTTTTTGCCTTGTTCTTTTCTTTTTCTTGTTATTTCTTATTGCAAACTTTGTCAGTTCTGTTTGTTGAACAGTTATCTTACTTATTTTGCATTTGACCATGGCTACTCACCCCACTAATCTTTTAAGCAATTATAATTATTAAGTTATTAGAAATTATATACTCTTCAAGTAACACAATTTAAAATTGAGCTGAGCATTTTTCTGTTAAATATTCATGCTCCTTTTATGTCTACTAGTATGTCCCTGCATGAGGTATAAATAAAAAGACACAGTAGTTAGTCCATGTGATAGTTGAAGTAGCAGTCAGAATAATAGTCCCAGTCAAACCAGCAAGAGACATCATTATGAAATCTTCCTGTGTTTAGTCTATTCCTTGTCATATGAAAACTGTTTTCATTACAAGAAACTGGAATAACACACACACACACACACACATATATAAAAATAGCTGGTCATTTGTATTTGAGGATACCCATCTATTAGGGCGGCTAGCCAGTCCCTATTGCAGACGTTCACTCAGGCACACTTGTGTTTGTTCAACACCCACAGAGCCCACCTGTGATTTATACTGCAACTATACTGAGCAGACCTTAGTTACAGTTTCTGGGAGAGAGCTTGTTATCTAGCATGATCAACAATCTGAACAAGGCCAGCACACTCAAAGACCTTGGTCACAATGACTTTTGACTTTGTGGTAGCACAGCTATTGACAGCCCCTAATAAGTGTTCCATCTACCCAATTTGACTCACAAGGCTTGGGTCAACCTGTGGTATGGTTTTCAGGCACTTTCCAAATGTATCACACACTGGGATCATCCCCCTCCAGACTGATAACAGGAAATCTCCTTCCTGACAAATTGACCATGGTGAGATTTGAACTTGGGTCTCATGGTCAGATAGGTAACATTCTAACCACTTGGCCACGGGCCCATAATACACACATATACACACATACATGAATCTAAGTAGGAATGACTGCAAAACCTTGCCCCTTCCCATTATATATTTTTTGTATATCACCACAAATATGTCTGGAATATAGAAATTTGGGATTTACACTTTAGCTTTCTTTTTTCCTTTTCTTTTTCATTGTGGATGAGTTGGATATCTTTAAAAGGCCAAATTAACACCTCCACCTGCTCAGCCTTCCACAAGTCTTTCTTCTAACAACTTAAATGATCTTTCTCAAGGATAAGAAATTTTCCAGCTATCTGAGTTTGAAAGAAAAAATAACCCCCAGAAGAAGAAATTCCACAGAACTGTCTCATAATTTGCAACAAATTATGTTGTACTTATTTTGATTAACCGTGTTACTTAGAATGATTACTTTGCTACTTATATAGATATAAAAACAGTCTTAGTTGACAATAATATAAATGACAGATGGCTATAAAAAGGCTTTGTTGATTATTTATTTAAATAATGCATTAACTATTGTTTGCGTCATGTGGCAATAATTGTAAGTAAAATTATGCACTAAAATAAGTAATCAAGTTTAAGTTCTCTGAATGTCAGTGCCTTGTTTATTGCCCTTTTTCTATACTGTTCAAAGTAGACACTCTTTACTAACTGCATACTAGTGTGGGGGATTACTCCAACTTTGCTTGATAAGATGACTGTTCAGTGGCACTGTTCAGGACTATAAAAGGAAGAGACAATAATTTTTCCATCTTTTTTTTTGTTCCAGAATGTAACAGTGAAAAGGAGGAACTTTCTTCAGGCAGGCTGTCTTCTTAATTTCAGCTAGCCACGTGGCACATCACACACATTTCCTAACAGCAAAGCCTGTAATTGTTTTTCTTCCTTTTTCAGCTATTTGTGTATGCATAAATATAATTTCTCTCTTCTTGAATTAACAATTCAATTATATAAATTCCTTCATGTGTGGAAATTTATTTCTTATGAAAATATTGGATATGTTTCTTTTGAAACTTCTTAACTGCTTCATCACAATTCTTAGACAACCGCATCTGTATCTCTTACAAGGTAGCACCGCCAAGCTACAAACTGGTTACTAATATCAACCTGCAACACTTATTGCTACACTATGTTGTTCAAAAATTGGAAGAAAAAAAAAATTTCCTGTAATAAAATCTATATATAAAATTCTGTGACTTCCGTTAGTCTGTCACACTCTCTAAAATAGCCATACATTTAACCGATCAAAACCAAATTTTGTGGAGAAGTGCAAACAGGTAAGGGGGGTACAAAGCACAGTATTAACTTTTTTTAATATAACTTTAAGTAAGCTGCCTAATCTAACTGAAATCAGTTGCTATCTAGCAAAAACAACTTGATTTTGACTATTAAAATTAGGTGTTTTCGTAATTTTGCAAACACCAATTTTTTTTTTAACAAAAATCCAGTTTCTCTGCATTTGTGAGGACTATAAACAAATCCCAAGGCCAAATGCTTAAAAAAGTTGAAATTTGGCTTTAGAAAAAAATATTTATGCATGGCCAGTTGTATGTTGCATACCCAAGAATAAGAAATCCTAAGAATTTATTCTTCACTGTTAAAAAGGAAAAGAGAAGTTTTCTTAAAAAATATTGCTTATCATGAAGCCCTATAAAATTAAATTAAAGAAATGATTAAACTATTTTTCTGAACAAATCAGCTTATTCAAATTTCATCAATTAGTTTGTGAAATTGAATGAAACATAGAGTTTGTAAATCTTGACAAAAAATGTTCGTGATAACTTCAACAATACTAAATACTGTAAGGATTCAACATGTGTCAGCGTGTTGCAAAAAAATATCTATATATATTCTGTGTTCTGTTGTCTACTTATTTTTGCACAAAGCTTGTCTTAGCAGGACATAGCTGGTCAAGGCCATGGAACAGATACTACAATTTGATTATAGTCTCTGGGCTGCAGAACACTTGCCCTTTATGATTATCTAAGTGTAGCGCAGATGAGGCACAAGGCCGAAAGTGTAGAGCACCCAGTGAGGACTGAACTCACTTTTCAGTCATAACTGATCTAGTGCGATAAGCTTGCTAACCATTACACCATGTCAACGTGCCCAGGCATGTGGTAGTTTTGGTATTTACCCAAAACCTCCCCACAAGGCCATTTTTAATGTGGGTCAATTCTGAGCATGTAGGCTAGGGCAAAAATTCTCCATAGACCCCATGATAATGGAGTCAGGTTTTTCTACCTCCCCAGATGAGACTCTGCCCTTTGGCATATCCTCATCTAGGTTCCTCTCTGCCCCCAGAGGATGATAAACATGCTGCTGCTGCTAGTAAGAAGCTACCAAGTTATGAGGGGAGAACTTAATCTAACAGCAATAGAACAATAACAGATATAACATGTAAGTGCATGTATAGGAGATAGGAAGTTATAAGTTATGGATGAGTTGTTTTTCTTGAATTGATTGACTTGGGTGTATATTGGCCTTGTGTAATGATTAAAATAAAATGCACAGAGCATTGAGAAATACAAAATAAATCTTTATATTGTGTTACTGGGGCCTCAGGGAGTTAAGTAGGAAAGAGAAAAGGAGAAGAAAAAGAAAGCAAAAAAAGGAGGAGAAAGAGAAGAAAAAAGCTGTAGAGAGTATGAAACGGTTGAGTTGCATGTTTTTGAGGGGTCAGTGTACTAAAAAGGAAAATAGTTAAACTGAAAGTACAATGACTGTTGGGTAAACAAACAATTTTTGAGATTTCGGGAATTGGCTGGTGGTGGTCATCTGGATTTTCTCTGGTTTACACATAAGCAGAGAAAGATAATTTTTTTATTACTAAAAATATTTTTCTTTTCCTTTTTTCCCTCCCATGACAACTGTGGATGAACAAAACAATTCATGAGAATTGGCTGGAAGGGGCCACATGCTCCCTACCACAATTATCTTAGAATATGGTCAAATCCCTGGCTTTGGGAAATCATCTAAAACATACTGAGACAAGTTGATAAAGATTAATTACTGGAAACCTTCTTTGTGTTTACATATTCTAAAGTTTAGATTCATCACAAAAGCACTTGTACCAGCATTTTGAAATAAGCTGAGGTTGTATGCTGAGAATGTGGAAGAAAGGTGAGAGATTAGCACCACCTATATGGAGTGATGGTGCAAGATGAAATGTGAAGGGAGTTGGAGTAAAGGGGCGGCATGATTCCTTTGACCACTCTCAAAAGGAGGCTGGACAACCCTTAAATTTTAAAAATTACTTGAGTAAACATATTTTGAAAATAAAAGATTTTAGAAAAAGGCTGATGCTAAGAGTAGGGGATAACCACACCCAGACCCTGGTCAACCCTACACTGGCTTGACACTAGACTCCATATAAGCTGAGGTTTGGACAACTTAGAGTCTACACACTACTGCTATTGGAATCTACATGGTTCACTGAGACCTCCTGACCAAGATCTTGTGCCAGCCCTGAAGACCAGAACTTAGACATTTAAATTACTACTAACACAGGTTGTAAATCCAAAGGGGATTACAATGTCATTTGTTTATAACAATAGTCGGAAGGGTTAAAACCACTATATACAACAAATCATATATAAACCAAAATCATTATTACATTTTTAACCTGAGTTAATTCTTTATTCCAAAGAATTCTTTTTTGTGTAGCTCCGAGCCATCAATCTGCTCTTCTCTTTACTTCATCAGTGATCTTCTCACCCACTGAGATAAAAAAACACAACGTGGCAGAAGAGTGAATGGTCATGAAGGAGACAAACGCCACAAGATCAAGTGGAACTGTGCTCATCATCACAATACCACTGACAAACTAGCAACACATTATTGAGTGAGGAGTCAGCTAGAGGGTAGCCACTGTGGTCTGAAGAAATTTGAAGACCAACATGGTAGTGAGGGGGTTACAATATAACACAATACAATAATATAAATGGAAAAGGTGAAAGTTGAAGTTTCAAGGATTCAAGTGTAAAAGTCCTGGCACATAAGAGAGATAGAGAGTTTGTGAAGGAAGTAAATATATGCATATGTATACATACATGTATCCAAATGTAGTAGCTGCCACTTGACAATGTGAAAGAAGGTATGTTTGTTTTCAATGTAGCATGGATAGTTTAGCCATCTGTGGTTGCCGGTAGTCATGCAAATATCATATTTCATTTCTGGGTATGTTATAATGACCACAGCATTGGAGAATGGAGAAAATTAATTTACTGACTCTGATTTTGGTTCATTTTCCATCTGGTTATATATACATCTATAGATCTGCTTTGAAAAGGACGCTCTGCTTCTCATTGACTTGCAGCCTATATCCTGGTTGTGAAAGCTTTTTGATTGGTTGGTCATATCATCTATTTTTAGAAATGGTTAAATTTTAGTCTCCCTGTTATTATTTGTTTATTTCTTTTCTTACTGGTTGTGAAATCTTACTAAGTGGCTGATTGAACTATGGCTTTATTTGCCTGGTAATTTTTATTAACTATTTTTTGAGACGGTGAAGTTTTGATCTTTTTATTTATTTTTTTTATCACCACACATGTTTGCTGTCCTGGTTTTGTGATATAATGGGAGAGCTTGGAAGAAAGGTTTATTCTCCCATTTCCATTTCCCCCATTATGAGCATTATTATATCTGTGATATAATAACACCATATTTCATGGAGGGGATGGAACGGCTGAAAGGAAAAAGAATGACAAATATGCTTTGTTCTCAGAAAGAGTTTTATACCACTAATACATACACAAAACTATATACAGTGAGTCCCCCATATTTGCGGGGTTTAGGGACTAGAACTCGCTGCGCATAGTTAGAATCCAGGAATACTTGTAACCCCCTAAAAATGCTTATAAGTACCTATTTTGATTGTTAAAACCGCATATGCCTTAACCTTTCATTCTAAACACTTTAGAAACATTTCAGACCCTTTTTAAAACATTTTTGAAAAATAGTATTGGTGACCATACACTTAGTGTAAATTTTCTTTCATACGTACAATAACCATTTTTAATTACACATAGATTGATACAACCATTGAAAATACTTTATAAAATATGTGTAACAATATATAAAATATAAAGTTTAAAACATTTTCTAGAAACAGAACTATAATGATGCCCCCAGACTTAGCATAAGCTACTTTTAAGACCCCAGCCGCAGCCCCTAACAATGAACAAAGCCCAAGCACTATGCAAGTTTTTGCATTTGTTTTTACAATGAAGATGTACAATTCTGCCAATTTTTACCATAAAAATAGACTGTTACATGTTTTAAGTCCCTTAAGAAACAAGAAAATAATACAAAAATATTTTAAATATGTTCTATCAAAAAAATATGTGACTCAATGGAGGTCTCAGCAAATAATTTGTACATATGTTCTTCAGAAAAACACATAAATATTTGGGGTTTCCACGAATAACAAGTACATGTGTTCTAAAGAAAAATCCATGAGTGTGTGAAGCCACAAATGCTGAAAAGCAAATAGGCGGGGGTTCACTGTATCCACATTTACATGTGTCTCACGCAGAGAAAAATATAACATATCTTCACAGCAAGCAGTGTGAAAGGAGAACAAAATGATAAGGTCTTACATATAATATGGAGATCCTTTCGTGTTTCTGGAGAAGCCATGTTTAGGGCTCCAATAGGCAAGATTTATCTACTATGTTCCGAGGGAAGACATATTTCATGAACTAGAAACAGCAAGTCTTGGATTTTCCCAAGTTAAAGACAGCAAGCCAGAGTTTCTTTCTATACCTGGGGAAGATATATTCTCAAAGGGAAATGGTGCCATGGACTTGAAAACTGCTGAGGAAACTTTTTGTGTGTGTTTAATGGTAACCACTACTAGAAAGCAGCAGTTGATGAATGAAAAATGTTTGGATTTAGTTCAAAGGAAAGCTGTAATATCCTATCAGAATACCATGAGATCAGGATTTCTTTTGGTGACTCAGCAAAAAATGTTACAGAATGTTTTCACTCATCTTACATAATCAGCAGATATTACACATGTTGGGATCTGTCTATGCTAGTTTTAGTTGCTATCTGAGTGTTGGGATTCCAAACATTTAACAACAAAAGCAACACATCTTTTAAATAAAACATATAAAAGGTTATTTTCTGGAAGAAAAGTAGAAGCAGAACATCAGTTGAAATAACATTTATATATCCTTTTCAAAAATATAAAATAAAATGTTCAATTTTCCTTTCAGTGAAGGTTTTTATAAAGTAATTGAATGTTCCTTGTGCACTCTGAAATGTGTGGACAGACTTACTTTATGATAGTCTGTCTAATGTGTTTATAAGTTTATAGACAAGGGTGTACTTGGCAACTGACGGTTATCCCCTTCTACTGTATGTGTAAACAAGGCCTTAGTTGGTGGCTGTTGGCTGTCATCTCTTCCATTGTGTGTGTGTTTGTGTAGGTGGGTGTGTATATGCATGTGTAGATCAAACTGGCCTCTGAAATTGTTTTGAGCTTTGAGAAGTAGTAGGCTTCTATTTTTATATCTGCAAGGGAGATCCAAAATCTAATTTCACATGGATGTGTAAACTTTTAGAATGCAAGGTTTTCATTTGCTAGAAAATAATTTCACACTGGTTCACAAAAATCTTTTCCTCGAATTTGCAGGAGTTATTATTGTTATTTTCTAAATGGTCCAAAAATAACTTGTGGTAGGTCTACAACTACGTCCACAAGTATTTTGGCAGTATTTGCCCTAGTAACAATTGTTTATCAAACAAATCTTCTGATGGGATCTTATTGGTTAAAAATATATATATAATTTAATTACTATACACATTTGAATGACCATTTATTCTGATCTTTGGATAATTATCTGAATGAAAAAAAGACTGCAAATGTTATCAAGAGCAGTTTTACTGAGAAAAACAAATTCTGTGAGGATGTAATTACGAAGTTGGTTGTAAAGTGGTAGAAGGTGGAAATAAAATGACAAATATTATTTTGGTACCATCAAAATGGATATTTTTTTCTGAAATGAAAACAAAAAATCTACCCAACTCATGTTTTAAAATATTTACCAAAAATCAGGGAATTATCTAATTCAAACAAAATGTTCAGGAATTATTCATTAATGAATTAATATTTTACTGAATATATTATTTTATGAAAAAAACTTTGAGAAATATTTTCTGTGTGTATGTTTTACCCTCCCTTTACAATATAGCGAGTATACTTTTTGAAGAGGGAGTCACCATGGTTTAATGTAAAATAAATGACAGAACTGTCTAACAAAAAGAATTGACAAAGTTTGTAATAAGCAATAACAAGAAAAAGAAAAGTACAGGGCAAAAAACAATATATGCAAGGCAAAGTAACAGTAATATGGCAAAAAATGTTAAACTCCTGCTGAATTTACCATTTTCACTCTGGTCACTTTCACTTCAAGATAGTTTCTCTCTTCTCTCTGGATGGCCTATATATATAGCTGAGGCTAACTCAATGATTGGTCAATAATAATCTTATAACTATTCTCATGTAAATAACTTAGCAGCGCTACTTGTGTAGATCTACCTTTTCCAAACTACCATTTTGCCAAGAGGAATTAACTCAACAAAAAGTTCACAAACTAAGAATTGGGGTTGACAGTTGCTGTTTGTCATAAGAGTTTATTTTATGAACTAAAGACGTGTTAGAAGATTTTAAAAATGTAAACTTTAATGTCATTTTTGAGTGTTAACTGATTTTTAAATAATTTTATTTTTATTCCTTTTAGCAACTGTTAGATTATTTTGGGCATGGATGTACAAAAAGGAAATAATTCTCATATTTTGCATTGTCTGACTACTGTTCAATATCAGAGAAGTATTATGATATTAATCTAATTTCATATCTCCTGTTCAATCAGCATGATAAATAGAATTATTCATTATACTAAGTTTAATAAAAGCATATACAATAAAAATTATATTCTTAAAATACTGGTTATATGAGGTTAAAGAAAATTTATTTTTAAGGATAAATAACAAATTCTTGTTTATCACATCATTGGTCTTCCATACTTTAGATTTTATTTTTACTTTTACCCATGTTTTTTCAGACAGAGGTAGAATTAGTCTTTCTGCTTTGTCCTCACAGGCAAGTGTGTGTAAATAAAACATTATTTTCATTCTGTTTTAAGTAAAAGGTAAACATTACTTTTAGGAAATTCAGTTAATATAAAAAATATATGTTATCTCCCTTTGGTAGATAACTCCTGCTGATAATAAGAAGAGTCTCTTCAACAGATGATAATGGGTAGGACCCAAAATTAAGTGCAAAATAAGATTTTGAGTGCCAAGAGAGATAACAAAAAGAACATGGAGTGGACCACATGTGTTTTCACTTACACCAAAGGACAAGAGATGCAAGATGTTGAGAAGACCTTGAATGAATGAGGCATCTTTTCAGGTGATACGAGCCATGTGCTTACCTGAATGATGCAAGGACAAGCAGCTAATACAATCAGAATATGAACAACATTCAGATAAATATGTCATCTATTTCAAACAGATATGTATTTGGATTTAGTCCCCAATGCTTTGACTTTTAACCACTAAAAGAATGTTTTTAGCAATCCTCTTTCTTATGTAATGTGTTTCTTGCATAAAGTATGTTTTGACAATGTTCAGTAGTCTCACTTTGTTCATCAAGCCATGACTCATTTTGAGGAATGATTAAATTTCTAACATTAATTAATCTTTAAATTTACTAACAAACTTTGAAACACATCTCTAGGGCTGAGGAATCTGGAACAATGAAAACCTTGCCTTCTCAGAAATTGACCAGTGAGCCAAGAAGAAAGAAAAGAAAGTACCTAGCCTATGCAAAATTCTTTATAAAAAAAAAAAAATATACAAAATGAGGAGAAAAATTAAATTAATAAGAGAAGTGTGTCTGAACTCAAATGAAAGATTTTGTTTCAGTTCCTCGCGACCAGCATTCAAGTCCAGTGTAAAATTACTCACCAATTATATTATCGGCCTTTAACCAAACACATGGCAATTCAAAGAACTTTCTTTCAACAATCCAAGAAAGCGAAGTATTTCAAAAATTCAAACTCTCTTCATCTATTTATGAATGTATGACAATATGAAAGTGAGCAATGAATTCTCTTACCTTTATTTAAAACATTTTTTAATATTATTTTCTTTGTATTCCAGATCATTTAGGTACCCTCCACTTTTTCACAGAAAAACCTCATAGCCTGATGAAAAAAGGCCCCAAGCCATAAATTTTATAATCTGTTATATGAAAATTTCTTCTTCATTACAATTCGTTAAAACTCAGTCAGTTATATGCCATGCGTGATACACGCTTAGGGGATCATATATCTTTTGATACATGACTGGTGAGGCAGACTTTTTGTCTGCAGTAGGTTGCCATTTCTTTCTGCGGTAGACTGCTTGCTATCCAAGGTTATAGAACCTGGTCTGTCCTACTATTTACCCATAACTGGAGGGAGAAGAAGAGGATTCATACCAAGGGTATTAGCACATAAGTGAATACCAGTTAGTTATGTGCCATCCATGCGTGATACACGCTTCGGCTTAGGCGATCATGTATCTTTCGATACATGACTGACGAAGCAGTCTGTTTTCTTGCAGTAGGTTGACATTTCTTTCTGCGGTAGACCAGTTGCCATCCAAGGCTATAGAACCCATAGCTGGAGGGAGAAGAAGAGGATTCATTTCATACCTTTCCTAAGTGAATGCAAGTGAATGGATTCGAACTCGGCTCTCCGATTCCTCAATCCGCTATCCATTACTCCACGGACTTTTAAAATTTCTGAATTATTTTCCCGAAACGAGCTATTGACAATTAATTTAAAGTGTGAAAATTCGTAAATAAATTCCTTGTTTTGTTAAAATTACCCGTGCGTTTCCTGGTCATTAACATCTTCCTTCTTGGCATGGGTCGTAAAAAATAAAAATTAACTGTTCAATTTAAAGTAAACCCCTAAGCTCCACGTCACTATATCGACAAATATTGAATTTTAAATTTGTTGTTTACATTTTTTTCCGCATACAACGGTGATGCGATGAGTGATAAAAAAGTACTTAAATATTTTAAAAATGTCTCAAAAACTAAAAGTTTGTTTATACACGGAAATTACTTTTTCTTTTCATACGGACTAGTTTGTTTATTTTAAGACCATTCTTTCAAAGGCATATTTTTTTTAAGAAAGTACGTGACGATAAGAAATTACTTTCGAGTGCAGTAACTTTTTTGACAAATATGACTTTGGTCAACTTAAAGAACAAATTAGATTTGGACATATTTTTTAAAATAAAATTTAAGACAGTATATTTTAAATATTGTTGGCAATTTTATTTTTCCTGCGATGCTTTGCTAAATAAATTTTGGTTGAGTTAAAAAAAACTTTTAACTTCAAAAACGTAAACAAAACCATATTTCTTACATTCCTTACCACAACTTCGTATCTTGTACCTTTAACTCTGTAAAAAGGTTCAAGACACGTAAAGTCTACTGGCAATGATGTTTGGTGATTATGCACCCCGATTATTTATTCATATTTTACTATAGCTACCTTGATTTTCCTCCAAACAATTCCTGCAATGCAACGTGTTGCCATTATTTATTTGGTACTGTTTTTTTTACGGACAGGATTTCCGAAAACGCTGAAACAGGTACAATGACACTCGGCTATTACTTATGTAAATTTAAAACATGAACTGAAAATATTTTTGTTGTTTCATAAAAAGAAAAATTATAAAAGAAATAGGATAAGATTAGAACAGACATTCTCTACTGAAATTTTAAAAACTAATTAAATAATAATTGTGATGTAGTTCTGTTGTTTACGGCATTTCGATTTCACATATTCACTTTTTGCACACACCCTTTATGTCATGTGATTAAATTTGGCGCCAAATGTAATACACGGAGTAAGAAAAATGGTCTTACAGAATTCTGGTAAATATAAAGGTGAACAGGATGGAGAATCTGCTGGGTAAGTGTATTGGCTCTAATTATCAAGATGATTGTTTTTAAAAAAACTTTATTTTTTTTTTTTACATCCAAGCTTCGTTTGGATTTTTTCTTTCCTGATTTTATTTGTTTACATTTTTTAAACTGCATTTCGAAGAGTGACTCAAACTTTTTTAAACCGACTTTCATCGTGTCAACAAAAAACTGTTTTTTAATGAAAACATTTTTACGCAATCGCTTTAAACTTACAAGTTTTAATAAAGTACGCTTGTGAAAAGTTATTGAAATGATACGGATATAACTACGAAAACAACCTTTTTGTGTACATTAAAGTGGGAAAAACAAAAAATTATTAATTTTGTATTTTTTGTTTCTTCATAAATTAAATAATTCAATAAAAAAAATGATATGTTCATTAAGAAGGTTTGTGATTAAAAAAATAATTGACATATCGTGAAGGAGTGTTTTTTTTTTTTCTTCAAAGAATAATCTGATTGGTTTACCGAGTAAAAAGTAAAAACTTTGGAAGATTGTTTCATTTTTAATTAGGTAATATTTGCTTTTTCCTTACATTTGAAAAGTAAGCTAAATTATTTTTTAAATATGAGGTAAAACAAATAAATCTGTGCATTATTATAAAAACAAGTTGAATCTAATTTTAAATGATTCTTTGTTTGACGTGTAACTGTAAAGTTTTATGATCGCAAAAATTCCGAGAAAAACTTTTCAAAATGTTTAAAAAGATTTTTTCGTATTTTGAGTGGCGCGAGGAAAAATGTTTTCACTTTTTGTATAAAAATGCGAAGGAATTTTTATAAATTGAGAAATCACTAGAAATTTTGTGAAATCACTATTCTCTGATCCACGTTTTAGAGGAAGAAAATGATTGTGCTAGAGTACTTTTTAGTTTGTGTAGTATCCAAAACAAAAGTGAAGATGAGAAAAAATTTTCCACTTTTTCACAGGAAAATGATTGTAAAAACTTCACGCCAGTTGCAGACAATGTTGAATTGAACACATAAAATAACTCGATCGACACTTATTTAAAACAAATGATTTTATTTTTATTTCTCCAGTGAGAGACTTATTTTTAAACTTAAAAAAAAAAAATTGATCCGCTTTCTTTCCTGTGGGATCATAACAACTCTGAAGCAAAATTTTATTTTTTTGAATATGTTTTTTTTGCCTTTTTGCGTGATCTTCAGTAGAATTTATATTATCAGCTGGCGTGGTCAATCAGTACAATCATCTCTAAAATATTTGAAATTTGGTATTTTCAAGTTTTTTTTTTGTTTTTTTTAATAAAATGAAACTTTATCTGTGAAAAGGTGATTGTTTTTATTCTTAATATTTCGAACTGTCCTCCATGTTTTAGACACAACATTTCGACCAAGTACCCTCATCAAGTGTCCATTGATGGCTAATAATACGGGATATCTGTTGATTATTATGTAGATATGTTAAAAACTTCGCTAAAAAACAGCATACCCAATGAAAAAAGGACCCAAACTTGATTAAACAATTTTTTTTATTGTCTATTCAATAGACAATAATAATAAAAAAAAGACTATTGAATTATTGTGTTCAGTTCGTTTGTGTTGGATTGGTGCTTTACCACCTGATCCGAGGATTGAACTCCTGACCACTAGATAACAATAACATGTATAACCAACTCCTGTATCAACTATGCCATCGTGGGATTTTTTTTTTTTTAATTAACCATCATTTACTATTAGTTTTATTCAAGACAGCCCAGGCTTTAGCTATGTGAATTTTCACATCTTTTTCAGTAGAATTTATTTTGCTTCCTAGCTATATAAAAGATTTGACAGATTTTGATTTACCTGAGATAGTTTAATTGATCCTTGATGGTTGAAGTTTATGAATTCAATTTTATAAGCATTGGCATAGAGAGTCCAACATCATCAGTAATATTTTGTCAGTGATATTGGAGAGCTGTGGTATTGACAATGGTGTTTGCAGTGATAGCTAGGTCATCTGTGTAGTCGATATTTGTTAACTTTTTTGCAGAATACCGAATTGAGAGTCTTGGTGATAAAGTAAAAAAAACAAAAAAAATAGATGATGTTTATCAAGTGAAGTTCGTAATACATAGTCATGAGTGTCACCCTGAAGAACTCCTACTTTAATGTCAAAGAACTTAGTGTGTCTGTCTGGATGTAATCTGGAAATGATCTACCAGATAACCCCAAACAGCTTTTGCACCACTCTAGAGACAGTTTTTAGGTATGATGCCACTGCTTGGACATTAACTAAAATCCTTGAGTCTAAGCTTGATGAAACTTATACTCGGGTGCTGAGAGCCGTAACTGACATCTTGAACTGATTTTATTAGTTTGGTATCTGCTAATAAAGTGGGATGGAAAACTTGGCAACATTGGGATCAAACACTGGATCATGACAAGCAGAGCATGGATATGACTTCCACACGGGGGCACCATGTGTACAGGTTGAACACAGCCAAGACACTGGAAGCACAAACAAGGATGAATAAATTTGAAATGACACTGGGTAACACGGACAGAAATCCTTGGTAATGCATGGCATTCCTATTGTGCAGCCAGCATGGTGCATTACCAGACATTGCCTTTTCCCAGATAATATGCCTGTTCTTATAAAGCCTGAACATTTAATGGTTGGCTTGCAAAGTAATCATTTATATAGCTAATGTCAATCAGCTCAGCATCCTGACTATCTCAGGGGACTCTGGTTGACACTTGCTTTCTTCATAGCTATGCGTTTCAGGGTTTGGATCGTGCTGTTCTGGCAGGGCAGCCATGTGCTGTCATTCTGCAGCGACAGCACACTAAGCATCGTCTCTTTGACTGGCGGGAGTGGGAAGCATTATTGGGAGCAAATTGGCTGCTCCATCTTCATTTCATTTCCACTACACATCTCTTGGAGCCAAATCTCAACTCCATGGACTCATCCTTGATATTTCTACAATCTTCTGTGAATGCACTTTGCACGACACTGCTACCAAGCAAAACTAGAACTTGCGGGTGACACCTAGTCCTGGAGCAAGACTTGTTAGTCAACCAACAACCACCTACATTGACCAGCTATGTTATGACACAGGATGCCACCCTAATGACCTGCCGACCTTGATGAAGTACCATGATGGATAGCATAATAGACTCATGATTATCTAAGTTATCTCATTCGAATAAATAGCGATTAGTTGTTGGAGTAAGGAAATTAAATCCTAACTTTATTGTACATTAATCCGGCATAGGTGCTTGCCAGATAAATACAAAAATGTAAATAAATATGGAACAGTCCAAATTAGGTAAATAATTAAAAGTAGTATCTTCTACCTTTTCTACAGGGTGAATATATATTTTTAAAATTGATATTTCCCCACACAATCCTGAAACTTTGAATGACCAATATTCTAAATTGCTCTCTAAAATATATGGTAAAAAAAATTGTTTGAGAAAATACTGAAGGCAGATCAAACAAAATTCATAGCAAGTCAGTCTTTCCACTTGGGCACTTTTAAAAATGGAGCAAATGGAAAGTTATCTGCAAAGCTGTAAATAATTAACTTTAAAAAGTCTTTCTTGTAGCTGCTCATAATCTCTGAACAAGACTGTGCTGTATTCATCTGTGGGGATGGATATATATATATATATCTCTCTCTCTCTCTCTCTCTCTCTATCTATCTATCTATCTATCTATCTATCTATCTATCTATCTATCTATCTATCTATCTATATATATATATATATATATATATATATATATATATATATAATTTTTATATAACAAACAGTACTTACAAAAATATGACAAACTGGAACGTTTTTTTGTGGTAGGTTTCAGGCGTTTGGATTTCATCAGACTAGGTTTTGTTGACATTGCCACATCTGCACGAAACGAGAGCTGCAGGTAGTTTAAAAATTTTTGAAAGAATATTCTTTCAGAAATGTTGAGACTACCTGCATCTCTTGTTTTGTGCGCTTGTGTAGACATAGCAACATCAACAAAACCCAGTCCGATGAAACGCATCACAAAAACTTTCCATTTTTGTCATATTTTTATATATTTTTATTTTTTATTTTTTTTCTGTTTTGTTTCATCAAAAAAAATATGTCTTCCTAATAATAGATCTATCAGAATGAGACACTAGTTGAATTTCCTTTATTCATACACTGACACGATTCATATGTAACTATGGAATTTCAAATTTGTTGCGTCCATGGGTATGACGGTAAATTGCATATGCATACTGGGTATGGCGATAAACTATGTCCAACAGAAAGGCTGTTTTTGAAAAAATAAGGTTGTCGGCTATACGTTTTTGGAAAAAATAATATTACCAGCTATACATTTTTGAAAACCAAATGTTTCCAGCAATACATTTTTGAAAACCAAATGAAAGTCACTCAAAATCATTTTCGGCATAAAATCACCACTAAGGTTGGAATGCCATTAAACAAAACAACCAACCAACCAACCAATCAAATTTGTTTGCCATTTGAAATTGTACCTTCAGAATAACTAACAATAGATACATGTTGAGACAAACATGAATCTTCATGCATGTTATTTTAACTACCTTCACTCCATGGCAATGTTTGTCTTAAGGATCAATAATTAGAATTGGAATAAAAACCTAAATGTATGATGAATGTGAATTTTTATAATTTTTTTATTTTTGAGAATTTGCAACAAAAATCGCTGTTTAGTCATTAGATTTTCTATTTACAAGAATAATTTCATATTTGAACATTCTAAAAATTAATACAATTGTATGAAAACAATTTTTTATTCATGAATTTATAAACATTTACTAAATGATTAAAATATGTGAACCAACTATAAGTAAATTGTTATTATTTAGCATTTTATAAAATTTCGAATCAATTGGCAATCAGCTGATGTTTTGCCAACCATTCGAAATGTAAATAAACAGTCTAGTAAATAAAGTTTTTTTTATTTTTGTTGTCAATTCTCAAGAACAAAGAAAAAGCGTAAATTCATTTTTATTTTTTTAGATTTTATTACAATTCTATTCATCACTTTTTAAAACAATAAACACTGCTGACTGTTGAAGGTAGGTAAAATAATAGCAATGTCATGGAAAAACTGTACAATTGACATTTATTTTAATGTGGGCATCAAGGTTTATATTGAAACGTGACATAATGATAATATAGCATTTTCACTGTCGCATTGTTATAACGTTGTTTGGCTCTGCTGGCCTATTTTGATAAAGATAGAAAATTGTCATTTACTCGTAAATTAACAGCTATAAGGACATTAAAATTGATTTCTTTTTCTTTCTATGGGTGCTGCCATTTTAATTTCAATAGTAGTACAAAGTTAAACTGCACTGTCTATAAAATTAAAAAAAAATAATGGTTGTATTGTATGCTACTATATGTCTATGCTAGTTTGATTGTACACTATTTACATTATTAATAATAATGTAAATAGTGTACATAATACCTCCTCTCAGAAATATAGACCGATACTGAAGGATCGGTACAGGCAATAATGGACATAATACCTCCTCTTAGAAATATAGACAGACTGAAGGATCAGTACGGGCAAAAATGTAAATAGTGTACATAATACCTCCTCTCAGAAATATAGACCGACACTGAAGGATCAGTATGGGCAATAATGTATATAATACCTCCTCTCAGTAATATAGACAGATACTACAGTATTTACATTAGTCGGACTATTGTCCTCATCTTTGTCGCCATATTTGTCACAACGTTTCGGCCGTTGTACGCTCTGGCCTTCTTCAGGTGGTTGGAATTTCGAACCGAACCCTTTATTTCGATCACTGGGGTAGACTGTTTTAGTTCCACGAGCCATGTTTGATGGATCAGTTATCTCCTGGTAATTTTCCCTCTGAAAGTTCTCCACTGCCTGAACCAGGTATTGAACTCACACTCTTTGGGTCTGTCACTGGATCTAACCAACGCCTTTATCCACTGTACCATGTGCCGAAACGTTGTGACAAATATGGCGACAAAGATGAGGACAATAGTCCGACTAATGTAAATACTGTACATAATACCTCATTTCAGAAATATAGACAGACTCAGACAGATACTAGTTTGATTGATTTGTTATTTACGCCTCTTCAAGTTTTTGCAGTTTATTTAAAGACTGTTTTTGAGATAATAATAATTTGCTGATACAAGTCCTACTGATTAACCCTAAGAACAAATGGATTCATACCCTTTCTTAAGGGTTTTTGCACATAAGTGAATATAACAAATCTGATTGGAATTGGAACTTAGCTCTTGGATTTCCAATTCTGAGCTGTTATCCATTACAGCACCTGGTATTTCCAAGCAGTTACTCATCTAGGTACTTACCAGCTTTGATGTTGCTTAACTTCGGTGATTGTACAAGAATGGGTATTTCAACATGATATGGCTGTAAGTCATACTGGTTTGCAAATATCACTAAGTGCAAGTTTATTACACAAATGCCAGGGACTAACGTTTCAGTGTCTTGAAAATGTACCTATTCAAGCAATATAATTTTTGTAAAATCAGTGCTAAAATCTGAACATGGTGTTCAGCAACCCCTTTCTAGCACTAACTCTTATCATCTGTGCCAGTTGGGGTTCATGGTAAAGAACTTAAATATTCAAAATAATGTAAGTACCTTTCATGGTGAGGAGGTTGTTTATTGCATCTCCAGGCTGCTTTGGAAACAACTTTTATTTTTGGTTTTGTTTACATTTTTATTATACAGCAAATAGATTGTTATCTGAAAAAAGTGAAAATGAAAATAATTATTTAAAAAAGTGTCATGAATTAATGTGAAGATTACATAATATAAAAATATTCAACAAATTATGTTAATGGTTAAATTTTTGTTGGCATTTGTTGTAGTAAACTAAATGCACAAAACATTCAAATATTCAGTTTATTTATTTTTATATATATATATATATATATATATATATATATATATATATATAATCATTCATTTAAATATAACATAAATATGTTATAAAATCACTACAAAAATAGCCATTTTGTTTCAACACTTCTGGTGTCTTATCAAGTGATGATAACATATATGCATACAAATACAGACACGTATAACACTTTGTAAGTACACAATACACATTCATATCTTTGATTTAAAAGATAACATCATCACTTGATAAGACACCAGAAGTGTTGAAACAAAATGGCTATTTTTGTAGTGATTTTATAACATATTTATGTTATAATATTTAAATGAATGATTATATCTGCTCTACTCTGTATTGAGCACTCTTTAAAGAATAATAATTGTTGGTTATTGGAATTTACTCCGTATATACCAATCCCACACTTGTGTGTGTATATATATATATATATATATATATATATATATATAAATTTGTAATAATTAGATTTAAAAATAAGACTGATCTTTTAAATCAAAGATATGAATGTGTATTGTGTACTTACAAAGTGTTATACGTGTCTGTATTTGTATGTATATATTTGTATGTTATGTATGTGTGTTTGTACTGTTGTAACTTCTTAATGAGTCACTGTCAATGATTAGTGAATCGCCAGTCAAGTGTCAAAGACTTGAGAAACAAATTAGTTATGAGTAAAAAAACAAAAAATAATAGGAAAAATTAAAGGAGCACTAGATGTTGACAACAGGCAATGTATGTTTTAGTTATAATGCTCATAAAAGTTTACACTTCTGGTTACTAATATTCCAAAAGAAACACGGGAACAAGAGATTAGTGAAGGAACTGTTTAATCATGTGTATTAATAATACAATACTAGTGAATATCGTAGTTATTACACCTCCTCTTATAGTCAGTGGAAGAGTGTGTTCAGCAATTTAGTGTAGCGAAGGTTGGTCATCTTTCTTCGTAACAGTTTTGTAAAGTAGAAGTATATTCACAATAATGAAAGTGTTAGTGTAAGAAAATCAGATGACCAGATTGTTACCAGAGTCCAACCTGGGTTTGTTTACTTTTATTTTTCTTAAAATAATGCTGGTATATAAATGAATATATTTCGTGTATTAACTGAAATTAAGTAAAAAATAAAAAGAAGACATCTTTGGTTCTATATATTCATTGTACTACAGAATTGGATTCTTATAAATGTCAAGATGCCAAAAATCATGTTTTCGTGTTCTTCATTTTAGACGAGAGGATAGCAGTGAGAAGCGTCTTCAGAGAAGCCAGCAGAACGATGAGATTGATTCCAGGTTTGGATATGAACGTTACAAAGAGCCATCGGAGAAAACTGGTTGGCTTATTAATATGCACCCAGTAAGTTGATCACTAATTCCTGAACTTATCAAAGGTCCATTTCTGTTACATATATTTTCCTTTTTAAAAAAAAAATTTATTTACTCTCTAATCCTGATTTCCACATTTGGGGTTTTTGTCCTTTGACTTCTCAACACCTTTTAAATGCCAGCTCTTATCCTAACATTTCTGGGTTAGTATTTATTGAACCACATCTACATCTCTACAACGTGAATCATTAATACACATAAAAAAATTGCAATGTATATATATGTCTAATATGTATAAATCAAATGCGCAGGCTGATCGATATCAATTTCATTGTTAAAACGAAACAGGATGTCTACTCAAACCTGTGTCCACTAAATATAACATTTACAATAAGAAGTAACAATGTTGGATTATGAACACAATCCATAAATTTCTTAGAAATTTGTTTTATATGCATATGGGCATTGAACGGTTCTAATAAGATGTGCTTGTTCTTAAAAAGGGTTATTGTGTTTTGCTTTGTTAAGTTTTGTTGTGGTTGAACCGTCGAAATCATACTTGGCCTGAAAGTGGTTTCCCCAATATAAGGTGTACGTAGGTTCAAAACCCTGCCTGAAAACACAATAAAACTCTCTAATGCCCAGGCCAGTAGATTGCACTGTTTAAAGAGACAACAAGAATGTCTGCTCAAACACCTGTATCCACTAAATGCCTTTTCTACAAGTACTTCCACGGTAATTGCTCTGAGGAGTTGCTTTCACTTGTCCCTAAGCCTCGTGAATTCAAGCGTCCTACGAGGCTGGCATCCCGTTCCCACCCCTTCACCGTTGAAACTGTTAGGTGTAGACGTCTTTTCTACTCCAATAGCTTCATGTCACGCACATCTCGCCTATGGAACTCCCTTCCCTATTACTGTTTCCCTGACAAATACAATCTCCAACGGTTTAAGTGTAGCATGAATCGTCATCTCCAGTTGCCTTGATCTATCCACTTCCTGACATCTTCCATTCCTATCTGCTCTCGCTCTATATCTCCCGTAACCTCCCTACGTCGATCGGCCCTCCGTCCTTCTCTTTCTCCACATCCCTTCCTTTACCACTCCTATCTGCTCTTCCTCCAACCCTTCTGTAACCCCTTGCGTGATAGTGGCCACCGGCCTTGCTCGGGGTGATTCGCTTAAAAAAAAAAAAAAAAAAAATAAGACATATTTGTGAGGTGTACTTGCTATATCAGAGAATAAGATGCATTGGAAAATAAAACATTCTGATAACTCTAGATACATGCATAAACCAATCTATATATTCAGTTAAAAGTAAAAATAAAATCATTCTTGATAATGGCTAAAAAGTATAGCCAAAAGCACTCAGGTAGACAGAACATTTGACAATTTCTATCTAATTTATTTTCAGAAAAGAAGATTATAAGAACACAAGAAAAATAAAACTTAACTGCAGTGCCTAGTTTGTCATTTTTAATGAAACTTGTATAAAAGAGGTATTGCTGCCCAAACACACACGGCCAAATACATACAAATAAATTTTGTTATAATTCAAGTATGAAAGATATAGAAATAACACTGTGTTGTTAAAACACATGGGGGAACTAAGAATGAAAGAGAAACGCCAAGAGTCGAAAAGGATAGAGTAAAATAAATTGCAAGTTATGTATAGAGGAGAAGCTGAAAATTGAATTTTACAAAGTGGATAGATTAATTAAACAAGAAAAAAGGAGTTACGTTTGAACACAGTCTGACCAATGGGTGCTATCAAGCAGATTTGTGATTATATAAACTTCAATCCCTCTGATTTGCTGAATATGAACAATAGAATTGGATGACAACAGAGAGTCATGCATATCCATCCAAGCAGTGTAACCAGGTTATGTATACAATAATAATAATGGTGTCGAGAGAAAAACTTTACAACTCTGGATTTGTAATTTTGTCTGGCTAAAAAAAAAAAAAAAAAAAAAAAAAAAAAAATCTGCAGTAGTTTGCATGGTAACCCTTTGATATTATAAAATTATTGCTGCGTAAATTTCATTTTATGTTTCTCAGTTTTAATGCAAGCTAGTAATTTTCTTAAGTGTTAAACATCGCTAGCAGGATTACTAACAAATCCTCTTAAAAATTCTCTATCTGCAGCACTTGGGGGGAGACTCTATCTGCAGCACTTGGGGGGAGACTCTATCTGCAGCACTTGGGGGGAGACTCTATCTGCAGCACTTGGGGGGAGACTCTATCTGCAGCACTTGGGGGGAGACTCTATCTGCAGCACTTGGGGGGAGACTCTATCTGCAGCACTTGGGGGGAGACTCTATCTGCAGCACTTGGGGGGAGACTCTATCTGCAGCACTTGGGGGGAGACTCTATCTGCGGCACTTGGGGGGAGACTCTATCTGCGGCACTTGGGGGGAGACTCTATCTGCAGCACTTGGGGGGAGACTCTATCTGCAGCACTTGGGGGGAGACTCTATCTGCAGCACTTGGGGGGAGACTCTATCTGCAGCACTTGGGGGGAGACTCTATCTGCAGCACTTGGGGGGAGACTCTATCTGCAGCACTTGGGGGGAGACTCTATCTGCAGCACTTGGGGGGAGACTCTATCAGCTCAGATATGATAAGGATAATGGAATGATTCAATCTAGGTTAGAGACACTTGAAGTTGGCCTGTTGATCAATGGAACCAGGTCATTTTAAGTGGTGAATCAAAATTCTGTATTTCCTTTGGTGATTTTGCCTCTCCCACTCAGCATCACACAAGAGATACAATCTCAAATGTGCAAAACTCTTTCAGTCTGTGATGGTATGGAGTTGTATTTCTGTCACAGGTGTCGGAAAGATTATTATTGAACTCAGTTGCTGTCTTTCCAGAAGTCCTGATTTATTTCCTTATCCCATTCATGGAGAAAAAGTTTGGGGGCCATGAATTATCTTCCACAATGACCTTGCTCCACCCCATGCAGCAAAATTGACACAAGAAATGTTTAGAAAGAAGAGGATAACTATCCTGACTACTATTAGGTTGTAGATCTGAGTTTTTAAATATAATAATTAATGGTTAGACACTTGTATCTGACATAGCTAGCCAATCCCTATTGCAGACTCCTTATCAGGCACATTAGTGTTTGTTCAACACCCACAGAGCCCACTTGTAGTTTATACTATAACTATCCTGAACGGACCTTAGTTACAGTTTCTGGGAGAGAGCGCATTATTTAGCATGATCAACAGTCTAAACAAGGCCAGTGCACTCAAGCCCTTTGTCGTGATGACTTGTGACTTTGTGCTAGCGCGGCCACCAATGACTCTCAAAGAATTCCGTCTATCCAGTTTCACTCACAAAGTTTGGGTCAATCCATGGTGTATTTTTCAGGCACTTTCCAAAGGTACTGCATGCTGAGATTGCTTCCCCCAAACAAAGTAGTTAGAATGTTCACTTTCTAACCATGAGACCTGAGTTCGAATCTCACCTAGATCGGTGACTTCTTGATGTTGTAAATACATACCTATATAAATAAATGATATTTCATAGTTTAACCATATTATTTTTTAATTTTTTTTTTTCCTTAATTATTTATAATTTATAAATCTTTTAAAATTATGCATTACTTTCATCCGGTTAGGTGATATTGTTATTAAGTGAAAACTATATTTACTAATCAAATTTGTAAAGCTTATTACAAATTATTTTGTACCAAGATTTTAAAAATATTTTATGTAAATAAAATATTGTGTAACCTGCCCATTTTTTTGAGAGTATGGTCAACCATACATGACATTATCAGAAAATAAGACCGATGACTATAGTAAATTTAAAGTCAACATTCCTAAAATTAGATTGCAGAGAATATTTTTCAACATTATTAAGATTACTGAGTATTTAAAAATTTATATAAAAAAAAAGGGGGTCACGTCATTTTCTTAAATTATGTTTTACAGATAAATTCTCCATTGAACAACAATCATTATGTCAAAACCTGTCAACGCATCATCAATTGCATAAAACATGATGTTGGTTAAAAGACAACTACTGTTTTGTTTTAAAAATACATTTCTGTTTTATTTTAAAGTTAAAGTAATAAATATTTTTTCCAGTCAGATTAATTATACTTTAAATCTGCTAATAATTCTCAAATAAAGTTTCAGAGAAATATATTTTATTTTTGAAAGATGTTTTAATACAGAGAATTACATTGCAATGAAAGACAACTAAAAAAAGGGTGCTAATCAGCTATTTTAGAAAATATCTCAAAAAAATGTCTATTCTAATCAAGATAATTTCTGTATGAAATACACCAGAGTATTTTGCTTACTGGAAATAGTACATTTAATCCTTTTAGCTTTCAATTAAAGCTAAAATGAAAGTAATGTGAAAAGGAAACCCTGCTTGGTACATTGTATGTCATTATGATCTATTCAGTGAAGAGTTGTTCGTTTTTTTTGTTTTTTTTTTCTTTTTGTGAAAGGTGGGTCACAACAAAAATTCTCTCAATGGCCCTTATTTATTGATAAATGATCTGAGTTAATTGAAATTGTTGGAAAAGAAAAACAAGGAAATTCATGAGGTATTTTTTGCCAATACTTCCATTATCCTGTCAAATGAAAGTAAAATACTGTAATTGATACTTCATACTCCTAAAAAAAAATTCTAAATAATAGCAATTTTTACCTATTATAGTCTTACACAGACCCCATCATACGTATATGCGTGCATGTGAGTAAATATTATTCAGCGAACAAAAATAGAAAAACGGTCGGCGTGTTGACAGTGCAACAGGCAAGGAAATATTTGCTACACAGTCCAACATTGAATACAGTGACCAAATGTGTGTGTGTGTGTGTGCGCAATGACACATATATGAGTATATATGCCTAATCCCACACTGTTTACATATGTTTATGTTTGTGAGCTCCAGTGAGTGAACATGCGTGTGTGTGGGATGCTTACGTCGATGCGTGTATGTATGTTTGCATAAGTATGAGTGGCGTTCCAACGACAATTTTTCCTCCCACTTCCATAAAAACACCAATAGATGCAACCATATATAAATCCAAAATTGAAACATTAATCAGTTTGTATGACGATCGCAAATAGCATGAAACCCAGGGTCACAAACTCACATCAATCCAACTAAATCTAGTACTTTCGCCCCAGCCCATCAACCACTGGGTTGAGGTGTCTACTCAGTCCTAACTGAACTTAAGGGAGTAGCTGTAGGTCCCCTGAACATCCGTAGATTATTTGACCGGTCTGCTGGTTTAATCCTGCCTCCTGCCCATGTTGTGATTTGTTTGGTCCAGAAACCAGAAGTGATGTCCATCCATTCACGGTCGACTGAAGATGTAGACACGGCTGGGGAGTCTGCATGCCGAAATTTAGAATGCAGCAAAAAAAAAATTAAATTGAATTGTTAATGTCTTTTATATAGCAGAAAAGAATAGTAGAGAAAAGAAACGGGTTACAGAAATGAAAATATTCAATGTAAAAACTCATACACTGGATTCTAGACAGAGTGTATGTGATTACTTGTTAAATCGTCTCAGAACGATATGACTTGCGATGGAGAGATAAAGATTACTGTGCGGGGCTTAAAGTTATATTGGCGTTCCTCCTCCCAACGCCTGCCCAGGCCAATTCTCTTTTCAAGAATTTTCTCCAGTCTGCCTTTTTCAGCATAACTACATGTTTATATAGATAAACCCGGCTGGTTATAACTGACTCTCGGCCCTACTACTTTGCACACGATTATCACAGGGTTTTGGCTGCTTCAACCAAAATCATGTGAATTCCAAAGTTCCTTCTAGCTTACTCAGCTCTATTTCAATTTTTAATTGATAAAAATTATTTTGACCATTTTTCATTGTCTTCTGATGACCCAGATTCAATGGGTACAACTTCTGCCCTAGATCAGATTTCCCCATCAGTAAACAAAATGCTCTGATTTAATTTTGTTATTCAAATCTACTCCAATTTCATTAAAAAAAAAAAATATACGTGTGTGTATGGTTCCCAGACTCTCTCTCTGTCACATTTCCTCCCCTACCCATCTGTCATTTACTAGTAAATGACACATAAGCTTTCATATCAACAAAATACGAGAAAACCCAGTCCAACATGCTTCTTACTAGGGGGCTACTTAAACATACGTCTCTTCCAGCATGCAAAGGTAGAGTCCTCAGTTCTTCTTAGGGCTCATTTTCGTTGTCCTTATGATACATATGTATGTGCAACTTCCGGTTGAAGTTCACTGTTTTGGTGATCTCATGCAATAGAACCTTTTCACATAGTTCACTAGTTTGAGGGTTCTTTCATTTTTTCTTTTTTTTTTTTTTGGAGTTTGCAACACTCCTTACCAATTATTCCAGTCTCATTACTAAAAATAAAAAAAATTTGATTTATTTCGTAAATCTGTCCCTCTGATTTTGTCTCGCCTTCACAACAGGCTTTGTCGAATCTTTTGTTGGTTCAGGTTCTTCCACAACAATCGTGGACTCTTCTTCAATATCAGTTAGGGATCCCAATGCACTCGGGTCAGACCTACCTTGGTAAAGTGCACTAACTGTAATCCCTCCTTCACTCATGCACTCCCATGCCAGTTTATTCTGCCCGGTCAACAACACCGCATGCTTCTTCAACCACCACCAAACCAGCAAGGCCACGACTATCATTAGTATAATTCCCACAACAGTCGGCCAGGTTATCATAGCAACCAAATTCTCTCTCCAGCCCGAATTCGGTGTACCTATCCTATGTAACTCTGACGTCAACCGTCCAAGATCAATCTTATTGATTGGCTTTAACAACACCGGTATCTTTTCTAGCAACATCTTAGGAATCTCTCTTACAATGGGTTCCCACATTCCCGTCCATCCACTGGTATTCGTTCCTACCAGCTCTAACAAAGCCTCAATCTCTTTAAACTTTTCTTCTGCTTGTTAGTAGGGAGGTAAAGAGATAGATGGACCATGAGCTCCGCAACCAATGGGTAGCTCTACAAAAAACAAAAGAGGAATAACTCTTATCGTAGTGGTGGGCTTCCCTTCACACACCTTAGATAAAAGAGTGACTTGTTTGACGTACCTTACTCATTATAGCTAATAATTGCAAATACCTTTGCAAAAACCCCTCTAATTTCTGTAATTCGGTTGTTACAGACATGGTTACATTTATCACTTCTTTTCTAAAAACCTGTAGGTGAGAAATCAACTAATTGATACTCCCTCTATTCTTAGCCAATTTCAGCCTAGTAACATTGAGTATAGATACGCTCTCTCTAACCGACTGAGCCATTGCTTGTTGTCTCTGTTCTACCGCCTCTAATTTCTTCTTAATTAGTCTCACTTCGCCTTCGGAGACTGTATCAAACAACACGCTTAATGCCTTTCCCATTATATGTAATACTGCCCTCTTTTGCCTGGTCCATAACAACTTTATTCCTTTCAAATACTAACTCATATCCTTCCATTGTCTCTCAAGTATTATGGATTCCTGATCTAAGAGGTAATATACGGTGGTATTCCGGAGTCTGTAAACATTCTCCGACGACTTGAGTCCTGGCTATATCTAGTTTGTCCACTTCGGTCTTCAACTGACCCAGTAACTTCTCCTACTGCTGCAGGTCTATCACCAAAGTTATCAACCACTTTGATCAAGTTATAATCACTTTGCTAGTCTTCTTAAATGCAGTATTCTCACTGTGTTCCCAGGTATTAGCTACCACGACTAGCATCATCAGTACCACGTCCATGTCTGCAGAGAGATGGAGAGAATAATTCGTCTTACTCAATCATTCTCTTATTATTTTTATCGGGTGGTTACATCTTAGAGCGATACCTCAAGCACCAACCCACACCACCACCAGCGCTGTGCATGCATGGGGCCCGTCCACACAGTTCACCAGCACTGATGATAAATGCACAGTTAGTCCCAGACCATCACTCATTTACCACAGCCACTGTACTGGTTTCACTTAATCTTTGGGCTCGGGCTGCACTGCCCCCCTTAATCACAGTTTTAGTGGTAATTCCTCATTAACACTAGGTGCTTTTTCAGCCCGCAGTTTACTCTACAATTGAGCTAATGGAATTTCATCCTCTTCTTCCCTAAGGTTAGGCTCAATCCCTGCTTCTTTTGATTTACCTCCCTCAGCCTTCGAAGGGTAGTTGGGCTAATTTCAATCTCCTCTCTCCCTACACTTTCACTCTCAGTCTCTAACCCTTCGGATTCTACCAACATAGTTTTCCTCAGCCTTTTCTGTTGAGTTTTTGTTTTGATTCTCCTATTTCAGCTAGCTTTATATCATTCGCATGCACTCTCTTTACCTATCTGGTCAGTTGGTCCCAGATCACAGTGGAAACCGGACCCGTCTGCTCCACGATCCTATAGTATGGACTCCATCTCTGGTCCAATTTACCTTCTCTCAGGTGTATTTTATAATACACTGGATCACCTATCTGGAAGGAAACTTCTCTATTTTTATTTATCCTATCGTTTCGCCTTTTCTGGGCTCTTTGAATCCTCCTCCTTACCTGCGTAAAAATTTTATGCTGTTGTTTTAAAACTATTTGATGATGATCCACTCCAACCTGGCAGATTTGGTCTCTAATTGGTCAGCACTAGTATTATCTTTCCCTGCCAAATATTCTATTCTGCAGTTATACCCACTTAACTTCAATGCCCACTGTTGTATCTTCTTATTTGTCCACTCCGCCTCTAACAAATATTTGAGGGGTTGGTGGTCTGTTTTAATGGTAAACACAGCCCCACTCAAATAATAATCTAATTTCTGCACAGCATATAGAATGGCGAATGCCTCTTCCATTACTGGTCACCTTTGCTGAGTCTCGGAGAGCCGATGAGACAGAAAATAGATTGGCACTTCCTCAGGCACACCCGGTACTGGTCCATCCTTATCACAGCATGGTCGTGTAAGAACCGCCTGATGCACTTATCGCTAGCATCGGTGTACAGCACCACGGGCTTACTCAGGTCTGGATAGGCCAACAGGGGTACAGCTGTCAGTTGATCCTTTAGAGCCTCAAAAGCACGCTGACAGTCCTTGGTCCACTCAAACCTAGCATGCTTCTTAGTTAGAGCTGTTAGTGGGCCTGCTAGCCAACTAAATGCTGGTATGAACCTCTGATGATATCCGATGGCTCCAATAAATCCCCTAATCTCTCTTATGATCTTCGGTGCAGGCATGGCTCTTATAACCTCTACTTTGTCTAAATCCGTTTTTATTCCTTCTTTGTTTATGATAAACCCTAAGTACTTTGTCTCTTGTTTCATAAACTGACACTGATAATTTTAACTTTAATCCATGTTCTCTTAACCTATCGAACACCTTCTGCAGATGTTTAAAATGCTCCTCCGGTGATTTTGAAAACACCACGATGTCATCTAGATACGCCATGGCAAATTCCTCAGTGCCATTCAATACGATGGACATTAACTGACTAAATACACCCGGGGCGTTTGCCAGCCCAAACGGCATAACTCTAAAATTGAAGAGACCCATGTGGCAGGTAAAAGCAGTCTTTTCCTGATCCTTTTTGCTAAGTGCTACCTGCCAATATCTCGACCTCAAATCCAAGGTGGAAAAACATTTAGACTTCTGAAAGAGCTAGAATATCATCAATCAAGGGTAGGAGCACTGCCAGCGGTTTCGTAATGGCATTTAATTGACAAAAATCCACACAAAACCTATGCCCTCCATCCTTCTTTTCAACAATCACTATTGGAAAACTCCAGGGAGATTTGGATCTTTCGATTATCCCTGATTCCATCATTTCATTCACTGCATCCTCTACTAATTTTCTTTTGTGGATTGCGGTCCTATACAGTCTTAACTTAATAGGTGGGTGATTACCCATGTCTATCTTCATTTCAACTGTCTCCGTCTGTCCCAGTTCCTTATCCGTAATGGCTATTACCTCCCGATTACCGTTCATCAACCCCCTCAATTTACTCCTATAATACTCAGGAACTGTTATATCTTCATCCCTTATTTCATTGCTACCTGTCTTATTCCCAGGCCTATTTTCATTAACATACTCTCACCTGTTCGACTTCTCTCACTGGGCACACCTGTGCCAGCTCCTCTCCCTGCTTTATTTTAATAGTTTTATTGGCAGTATTGGTTAACAGTAAGGGAACGGTCCCAACCTCTTCACCAACGAATCACACATGGTTATTTCCCCTTCATACCTATCAGTAGGGACCACTTGGTACAGGTCACTGCTCAGCACTCCTTTTGTTATAATCTTGCTCTTCCCAGATACAGTAGTCCTAGGGTGAAGCTTTATATCTGTCTGGGCCACCACTGGCAATTGTTCATAATTATCCTCTCCCAACAGTATCCCTACCCCCGTCCAATGTTAGGGTGGCGGGGTCAAAACGGATCTGTGCCTTATTCTGCCTAAGCCAGTTATTCTCCAAAATTAGCACACAAGTCAGGTGCCACTTAAACCTTAAGTTTACCTCTGGTTCTTGCCAACTGGAAAGATAACCTTTTTCACGGGTGATCCATTGGCGTTATCTGGACCCTTTTCCTTCTCGGTAGCGGGCACCAGTGTATTAACTTGCTTTATCCCCAGTTTATGGTCTCCTTCTACCATACACCACCGAGCCTTGTGCCCGAACTCGCCACAAGTCGTGCAGTCCGGCCCCAAAGACCTTGGGTCACCTCCATAGTTTGTTGGACAGTTGCAGGCCCGATGCCCACCATACTTGCAAGTCCAGCTACCAGCCCATATTGGCCCAGTGTGGGCTTGTGAAACCCATAACGCAGATCCCAGGCTCTCCTACTGGGAACTGCTTCAGCCTTCCAGTCCTCTTCCACCTCTTTTTTCGGATCCCGTATCTGGATCTGCTCCTGGTCCTTCTTTTTCATCACTACTTTGGCCCCTGGGGGTTCCTACCTACACCCCCTCTTATTCTATCCCAGGGTCATTCGCTAGTCCGAGTCGCCTCTATGGCTGCAGCCAGGCTGACCGGTTCTCCCTCCAGAACATTGCCCCTCAGGTTCCTGTCACTCAGCGTGTCCACATACGCATCGGCCAACAAGGCCTGAATAGGACCACTGTCCCAAGTCGCCAACTCCGGAAAAGCTAACGCCACTAGCCCCGTGATTCTTTCCCCCAATTCCTCATTAGTCTCTTCTTCTTGTTGCTGCAGCTGGAATAATTTCCTGAATACCTCAATGGCCGTATGCTCACTTGCGTATTGCCACACCAGAGTGGATTTAAGCTCGGTTCACGTCAGGGCTAGGTTTTCTTTGTACCACCCCCTATGAATTTGGACACCTGCCCCACTGTGGTGTCATAAGCTAGGAGCACCATTTCTTGGTCTGAAAGGCCATAGATCACCTGCTTCTTCTGAATGGACAGAATCTATTCGTGCAGGTCTGCAGGGTTTCCTTTATAAGTAGGTAGCTTCATGCTACCTATCAGCCTCCTGAAACCCATCGATATTTCAGGGACTCCCGTGTCTCCGAGGTCATCTGTGGTGTCTGATCCTGCTACGCTCATCCTAGCATCTTGTCAACTACCACTTTCCCACGAGAAGAGAGACCAAACAACAGAATGAAAGGAAAAATACATAACATGGTGGCGGTGCTTCAACTGCGTACAAAGTCGACAAAGTGAAAAACAAGATCAACAATATTACTGGCAGATCTAAGTGCAATGAGCGAACAAAGGAAACCAGAAAGTGACTTACCTGATCTCCGCCGCTCCGTGTTTTATTTCTTTTTCCTCCTTCTTTTGCTTCATACTCTTTCCCTCCTTATGTCCCTTTCAGACCAATATAGTCCGAAGACGAGAGTCCTTTCTGGTCTTACTTGGTCCCGATTGGTCAAAACAAATGCAACCTTCTCTCCTCTTTCAGACGGCCGTGGCAATTCCCACGAGTCTATCCTGGTTACGGCCACCAGTCTAACACTTTCGCCCCAGCCCCTCAACCTTCGGCGTCTTACTCTCTGGGTTGAGGTGTCTACTCAGTCCTCACCGAACTTAAGGGAGTGGCTATAGGTCCCCTGAGCATCTGTAGATTATTCAACCGGTCCGCTGGTTTGATCCTGCTTCCTGCCCACGTTGTGATTTGTTTGGTCCAGAAAGCAGAAGTGATGTCCGTCCATTCACGGTTGGCTGAAGATGTAGACACAGCTGGGGAGTCTGCGCTGAGAAATTTAGAATGCAGCAAAAAAATAAAAATTAATATCTGCAGAAAGCCAGACAAACAACTATTCAATGGTTGAATTGTTAATGTCTTTTATATAGCAGAAAAGAATAGTAGAGAAAAGAAACAGGTTACAGAAAAGAAAAGTATTTAAGGTAAAAACTCATATACTGGATTCTAGACAGAGAGTGTATGTGATTACTTGTTAAATCGTCTCAGAACGATATGACTTGCGATGGAGGGATAAAGATTACTGTGCGTGGCTTAAAGTTATATTGGCGTTCCTCCTCCCAACGCCTGCCCAGGCTAATTCTCTCTTCAAGAATTTTCTCCAGTCTGCCTTTTTCAGCATAACTACGCGTTTATATAGATAAACCCGGCTGGTTATAACTGACTCTTGGCCCTACTACTTTGCACACGATTATCATGGGGTTCTGGCTGATTCAACCAAAATCATGTGAATTCCAAAGTTCCTTCTAGCTTACTCAGCTCTATTTCAATTTTTAATTGATAAAAATTATTTTGACCATTTTTCATTGTCTTCTGATGACCCAGACTCAAATGGTACAACTTCTGCCCTAGATCAGATGCTCTGATTTAATTTTGCTATTCAAATCTACTCCAATTTCAATAAAAAAATATACGTGTGTGTGTGTGTGTGTGTGTGTGTGTGTGTGTTCCCCAGACTCTCTCTCTCTGTCACAAAATATGTTAGCTCTATCACTGATATTGAGCGCTTTCCAATAAGTACTACGCATATATAATATATATAAAAAAATTGCACATATATGCACACACACATTTCACATATATATATATATATATATATATATATATATTTTTTTTTTTCCTTTCTGATTAACTCTTTCACATACTTTCTTGGGGAGATGAATGCAAGCATGTATCCCCCCCCACACACACACGCATATCTATGTAGAGTCATATAAGCAAATTGATACACAGCACAATATGCAAGCAACATAGACATATGTCTTTATGTTGATTGCATTTAAAGCTATGATGTACCAATTTCTGTGTGTATGTGTGTGTGTGTCTATATAATTCCCTTTCTCCGCTTTGTGCGCTGATAGCCTAAGGGTAAGAGGCTTTGACTGAAGTCAAATCGGTTGGGTTTTGATCCCAACTTGAAGCAAAGCAATCACATGTCTAGCCATACTGATGAGCTGTGAAACAGTCTGTCTGGATTATATATATATATATATATATATATATATATATATATATATATATATATATATATATATATGCTCATCATAGATTTAAAGATGCTGATGCATAATTATTGTTTACTATAAAGACCTGTGATAATTTCTTGGTTTTCCTATTTAAATTTTCTGATGAATCTTAATTCTTAAGTTAATGATTGAATAAGCTCATGGCAAGTTTTATGACAATAAAATATTCATGAAAATTCCCCTATCACATCATTAAATATTTGAGCTTACCAACTTTAACAAAATATTGCAATAACAATCAAAAATATAAATAATCATTGTTATTTTAAGTGGATAGAAATGAAAAGATGTGAAATTGACAACTTTCCCATTTCACTGAAACTGCTGTTACACACTTATCTTTCCCTCTTTCTTTCTTTCTTTCATTTTCTCACTGAAATCAAGTAGTCTTTTCCCCTCTTTCCACTTGGTCAAAACAGGATAGTCCATTATTTATAAGATATTGGCAGGTGACTTCTATTTTCCCTTATTTCTTTCTACCTGAATCTCTGTCTTGCAAACATTTCTCTTAATAATAAATTTAAAATAATTCATCAGACAATGCTATTTTATTTGAATTATGATAATTAGTTTTTTTTTTTTTTTACCTATAAAATATAGGAATTAGTGATGGGACTATTGTATCCTAGGTTACTGAATAAGAATAACCAAAAGAAAAGTTGGAAATGAGCAATAATATTTATAACAGGAACAAAATACAAGATTAGCCAGTGAGTAAGTAATCAACTGCTAGTGTTGAGCTTTTTTTTTTTTTTTTTTTTTTTTTTTTTTTTTAAGCGTATCACCCCGAGCAAGGCCGGTGGCCACTATCACGCAAGGGGTTACAGAAGGGTTGGAGGAAGAGCAGATAGGAGTGGTAAAGGAAGGGATGTGGAGAAAGAGAAGGACGGTGGGGAGGTTACGGGAGATATAGAGCGAGAGCAGATAGGAATGGAAGATGTCAGGAAGTGGATAGATCAAGACAAGTGGAGATGACGATTGACGCTACACTTAAACCGTTGGAGATTGTATTTGTCAGGGAAACAGTAATAGGGAAGGGAGTTCCATAGGCGAGATGTGCGTGACATGAAGCTATTGGAGTAGAAAAGACGTCTACACCTAACAGTTTCAACGGTGAAGGGGTGGGAACGGGATGCCAGCCTCGTAGGACGCTTGAATTCACGAGGCTTAGGGACAAGTGAAAGCAACTCCTCAGAGCAATTACCGTGGAAGTACTTGTAGAAAAGGCAGAGTGATGCAACATTGCGTCTGTGAGAGAGCGACTGCAGACGAGATGACAGATCAGGGCCAATCACATTGCATAAGTCAATCAAGGTGAATCCCAAGTGGACGACAACATACAGTATATACCACTGTATTTATAGTAGTTGGGACATACCCATTATTGTCCATAGGTGTGGTATAACAGGGATGATTAATCAGGAATATTGGAATTGGGAAACTTTTAACCTAATTTCTGATTCCCAAAACAATTCTTTGGATTTTTTTTTTGTTTAAGACTTAATTTTCCATTCCTGATGTTAAGGATAAAAACATATAAATATTTATTGATTTTTAAACTATCAGTAAAACTAAAATCTATAGATCATAATAACATCTAAGTATGATGTAAATTTATTTTACTT
>OZ038491.1:51176608-51396608 GCA_964036315.1 Acanthosepion esculentum | reverse complement strand
TGTCATTTAACTTATTTAATTTTAATTATTTTAATGTGCAATTATAAACTGAAAATTAGATTCAAGATGGAATGCCTTATTCAAATATTATCTGATAGGAAATGGGTATCATTATCATTGGTTGCTGACAAAGCTAAAGTGAAATTTTTGAAGTTGTGTTTCAAAGCTTCTGATGAATGGTTGGAATTATTCAATGGGTTTGATTAGAACAAGGAATGTCAGGATATATTTTATTACAATATTTATTGGTTCAAAGGAAGAATTTCTTGAATTGTGGAATGTTTGCCAGCTCATCTTGATTCTTTTGCATGGAAATGCCAGCACTGAAATTTGTTTTTCTGTAAATAGAAATATGTTGGTAGAAAATTTAAAAGAAACTTCTCTCAACGTCAAGTGTATGATGCTATTCTAGTCAAGGGAGTTGTTTTGAATATTAATTTTACTAGTCAGATGTTTACATAATGCCAATCAATCTCATTCTTGTTAATTTTTTTTTTTTTTTTTTTTTTAAATGTAAGCAGGAGAAAAATTATCAGCTGAACAAAAATAAAAGAAAAAGGCAGTTAAATAAATGTATAATTTATTTACACACACACACACACATAATGAATGACGCAGTCTGTTTTGTGTCTTTGGCCAACATCTGGTTTGTGTAGAAAATGTAAGAGGCACAACAATGGTGAAAAGAATTTTTAAAATTTTTTTTATATATGGTTTGTAAACAATCCTTTAGGTCATTGATTCCATCACTCTCCAGTTATGCCACTAGAATGGAGTTAGTGCTATAATTTGTGCTATAGACCAACCTTTTTCAAGTAGGCTAGGATAGTCTTTCCTTTTATCTTCTTGAAAAGTTCCTCTATACTAGTCAGGTTATAAAATTATTGACATATAGGGGTAAGATCGCTACAATTGGTTAGTATATGTTTTATTGTATATACCTCCTGACATGCTCTGTTTATTACACTCATTTTACATTCTTAAAGCTAATTTTCAATTACTTATTTGAATGTTTTGTGATCCCTGTTAAATATTTTTGCAATTTCCAACATTCTCATGATTCATTAACTTTTACGGTATCTTGGATTTTGAAGTTTATATCTTATGAATCATTTGCAATCTTTATATATCCGAAATTAAAAAAAATATTGAAAGTATTGCTATATACTGTATTTTCTGGTCTATAATATGAGAAATTTTAAATGGAAATTGAAGGCAAAAAGGGTGGTTGTATAATAAACAAGTACATGTTTTCAGAAATTTTTACTCAGCTTAAAAATACTCTTAGAAGCAAGATTGAAAATAGACTCAACATAAAAAAAAAAAAATTGAAAATAAGTTTAGAAATGGAAATTAGACAAAACTTGCAATGGCCAAACATTCAGTTCATTTTTACTCTTTTATAGTGTGAGAAATTAAATACTTTAGTGTAATATATGTATGACGTAGAGATTTTAATGGATAATATGGTATTGCTAAAATTACACCTTCAAGTGTGCCAACTCTAGGTGCATCATCAGTGTTATTGCTCCCATGTCACTAGAAGTTTCGGGACTAAATAAACGACAGACTTCTTCAATGAGTGACCCAACTGAATATGATCAGTTTTCGGTCCGCACCCAGAGTAAATTTGCTACTAGCTTTAGGACATGCTTTATATAAATTCCTCCAGAAAATGGCAACTAATCAAGTCTACACTTGGGCTATTTGATGTTATAAATCTGGTGTGCTTGATTGTGCAGATTTTCCTACATGAGGCCAAGACAGGGTGTGTTTTTTTTTTTTTAAGAAAAAAAAAAAATTAAAATCAAACCAATGAATATATATACATTAATAAAATAAAAAATCTGAGTTATTATATTGTCTTGTTTTACAACTTTTCTTTTTCTTCCTCTCTTTTTAAATTCTTTATTATTTCTTATTTGTTTGATCTTTTTTCTCTTTTTATAACTTTCCTTTTTATTCTTAACTAGACTTAAAAACATTGAAATTAGAGTGATTAAAATGGTACAACTTTTCAAAAAAAATTACATCGGGATAGCTGTACTATAGAGTTGTATTATAATCAAGGATTTAATTTATTCTGTTTTTAGCTTCAGAAACACATGGTTGTATTATACACAAGAAAATACAGTATATTTATTTACAATACGATTAAGAACTTCTCGAGAGCTCCTCTCTGCGGCTGCTTGGTCTCACGCTGTCCGCTGATCTGAGATGGAACAAATACATCGAGTCAGTTGCATCATCCACCGCAAGATAGTTGGTTCCCTGTGCCGAGCCAGGAAATTTTTCTCCCCCGGAATCGATCCTCCAAGTCTATAAATCGACCATTCGCCCCTGCATGGAGTATTGCTGCCATATATGGTCTGGGGCCCCTGCTGTTTGCCTCAGGGTTCTTGATAAGATCCAGAGACGGATATGCAATGTGATTGGCCCTGATCTGTCATCTCGTCTGCAGTCGCTCTCTCACAGACGCGACGTTGCCTGGCTCTGTCTTTTTTACAAGTACTTTCCCAGTAATTGTTCCGAGGAGCTGCTTTCGCTTGTCTCTAGGCCTCGTGAATTTAAACATCCTACGAGGCTGGCATCCCGTTCCCACCCCTTCAGCGTTGAAAAAGTTAGATGTAGACGTCTCTTCTACTCCAATAGCTTCATGTCTCGCACATCTCGCCTATGGAACTCCCTTCCCTATTACTGTTTCCCTGACAAATACAATCTCCAATGGTTTAAGTGTAGTGTCAATCGACATCTCCAGTTGCCTTGATCTATCCACATCCTTTCATCTTTCATTCCTATCTGCTCTCGCTCCAAATCTTCTGTAACCCCCTTGCCTTGCTCGACCCACTGTCTTTCTCTTTCTCCACATCCTCTCCTTTACCACTCCTATCTGCTCTTCCTCCAACCCTTCTATAACCCCTTGCGTGATAGTGGCCTCCAGCCTTGCTTGGGGTGATACTCCTAAAAAAAAAAAAAATAAACAAACTGTGGAGTGAGTTGCCATTGTCAAATGCGAAATAAGTAACAGAATTGTTCAAGTTTGCAATAAGCAAGGAAAAGAAAAGAACAGAGCAAAATATAATGCAAGGCAAATTAGCAGTAATAAGGCAGAGCAACAGTAATATGTCAAAAAGTTAGCAAACTAAGAATTGGGGTTGACACACAAAAGCAAGTTCAGACAAGTGAATGTAGCATTCTCACTTGAAGAGAAGACAGACCAGGACTGAGTCGGATGAAACTGAGAACCTGTCTATTTTATTGGCTAAGAAAAATATCCCAGTCTGTATTTGTGTGCTTTTGCTTATAAATTTGGGCGGAGCAAGTGTTTTGTAGTCATTCCCCAGTTTGATTGAAACCAGCAAGAACTCTTGAGTTGTATAATAGAATCTCACCCCATTAAATAATTATAAGTGGTTTTGATGGGGGGGGGGGGGGGGGGTAGAAAGAAGATATTTAAGCTAAAATTTACATGGTAACTTTATTGCACAAATATTTTACCAATATCAGCTGGTTAATACCAGATAGTGAAAATATTCATTTGTATAATAAAATCTGATAACTTTTTACATGGTTTCTTGTTTGAAACATGATTTTTATTTGTATAAATTTTGTTTCATTCAGGCTACTCTTCTTTTTCGACCTTACTTTTACGTGGCTACAAAAGCCAATTGCGAAAGAGAGGTGGCATCATATCTCACAAAAAGATTTTCAGGAAAGATTGCTTCTGTGGAGACGATTGCTAAAGAGGATCTTGATTTGGTAAGCTTTTTTAAAATTTTTGTATGTGCATCTATTTTTGCTAAATCAAAATTTTATAGATTGACCAGATAAAAGTACAAAATAAGATGGTGGTTATCTTTTCATATTTAATACAGCCTGTGTCAGTTGCAGAGCTCCAGACTAAAATTTTGGATCACCCTGGAAATGTCCCCCCAAAACAACTTTGTCCTCTGCCCACCACTCCCAATTTCAAACCAGTCCAACAATTATGTTTTTTTTTGTTTAATTTAATCATTTATAGTTGGTAGCATCATTTATATTTGTTAATAGCATAATAAAAGTATCATTAAAACATTTACGAAATAAATATTGTTTGATCTGTGTGTGCATGTTGCATTTCTTAACCCTTTAGTAATAAAACATGCTCAAACCTGCCCTGTAAATATCAGCTCTCAAACTCTCAATGTTTGTGTGACTTTCTGCATTATTTGCAATGATGTCTTCATATATTTTGACAGAGTTTACATGTGTTGTTACAGTGGGTTGAATATTAAGAGCCAATATTTGCAGGCTGGGTTTTGGTTGGTTGAATGTTAGCGGGTTAACAATGCCCAGCACTATTGGTGAAATTTTTTTTATTTTTTTTAAAGGAATCAATTGCTTTTAGAATAAATATGACAAAATTTTAATTAAAAAATGTTGTATCCTCCCGCTCCCCCCCCCAAATTGTTGTCCAAACCATTTGAGTATTTGATTTTCAAGAACCTTTCTTTTATCTTAATTTCAGTTGCTATTTATTGCATATTCCAGCTCGTTAGTCCATAAGTGTTAGTAAGCAGCATGGATTGAAAGTGATTGTTAATGGTCAGGAATTAATACAGGCATTACTGGCAGAAAAGGACTATTATATGTAGAACATAAATATTTTGCTAAATAGTTTGCTATATAAATCCATGGAAAATCAGGGAAAAGTGATTGTTAATGGTCAGGAATTAATACAGGCATTACTGGCAGAAAAGGACTATTATATGTAGAACATAAATATTTTGCTAAATAGTTTGCTATATAAATCCATGGAAAATCAAGGAAAAGTGATTGTTAATGGTCAGGAATTAATACAGGCATTACTGGCAGAAAAGGACTATTATATGTAGAACATGAATATTTTGCTAAATAGTTTGCTATATAAATCCATGGAAAATCAAGGAAAAGTGATTGTTAATGGTCAGGAATTAATACAGGCATTACTGGCAGAAAAGGACTATTATATGTAGAACATAAATATTTTGCTAAATAGTTTGCTATATAAATCCATGGAAAATCAGGGAAAAGTGATTGTTAATGGTCAGGAATTAATACAGGCATTACTGGCAGAAAAGGACTATTATATGTAGAACATAAATATTTTGCTAAATAGTTTGCTATATAAATCCATGGAAAATCAGGGAAAAGTGATTGTTAATGGTCAGGAATTAATACAGGCATTACTGGCAGAAAAGGACTATTATATGTAGAACATAAATATTTTGCTAAATAGTTTGCTATATAAATCCATGGAAAATCAGGGAAAAGTGATTGTTAATGGTCAGGAATTAATACAGGCATTACTGGCAGAAAAGGACTATTATATGTAGAACATAAATATTTTGCTAAATAGTTTGCTATATAAATCCATGGAAAATCAAGGAAAAGTGATTGTTAATGGTCAGGAATTAATACAGGCATTACTGGCAGAAAAGGACTATTATATGTAGAACATAAATATTTTGCTAAATAGTTTGCTATATAAATCCATGGAAAATCAAGGAAAAGTGATTGTTAAAGGTCAGGAATTAATACAGGCATTACTGGCAGAAAAGGACTATTATATGTAGAACATAAATATTTTGCTAAATAGTTTGCTATATAAATCCATGGAAAATCAGGGAAAAGTGATTGTTAATGGTCAGGAATTAATACAGGCATTACTGGCAGAAAAGGACTATTATATGTAGAACATAAATATTTTGCTAAATAGTTTGCTATATAAATCCATGGAAAATCAGGGAAAAGTGATTATTAATGGTCAGGAATTAATACAGGCATTACTGGCAGAAAAGGACTATTATATGTAGAACATGAATATTTTGCTAAATAGTTTGCTATATAAATCCATTGAAAATCAAGGAAAAGTGATTGTTAATGGCCAGGAATTAATACAGGCATTACTGGCAGAAAAGGACTATTATATGTAGAACATAAATATTTTGCTAAAAAGTTTGCTATATAAATCCATTGAAAATCAGGGAAAAGTGATTGTTAATGGTCAGGAATTAATACAGTCATTACTGGCAGAAAAGGACTATTATATGTAGAACATAAATATTTTGCTAAATAGTTTGCTATATAAATCCATGGAAAATCATGGAAAAGTGATTGTTAATGGTCAGGAATTAATACAGGCATTACTGGCAGAAAAAGGACTATTATATGTAGAACATAAATATTTTGCTAAATAGTTTGCTATATAAATCCATGGAAAATCAGGGAAAAGTGATTATTAATGGTCAGGAATTAATACAGGCATTACTGGCAGAAAAGGACTATTATATGTAGAACATAAATATTTTGCTAAATAGTTTGCTATATAAATCCATGGAAAATCAGGGAAAAGTGATTGTTAATGGTCAGGAATTAATACAGGCATTACTGGCAGAAAAGGACTATTATATGTAGAACATAAATATTTTGCTAAATAGTTTGCTATATAAATCCATGGAAAATCAGGGAAAAGTGATTATTAATGGTCAGGAATTAATACAGGCATTACTGGCAGAAAAGGACTATTATATGTAGAACATGAATATTTTGCTAAATAGTTTGCTATATAAATCCATTGAAAATCAAGGAAAAGTGATTGTTAATGGCCAGGAATTAATACAGGCATTACTGGCAGAAAAGGACTATTATATGTAGAACATAAATATTTTGCTAAAAAGTTTGCTATATAAATCCATTGAAAATCAGGGAAAAGTGATTGTTAATGGTCAGGAATTAATACAGTCATTACTGGCAGAAAAGGACTATTATATGTAGAACATAAATATTTTGCTAAATAGTTTGCTATATAAATCCATGGAAAATCATGGAAAAGTGATTGTTAATGGTCAGGAATTAATACAGGCATTACTGGCAGAAAAAGGACTATTATATGTAGAACATAAATATTTTGCTAAATAGTTTGCTATATAAATCTATTGAAAATCAAGGAAAAGTGATTGTTAAAGGTCAGGAATTAATACAGGCATTACTGGCAGAAAAGGACTATTATATGTAGAACATAAATATTTTGCTAAATAGTTTGCTATATAAATCCATGGAAAATCAGGGAAAAGTGATTGTTAAAGGTCAGGAATTAATACAGGCATTACTGGCAGAAAAGGACTATTATATGTAGAACATAAATATTTTGCTAAATAGTTTGCTATATAAATCCATGGAAAATCAGGGAAAAGTGATTATTAATGGTCAGGAATTAATACAGGCATTACTGGCAGAAAAGGACTATTATATGTAGAACATGAATATTTTGCTAAATAGTTTGCTATATAAATCCATTGAAAATCAAGGAAAAGTGATTGTTAATGGCCAGGAATTAATACAGTCATTACTGGCAGAAAAGGACTATTATATGTAGAACATAAATATTTTGCTAAAAAGTTTGCTATATAAATCCATTGAAAATCAGGGAAAAGTGATTGTTAATGGTCAGGAATTAATACAGTCATTACTGGCAGAAAAGGACTATTATATGTAGAACATAAATATTTTGCTAAATAGTTTGCTATATAAATCCATGGAAAATCAGGGAAAAGTGATTGTTAAAGGTCAGGAATTAATACAGGCATTACTGGCAGAAAAAGGACTATTATATGTAGAACATAAATATTTTGCTAAATAGTTTGCTATATAAATCTATTGAAAATCAAGGAAAAGTGATTGTTAATGGTCAGGAATTAATACAGGCATTACTGGCAGAAAAGGACTATTATATGTAGAACATAAATATTTTGCTAAATAGTTTGCTATATAAATCCATGGAAAATCAGGGAAAAGTGATTGTTAATGGTCAGGAATTAATACAGGCATTACTGGCAGAAAAGGACTATTATATGTAGAACATGAATATTTTGCTAAATAGTTTGCTATATAAATCCATTGAAAATCAAGGAAAAGTGATTGTTAATGGCCAGGAATTAATACAGTTATTACTGGCAGAAAAGGACTATTATATGTAGAACATAAATATTTTGCTAAAAAGTTTGCTATATAAATCCATTGAAAATCAGGGAAAAGTGATTGTTAATGGTCAGGAATTAATACAGTCATTACTGGCAGAAAAGGACTATTATATGTAGAACATGTATATTTTGCTAAATAGTTTGCTATATAAATCCATTGAAAATCAAGGAAAAGTGATTGTTAATGGCCAGGAATTAATACAGTCATTACTGGCAGAAAAGGACTATTATATGTAGAACATAAATATTTTGCTAAAAAGTTTGCTATATAAATCCATTGAAAATCAGGGAAAAGTGATTGTTAATGGTCAGGAATTAATACAGGCATTACTGGCAGAAAAGGACTATTATATGTAGAACATGAATATTTTGCTAAATAGTTTGCTATATAAATCCATTGAAAATCAAGGAAAAGTGATTGTTAATGGCCAGGAATTAATACAGTCATTACTGGCAGAAAAGGACTATTATATGTAGAACATAAATATTTTGCTAAAAAGTTTGCTATATAAATCCATTGAAAATCAGGGAAAAGTGATTGTTAATGGTCAGGAATTAATACAGGCATTACTGGCAGAAAAGGACTATTATATGTAGAACATAAATATTTTGCTAAAAAGTTTGCTATATAAATCCATTGAAAATCAGGGAAAAGTGATTGTTAATGGTCAGGAATTAATACAGTCATTACTGGCAGAAAAGGACTATTATATGTAGAACATAAATATTTTGCTAAAAAGTTTGCTATATAAATCCATGGAAAATCAGGGAAAAGTGATTGTTAAAGGTCAGGAATTAATACAGGCATTACTGGCAGAAAAGGACTATTATATGTAGAACATAAATATTTTGCTAAATAGTTTGCTATATAAATCCATGGAAAATCAGGGAAAAGTGATTGTTAATGGTCAGGAATTAATACAGGCATTACTGGCAGAAAAGGACTATTATATGTAGAACATAAATATTTTGCTAAATAGTTTGCTATATAAATCCATGGAAAATCAGGGAAAAGTGATTGTTAATGGTCAGGAATTAATACAGGCATTACTGGCAGAAAAGGACTATTATATGTAGAACATGAATATTTTGCTAAATAGTTTGCTATATAAATCCATTGAAAATCAAGGAAAAGTGATTGTTAATGGCCAGGAATTAATACAGTCATTACTGGCAGAAAAGGACTATTATATGTAGAACATAAATATTTTGCTAAAAGGTTTGCTATATAAATCCATTGAAAATCAGGGAAAAGTTATTGTTAATGGTCAGGAATTAATACAGTCATTACTGGCAGAAAAGGACTATTATATGTAGAACATAAATATTTTGCTAAAAAGTTTGCTATATAAATCCATTGAAAATCAGGGAAAAGTGATTGTTAATGGTCAGGAATTAATACAGTCATTACTGGCAGAAAAGGACTATTATATGTAGAATATAAATATTTTGCTAAAAAGTTTGCTATATAAATCCATGGAAAATCAAGGAAAAGGGATTGTTAATGGTCAGGAATTAATACAGACATTACTGACAGAAAAGGACTATTATATGAAGAACATGAATATTTTGCTAAATAGTTTCCTATATAAATCCATGGAAAATCAAGGAAAAGTGATTGTTAATGGCCAGGAATTAATACAGTCATTACTGGCAGAAAAGGACTATTATATGTAGAACATAAATATTTTGCTAAATAGTTTGCTATATAAATCCATTGAAAATCAGGGAAAAGTGATTGTTAATGGTCAGGAATTAATACAGACATTACTGGCAGAAAAGTACTATTATATGTAGAACATAAATATTTTGCTAAAAAGTTTGCTATATAAATCCATGGAAAATCAAGGAAAAGGGATTGTTAATGGTCAGGAATTAATACAGGCATTACTGGCAGAAAAGGACTATTATATGTAGAACATGAATATTTTGCTAAATAGTTTGCTATATAAATCTATTGAAAATCAAGGAAAAGTGATTGTTAATGGTCAGGAATTAATACAGGCATTACTGGCAGAAAAGGACTATTATATGTAGAACATAAATAGTTTGCTAAATAGTTTGCTATATAAATCCATGGAGAATCAGGGAAAAGTGATTGTTAATGGTCAGGAATTAATACAGTCATTACTGGCAGAAAAGGACTATTATATGTAGAACATAAATATTTTGCTAAAAAGTTTGCTATATAAATCCATGGAAAATCAAGGAAAAGGGATTGTTAATGGTCAGGAATTAATACAGACATTACTGGCAGAAAAGGACTATTATATGTAGAACATAAATATTTTGCTAAAAAGTTTGCTATATAAATCCATTGAAAATCAGGGAAAAGTGATTGTTAATGGTCAGGAATTAATACAGTCATTACTGGCAGAAAAGGACTATTATATGTAGAACATAAATATTTTGCTAAAAAGTTTGCTATATAAATCCATTGAAAATCAGGGAAAAGTGATTGTTAATGGTCAGGAATTAATACAGTCATTACTGGCAGAAAAGGACTATTATATGTAGAACATAAATATTTTGCTAAAAAGTTTGCTATATAAATCCATGGAAAATCAAGGAAAAGGGATTGTTAATGGTCAGGAATTAATACAGACATTACTGGCAGAAAAGGACTATTATATGTAGAACATGAATATTTTGCTAAATAGTTTGCTATATAAATCCATGGAAAATCAAGGAAAAGGGATTGTTAATGGTCAGGAATTAATACAGACATTACTGGCAGAAAAGGACTATTATATGTAGAACATGAATATTTTGCTAAATAGTTTGCTATATAAATCCATGGAAAATCAAGGAAAAGGGATTGTTAATGGTCAGGAATTAATACAGACATTACTGGCAGAAAAGGACTATTATATGTAGAACATAAATAATTTGCTAAATATTTTGCTATATAAATCCATGGAAAATCAGGGAAAAGTGATTGTTAATGGTCAGGAATTAATACAGGCATTACTGGCAGAAAAGGACTATTATATGTAGAACATAAATATTCTGCTAAATAGTTTGCTATATAAATCCATGAAAAATCAGGGAAAAGTGATTGTTAATGGTCAGGAATTAATACAAGCATTACTGGCAGAATATATCAATATGTACAATGTAAATTTATTGTCAATGATTTTACTACAGAAAATCATTCAAAATTAAGAAAAGTATTCTCAGCTATTGAGAATGGATGCCTGCATTACAGATAGATTTAGGCTATTATATTTAAAATTGTTTGTCAACATTCAGGTCTCGTTTCTTTGGTTCTTGTTTTGTTATTTGTTCTCTTAAAAAGAAAAAAAAAAGAAAGATTTTAGTTCTAAAGAACTAAATTCTTTTAGCATCTATGTCGAAATCTTATTTGATTGCCTAATATTCCTATTTGTTCCAAAGCATAATCACCTGGTGGGATTGAAAAGAACATACCTGAAGTTATCTTTCCTCAGTGTTGAAGAACTAGTAAAGGTAAAGCGGGACATTATGCCAACAGTGAAAAAGAACAAGGAACGAGAAAAGTCCATGGATAATTATGCTGCTATGTTGAACATGTAAGTTTTCAGGATTTTATCCACCAGCAAACATTCAGTACGGAATTAAGCCTACCGCCACATATGCATGTATTTATGGTTCTGTGACTTGTTTCCAATATTGTCTGGTGTCAAACTGCATGTGTCACTAAACACATTGACTGTTTTGTCAGGTCAGTATATTACCATATGTGTGTCTGATTGTACATTAGATTTGCATATATTTGTACATATGATTAAATAAGAAACAAGTAGGTAAAATGTTTATGAATTTAATGTTTTGCTATTTGTCTCCGTAAGAAATTTTGTGTAAGTGGAATAATTTGGATATATATTTCAATATTTGAATTCGTTGTTTGTGAGGACATCATGTTCAGGGCTGGGGCAAGGGTCTCATGTACTATCTCTGATACGGGGCCCCCATTCTATTTCATCTCAAATTTTGGTATAGTCAGTCAGATAAGTGCCATGTGTGATACACACTTAGTTGATCATGTATCTTTTGATACATGACTGACAAAGCAGATTTTTTTCCTGCAGTAGGTCGCCATTTCTTTCTGCGGTAGACCAGTTGCCATCCAAGGCTATAGAATGGTCTGTCCTGCTATTTACCCATAGCTGGGAAGAGAATTCATACCCTTCTTAAGGGAATTAGCATGTTGTGGACCTGATAGCGGTGCAGATCTGGCTTACGAAAATAAGGCCTTGTGCCGGACACTACACACTACTACCGAATCCACAAACAAAGTAAAAAAAAAAGAAAAATATAAAGACGTGCTCTTTCCACCGTACAAACGTACAAAGTGAAAAGAAGTAGACAGGCAAAACAACAAAAGGTTAAGAACAAACATAAATTTTATTAGAGTTTAACAAGTAATGTCTTCAGTGAAGACCTTCAGTAAATGTACTGGAAATATAGTTGAAAAAGAGGCCAAGTAGATTGTCTTCAGTAAGGTACTGGAAATATTGTAGTTGACAAGAATAGATTCCGCGCCAAAATTCAAATCCAAGATGGCTAAATGGCGGGAACGAGTTCCTCGAGAAGAAAGGTTCATAAAGTCAGTTGTAATGCATAGTGAACATACGGCAAGGAAAAAAAATACTCACTGCGAGAGTTTATAATTGTGAGTGTATGTAATTCTTTTTAAAGTAACAGGTTCAGAAAGTACAGTTCGAAGAATGTGAAAAATGCTCGTTCATCAGGTTGGAAGTTTTTGAAAGTTCCTGGGAGTTGAGCAGCTCTATAAAGATGTTAGCCTCGGGACAAGAAATCTGTCATCGCAAGGTGACGACCGTGTCGTATGCGTTAAGATACCGAGACGAGCCATAAGGTCTAGGCAAGGTTTTGCCTAATAAAATGTCTCTGTCAGTATATATGTGGTTACCGGCGAGAGACAAGTGAGCCTGCCCGGTCAGGTCAGACGACCACGGGGGCGACTAATTTTGAAAAGCCAAATTTGCCGTGACGTCAACGCAAAAGCGCGCGAAAAATGAATTCTTCCTCATCTTCGGCTAAGACAACGGTTTACTACTATAACTGGCCGAAAGTGAGAGGAAGGGGTGAAAATGTCGCGCGTGCGTCAAAATGAAGGTAGGGGTAGTGATATATCCCACAAGCACATAAGTGATTGTAATATATGTAACCCAATATTGTACAATAATGAATCATATGCAGTAAAGGTGAACAATTCAGCTAGAAATTTTTAAAAATAAATACAATGTATTTAAATACAAATTAGAGACATGTAAGAATAGATCATTCCATCTTAAATAAATTGGTGTTTTTTAGTAATTTTTAACATCTGTTTTAGATTTTTTCTTTTTAAAATGTTGACTGATTTTAAGACTGTCAACATTATAGATAAAAAAATACAGTGAATTTTATATTGTGCTTTTTTGAGACTTAGCATGAGCAAAACATATTCACGGATTTAAAAAAAAAAAAAAAAATTTAAGCAGATCTCAGAGTGACATAAAAACCTGCAAAAAGTTTTCATCTTTTAATAGTTGTGCTTAGTTTAATTTCTGACATATATAAATGTAAGTAGAAAAAAAAAGCAAATATTGATAATATGGTGAGGGTCATAAAGCATTGCCTGTGGCTCCCAATCAGGCTAAGTTCAGGTGGGTAGTATGCACCGGCCCTAGTCATGTATACCTCATGGCATCGGCATGTATGTTTAATTCCTTAAATGTTAACATAGTTTAAATGCGTATTAAAAATGGGTTTATTTGTGTACAGTATGTCCCTGGGTTATGATGTTCCAGACAATTCATGATTACAACACAATCTTCATTAATCTTGTTTCAACTTATTCTGTTTATCTCTTTCAGAAAGCAGGATAGACTAATTCCTGGTTGTATGTCATATTGGATTGTAGTGCATTTGCTCTTTCATTTGTGTTGTGTTTGTAGAAACTTACTGTCCTTCATTGTGGCTCCAAAGTATAGTGTAACCTCTTCTGATTGTGGTGCTTTGATGAAAAGGAAAGTCATCACCATGGAAATGAAATTAGACATTGTTAAATGCTCGGAAAAGGGAGAAACCGCAACAGACATTAGCCAGTTGCTTGGCATAAGTTGTTTGACTCTCACTTAAAACTTGTACATATGTGCATACATATTGAGTTTCCCTGTAATAGATAAGGGCATTTTCTTGTCAAACTATTTTCTGGCTTTAAATAACCTGCAAAAAGTTGATAAGCTATAAAAAAAAATAAATGAATTAATCAAATACTGATGAGATACACAGGCATATCTTTTAAATGTATTTACATTCTCTGGGATATAAATGTACAGAAACTACTGTGGCCATAAAGTGAGGGATCAGTTTTGTAATATAGAATTTATCTACCACTTTATATTCACATTATTTCTTGTTTATCAAATACCAATTTGACATGAATCCATCTTTTCTCCCTCCTTAATTAGTAAGACTGGTATCACTAAAGTTTTAAGTGAGAATTTTCCTTTGAACTTGTGGCAGACTCATTAGTCATGTCATACCAATTTTCTTGGCATTATAGAGTTGGGCCTGGGGTGTCAGTTATGCTGAGTCTTACTAAGTCTTATTTTGTTTAATTTTAGTTCAAATTCTTCCAAAGCGCTTCTGTATTTTATGGGTTTGAATGAATATTTTTAAACCAGATTTTTTTTTTTTTTTTGCATCAGACTCCAATCTGAATAACCATTCTCCTTCTAATATCTCTACTCTTTTTCTTAGAGTTATCAAGTCTCACAATATCTTAAGTCACTAACCACTTTTCATGCTCTAGTATAACTGAATCGGGGCCACTGCCCTTTTATATGTGTATGTGAGCATATGTATACATTTAAAATCTTTCAAAAAGAACTTTGACACTAGTTAAGCAATTATGGTCAAAATATATAAGTTTATCTTTCTAACTCACCTCAGCTTGACTAAAACTACTACATTTTACAACTGATATTCACTTGTGTACAAAAGGTTCATACTGCTTGTCAACTAAATGTAATGCCAAAAGCTAATCTAATTTTGCATTTTATTTGCAGGCATCATGGTAATGAAGAAGGTGGTCATGTATCCAAGAAAATAGCTGAGCAAATGGATAATATAATTGATATCAGGTAAATAACCAAAAAGTAAAATTGAATCCTTATATTTTATCTATTATGAGATCGTGATATATCTGAGCTGATTTTTGTTTTGTCTTAAGTGATTTTTAAAACTGAAACACTTTTTTTAATTCCATAACTTGTTAACAAATATAAAAAAATGTTATGCAATGTGAAGCCTTCTCATTAACTCAATGCTCACCATAAAACTTAGCATTATAAAAAAATTCTGTTATTAATTATAGGTTTTCTAATAATGGTTCATAAAATATCTGGTATTAAAGGTTTAAAAAAAATATGGCATTGAAGTTTTATAACCCATTAATGCCAAACATAGCATTTTTGGAATGGGAGCATTAATAGCTTAATTTCAGCCTTGCAGAATTTTGTTGTGTTGCAGCTTAGATCAGATCTCAGGGTTTTTTCCAGTCAAATGCTTGTGGTTTAAAAAGTACCCTTCAGCCAGATTGTCATCCATGAGTGAGATAAAAACAGAACAATTCCTAGCATTAAACTAGATTTTATTCTTGGGTTGTAACCTACTGCTAAAAGCGAGCAAAGTAGAGATGAGGCATATGTGAATGCGAGGCCTGCTTCATTCCTCTGTGTGCCTTTTTGTGAGATGGCCAGTTTTATAATAATTTTCTTTCTTTTGTCATCTTTGTCTAAAAAGTAATTTATGTTCCTTCAGTGACTTTCTCTCTGAGCCTTTTGTTCTGGACTTTGAAGTTGACTTAACTTACTGATCAGTCAAAAGTAAAAGTTCTGTATCTACTTTTGTGACAGGTCATGCTGTTTTCAATTTAACAATACAGCTGACTCCTATTGCTACAATTTCTGAGATGAAACATTGTCATTATTATTAATTTTTGACTAGTTTCTCATTCATCTTATTATTGTTGCTTTTTATCCCAACTCTCGGGTCATTTTTACATTCTATGACTGTTAAGCAAGCAGCCTGGATCAGAAAGAAAGAATAAGAATACACAGGTTTTATATTTTACAAGTCAGTAGCATAAATTCAGAATAGTGGATGTGCTTTCAATGAATTTTAAACTGACATCCATACCATTGTACATTTATCATTAAACTTGAATTTTTTTAATTAATTTTCTAGAGAGTATGATGTTCCTTATCATGTTCGGGTGTCAACTGATTTGAAAATCTTTGTTGGGCACTGGTATACAGTAAAAGGCCGTGGTTCCGCTTCCCCTGAAATTAGACTCCGGGATGACTTAGTTGACAGACCTGTAAGTATTTTGTTTCACAGTGTTACAAATGGACATTGAAAATCTTAGTTAAATATTTTTTTTCATCTTATTTTGCTTTCATTATGGTTAATTTGTCGACTTATTAAAAATAGGGAAAAGATTTTGGAGAATAATTTTCGTATAATAGCAATCATTAGAACTTCCTATGAGCACAGCATTTGTCAGAATAAAAAAATATTAGAATTTGGATTCTATTCATAATATAAATTGATCTCTGACTTTTTAAAGAGTTATCTATACATTGTTTTTATTTACAACAGTCAAATTTGAAACTGCTTATGTCATTGATAATTGCATCCTATAAATGTTGTCCTTTTCTTTCTAATTTGGGTTTTATTCATTCTTGAAACAAATTATCAAGACATTTTTGTTTTTACATATTTTTGTATATCAGGAGCAATATTGGGGAAGAATGTATGACAGTGGAAAAAGTTTTCTTGTGGCACATTTTGCCCTTTAGTACTTCAGCGGACTAAATTTGTTATGCTGGTGTGACTACACATGTGCATGAATGAGGGGTTGTTGGGAATTTTGACCGAAAACTTTATGCTGTCCACTGGGGTAGATTGTTCTAGTTCCACATGCCATGCCTTTTCCGAATATCTCCAAGGACACATGGCCCAGTGGATAAAAACACTGGTTGAAGTAATCCAGTGACTTGACACAAAGAGTTGTGACTTCAATACCTGGCCACGGCAGAGGTGAACAAAAACTTGGAGAATTAAGTTACTAAAGAAAAATCACTGAAACTAAGATATCCAGAAGAGGCATGGCACGTGGAACTAGAACAATCTACCCCAGTGGGTGAAATAAGGGGTTTGGTTCGAAATTCCAATCACCTGAAGAAGGTCGGAACGTACAACAGCCGAAATGTTGTGAATATGACAACAAAGATGAGGACGACAGTCTGAACAATGTAAATAGTTACAATACCTCTTCTCAGAAATATTGACAGATATCAGGGAGGTCTTATGAATGCTGATCTATTAAAATTATTCTCCCTCCTCTCCAAATAAATATTTCCTTAGTTTTTATGAGTTGTCCAGTTAACCCCACTAGTGCCTTTTATTTCATCATTATTAAAAATTAATGAGAAGTTTTTAAATTTTATTATCTGCAGATATAACTGTAATATATGCTATGTAGGTGGCACTATCTTTATCACAATTTTAGAAGGAAAACTCCACGAAGTATTAGATAAGGTAGTTGAAGAAAGCAAGAAGAAAGGACTAACTCTTAATTGTAAAAAGATGAAATCCATGATAGTAAACAAAAGGGACAGTTCAAGATGTAAGTTATACATTGGGGATGTCAGGATTAAAGAAGTGCAGAAATTTAACTCTCTGAGCAGTATAATAACAGATCATGGAAAGTGTGACACAAAATTTCAAAGGTACATAAGAAGAGTGAATTTTGCTTTTTGCAAACTGAGTAAGGTGCTAAAGTATAGAAAAATAGCATTATAAACAAAGAAAGGAGTGTTAGTGATGTTGAAAGGATCAATTAAAAAAACATAATAAAAATGGAAATTTTTAATGGTTTTTAATGAAACCTGCATAATGTCATTGTGTATATTATTAGGTTGGTGCAAAAATAATGTCGTTTTTTGACTGAAGTTGAACGTCAAAAAACGACATTATTTTTGCACCAACCTACTATCAAGTGTCTACATAATGTCATATTGTGTATATTCAAGTGTCTGCATCATGTCCTATGGCGTATATTACACAAGTGTCTACATAACATCATATGGTGTTACTTGTGTGTCTATATAATGTCATAATGATAGATTAGCTAACATGTTTCACTTTTTATTAAAGCTTCAGCAGAGAATTTAATAAAAGGGAAACATGTTTCCTATTTGTTCTTTATCTTATCATTCTGTCAGATTCCGATCCATATTTGATCCCAATTCATAATGTGATAATGTGTATATATCATATTGTAGGATCCTGTGGTATTTGCTTATGATATAGAAACTACAAAACTACCTCTGAAGTTTCCAGATGCTCAAACTGACCAAATTATGATGATTTCATACATGATCGATGGCCAGGTAAGAATATTTTGTTTTTCTATTTTTCTCTGCCATTGAATTGAGACAAGTTTATATATTTGCTCATTTCACAAGTAACGTCTGAAGTTAGAAAAAAATGTCAAAAATTCATATTTAATTATATTTTATTCATTAAGTTACATCTTTATCAGTGACTTCTTTTCAATGATTCACGAGTTTAGCAATTCAGGTACGCCACCAATTTTCCTGCACTCTTTGTTCCAGGCCCAATGTTGGATTATCTATTGTACCAGATCAACAGAAGTCTGAAAATAACATTTCAATTACACTTCTGACCTACTAATTATGCATCTTGTCTTTCTGAAGCAGTATATATTGTTTTGAGCATATCAGATAATGATTTTCAGAAAGCAAGTCAAACTGCTGTCATTAATGTTTCTGTTTGAAAAAAATAATAACGGCAAGCTACTTGTTCCTGAGTGGATGTGCAGCTGGTGTATTGGATAGCAGTTTGAGATAAGAAACCTGGTTACAGAGTTCAAATTTAAGTTTACATTACATTCACCTATGCACAAATACTCTTGAGTAAGGTATGAATCTATCTTCTCCTCCCAGCTATGGATTAAATAGTAGGACTAGAAAAATCATTGTTGCTCTCAAAAGATTGTTAATGTAATATTCACTCACTCACAAAAAAAAAATATTTTTACAATCCAAAATGTTTTAGTTTGAAATAACTCAGAAAGAATTGGTAAGCCATAAAAAATCACTCAAACTATTAAATAATCAATCACTTAAATTGATATTTAAATACATATCAATCACTCAAACTGTTTTCTGAGCACAACTGTAAACCCACTCCCTTTTGCAAATGCCTGCTCAGACAAATTTTTGTTTGTTTGGTGTGCAAAGAGCCCAACTGTGAATTATACTGCAACTATGTTGAGCGACATTACTTACAGGCACATAATCTGGCATGATCAACAGTTTGAACAAGGCCAGTATGCTTAGGCCCTCAGTCACGATGACTTGTAACTTCATGCTAGCACAACCATCAACGGCTCCCAAATAACTCTGTCTAACCAATCTCACTTACAAACTATATATTCAGGAGTAAATATCTCCCATAAGGTGTATGTTAACCCTGTGGACTCCCCCTCTAGAGCATAGGGCCACAGCCTCCCTAAATGAGGTGTTGCTGCTGTAGTTTCTATTGTATGTTTTTGGGATGGAGTTGCTTATCACATGCTCAACTCATTTTGAATTTTAGAGTCTTCCTTCTAGACAGATTAACAACCAAATCTAGAGAACAATCTGCTTGTTATTAACTCCTAACAGCAGGTTACTTGTTTCTGAGCATACTTATCTACTAGGGAGGCTGCTCAGGTACATCTGTATTTATCCAACACCCAAAGAGCCCAACTGTGGTTTATACTGCAACTATGCTGAGCAAACCTTAGTTACAGTTTCTGGGAAAGGATGCATAATCTGGTATGATCAACAGCTTGAACAAAGCCAGTATACGCAAACCTTCAGTCATGATGACTTGTGAGTTTATGCGAGTGCAACCATTTAGAACCTTAGAACATTTCTGCCTACTAAACTTCCACTTTAGGTTCAACTTCTGGTATGGCTTTCAGGTATTTCTTCAAAGGTGCTACATGCTGGGATCACCTGCCCAGGCCAAAAGAATCAAGGTTATTGCTCAGGCAAATTGACTATGTTAAGATTTGAATCCAGGTTTCAGAGTTGAATATTCTAACCCAATGGCCACTAATAACTCCTTCATCAAGTGTTAAAAGCTGACCTCCTTTTAATTTTTTTTTTTTCTGTTAGTGAAATAATGATTTTTTTTTTCTCTTTTTCTCTAGGGCTATTTGATTACAAACAGAGAAATAGTGTCACAAGATGTCGAGGACTTTGAATATACACCACGCCCAGAATTTGAAGGACCCTTTACTATTTTCAATGAGCCAGATGAGGTGACTTTTTGCTTTGAATTATTATTCTTTAAATTTTTGGTCATATTCTGTTTTTGTAAGGATATCTGCTGAGGAGTTATTTGCAAGCTCTGTGATACTGTGGATACCCACATAGAAAAAAGAAAAGTGGTTTTATCTTGATATCAAGTGTTTCTATTTAATAGCTAACAGGTGTTTTTTTTTATTTTTTTAATTTAGTTTTCTAAGCAGCATCCACTTTGGCAGAAATAAAGGAGTAGATTAGGGATTCTTGGAGATAAAGTGATAACAAAACTGGAAATAGAGTATATCCGGGTGATGGTTATGCTTGAGATTGGGGGAGATCTAGTCCACCCTGGGCAGGAGATGGACTTGTCTGTCATATGGTTCCTGTGCCATCCATTCATATTGCCAGCCACCACATCAAGATGAGTAGAAAGGCAAGGAGTTGTTAGGGGAAGAGCTGATATAGAAGTTGTTTCAAGTATCACCTAACTACCCACCTGGATGAACAGGCAAAACACTCAATAAAACATCTACATGTATTATTAGGTACCTCCGAGAGATCACTAAAAAAAGGGAATAGCATGGTGAAAAAAACACCAAACTTGATAAAAACAAAATTTTATCGTTTAAATGTTTTATTATTAAGAGGAAAGAACAAAGTATTTTTTAATTATTTCTAAAAAATTTTTCCTTTTTAGAACATTCTAAATTTTGATTAAAAAAAAACTTGTTTCTCTTTGTATCACCGGAACTAGTAAAATAGCATAAATTTTTAGCATGTTTTTTTTGTATGACAGACATTAATTTGGAAAATCTTGCAAAAATAAAAATAATTGTCAAATGTTAATGAAACTTTCAGAAACTATTCACAAATGATGGAAATTATTATAAATATGTTTTCTTTTTTAAAGTCATGGCAAAAATATTTTTTTTTTATACTTATTACCCCCCTCCAACTAATTTTATGAAAACTCTAGAAATTCAATACCGTTCAGTTTAGTGATTATATTAGTTAAAAGCACAAGGCTTTGAGGAAAGCAAATCATGTATTGTATATTTTTACTTAGACCCCCCCTACCTGAAAATCAACTCTGAATTGTAACATGCAAAACTCAATAAAACAAAGATATTATTTAATGTCAAATGCTTTTAGTTGCTTTTATGAATAGGGATAATATTGTTTGAAAGCAAAAAACTTTTTTGATGAAAAATGAATTTTTAAAACAATTATTTGTTATTTCTTAAATTATTTTATTATTTTTAAATTAAAGTTATTAAAATATTCTAAAATTAATGAAAAGGCATTCAGTTTAGTCAGTGGTGTCATTAAATAGATCTATCTTTTAGCATTATAAGTTGTAGATGTTATAACAATCAGATGAGACAAATGGTATAAAAAAACTAATTCCAGATGGCTTTTGTGTCCATGAAACGGTTGTAATTCAAATGTATGGAAGATCAGCAAGAATACAAGAAAAGTCACGTTTTTTGAGTTGAGCATTGTTCTCCACTGTTCGTGCCTTTATTTTTGCAAAACACATGTAGAGAAGTTAATTTGATTTTTCAATTTCAACTGAGAAGGGTACCTACAAGTATCAGTATCATATGAAATTTATATGATCTTATTTTTATATTATCTCAATTATGACATTTTTCCATAAATGAAATATCAAAATTATTAATAAAATGAATGGAAATACAGATAACACAGTAAAATGTAATAAATGTACATAAAATTATAGTATTTTATGTATACTTCTGATAAAATTTCATAAGAAAGGTACCTATAAATTAATTAGATACCTTTCTTATGAAATTTAATCTCACTCTCAACAGTCTTATTTTAAATTTTTTACAATATATTTTCCATAAAGCATCGTAAAGATGAAAGCTAAGTACAAAAAAAAATTAGTGCTGAAAGTTTTCCTTAAAAATAATGAGGTAAATAAGTTGGTTCATGGAAATATAAATAATTATGTCACTTCTGTCCTTCCGTATGATAAGTTTTCCTCACGTAAGCTGTCAATATGTGATGAAACCATCACTCATCACCTGTCAAGTGATACCAAATGTTATGACCTGCTTTGTCTTATTTTTAAACTACATCTTTTCGGCACAGAAACTAAGTAATGCTTGTTTCAAAATATTTTAAATAAATACTATAATTTCTAATTTTCTTAAAATAAATTTTGAAAAACATTATTATTGATTTTTAAAAGAATATGAAACAGATTTTCATTTTTTTTATAAAATTGAAAGAATGGTTGATTATCTGTCAATTTTGCTGATCCAAAAAAAAAAAAAACAAGATTTTTAACAAAAATTTCGGACATGTTAAGAATGATTAATAAATATAAAAAAATACCCCCAAAATACTTTGATCTTTCCTTTTAATAATAACATAAACATTTAAACAATAAAAATTATTTTCATCAAGTTTAAGGCTCTTTTTATTCATGCTATGCTCTTCTTTTTTTTTTTTTTTTTCTCTAATGATCTCTTGGAGGTACCTATGTATTATTAAGGATCTGCAAAAGAGCATACTCCAATAATTTGTGAGTATCTATATGGATGATACAACAGTTTACAGGTGCACCTTTAAAAATTTGGAAGACTAGAACATATCTGTTCATCTCTCTTCTGACTTAGCTCAAAGGGTTGATGGGCCTAGGATTGGCTTGTGAAATTCAATATAGCCAAAACCAAACTAGTAATGTTCCACCATCACCTACCAGGCCACAAGCATTAACCTACCATGATGGATGGGTTTTCTCTTAAGGAGACTCCTTGTCTTGAACCTTTATTTGGGCTTGACCTCTCCCTACAACTTGTTGAACTCCTATATCTGATCTATTGCTAAAGATGCTGGAAAAATGGTCAGTTCATTGTAATACTACAGTAAGTATCTGACAACAACCCCCACCCACCCGCTATATTCTATTTTTACAAAAACCAGATTAGACCAGAAATGGTCCATTGCTCCCATGTCTGGGCTGAAGCTGCCCAGTCTTCATTTGTCTGTCTTGATCAAAGTTCAAAAGTGTCTATGTTGTCTTGTGGGTGATTATTTTCCACTCTACAGCCTCTTTCCCCACAGACGAAATGTTGTGAGTCTCTCACTGCTCTATCGCAACTTACATGACATGTGCTCTGATGCACTACATTCCTTGGTTACAGCATTCCTGACATTTACAACCTATCATGCTACATACAAAAGTGTGAATCATCCCCGTTCCTTTTGTATTCCTATAGTATGAAGTTAGTTTGTTGGACAGCTTCTTCATAAGAAGTGTTGCTTTGTGGAACAGACTCCTGGCTGCATGTTTTCCCATCCCTACAATCTTGACCTCTTCAAGTTGAAGGTTAACTGTTACTTTTTCTTTATAGCCCTATGAACTTCACTTCTTTCTCTTAAGTTCATACAACACCACACAGTAACCCTTTACCTTGAGTGGCTCTTGGGTCTTGTATTGTGTAAACATTAATACATTGTGTGGCAGAAATACCTTCCACATAATGGTAAGGCATTAGCTAGAGCAAGTCACCATTGTCACTTGCTGGAGTTCATTAGCTCCATACAGCTTACAGTTTAAAATTTGTTATGTATTTCTTCTGTGCCCTGTAGCTGAGTTCTTACCATTATGTATTTCTGCCGCACCATGTATGTATGTATATATATATATATATATATATATATATATATATAAAAATATGGCAGAACAAGTTCATGTTCTTATTTCTAACTGTCACATTTCTCTTTCATCGTGTTACCTTGGGAGTGTGTAGCATGCCTTTTCAGTTTTTGGTGTATGTTGATGAGGTTGAAAACTGAAACGCAATGTGCAGTAATCATTGGCTGGTCACTGGAAAACTTGGGTGAGAGTTGTGTTGCATGTTTACACCACACCATTGTAGGTCTTTTAGTAACATAAGCACAGTAAATATCATTTTTAAAAGTTTTTTTTTTATTTAACCGTTATCACTCTGCATTAATATTACTTCCATTTTCACTAAATTCTTTTTCAAGGCCTCTCCGTATCCTTATTGTTAATTTCATTCAAATTTGTTTTCTGTTGCCATTGCAGGATATGACAATACACCAATAAAATTCAAGCATTATTGTTCAGGTATTAGAATCGTCATCACTGCAGGATAAACTTTTTGTGCAACAAATGAAGTCACATACAGTGATAATGGTTAAGTAAATTGCTCATTAGGTAGAAATGTAATGTTAGACAAACAAGTATTTCAGTTAATATACTTTTTTTTATTAAAAAGCCAATAAAGAGAATAAATTTTATTTTGGTTGAAAAATTCGGCAAAAAATTAATTTTACTCACTCGTACTATAGAAAAATATCAGTTATAATAATTTTTTTTTCAAAGTAGGACAGGAAAATAGGTATACAGTAAATTGTGGTGTACAAGCTGACTTGACATACAAGTTGACCTTATGATTGTAGCTCAAAATTCTGAGTTAGTCCTTTATAGGTCAATTCCCAAACATACAGTAGGCTACCAGTACCCCCCAAAATTAGGCATATGAATAAATGAAATATATTGTATACTCAATAAACATGTCATTAAACTGTCATTACAATCATGAAATTGCACAGATAACACACACACCATACTTAGTTGTCTCAATGGTTGCCTTAGTTAAATGGGGCGTTGATCAGTGTAACAGCTGTTGGATCCAATGTGTACTGTATGTTAATAGAATACGGGATTCGTGCTACTATTTTATTATTTTCAGTCTTTATATGCCAAATATGTTCACCAAACACAAGTTTTAATGGGATATATTTGTGGCAGGCTGCTGGAGGAGGTAAGGTATATTGTGTACTGTAATTGTTAGGAGTGCTGACCCATTTGTTTGCAACGCTGGGAAAATTTTGCATTTTATACCCACCATATAAGTCAACCTGTAATTTTGGAAAGATGTTTTTAGGCTTGAAAACCAGACTTGTATGTTGTAATTTATGGTATATATATTAGTTTATATTTACTTGTGTCTGTCTGTCTGTCTGTCTGTGTGTGTGTGTAGGGATTTTTTTTTTATAGTGCTTTCACATCTATATAATAAATGTGAATGTCAGTGTGCCACAGTGTCACACTTTTTCAATATATACATATATATATATATATATATATATATATATATATATATATATATATATATATATATGCATCCACAGACAGACTTTTTTGCTGTATCACAGCTTATCAGTGTGACTAGCCATCTAATCATTTCAAGCCAGGGCCAAAACCTGACCAATTTGGCATCAGTTGGAGATTCTAACTCCGAGGCTATCGGCGCCTGGCAAAGAGGCTAATTTTTGCTTTTCTATTTTTTTTTTTCCATAAACACGCCAGTGACCTCAATCCGTTGGGAGAGTCTTGCATTTTCTGCAGTAACAGTCATTGTTTATAAATTCATGCTTTCTCCCCACAGTGCCTGATTGAATTAATTTTCTTTTTCCAGGAGCTAATATCATCATTCACGTACTGTTTCACTGTATCACAGCTCATCAGTGTGGCTAGACTATATATATATATATATATATATATATATATATATACACTGGTGCACAAAAGTGAACCCCTGACATAATATCTAAAAAAAAATCTTTTTCTAAAATAATCAACAAATCTTAAACTATATATTCATTCAGAAAAAACATTTATTAAAGGAATTACAACCACTTTCAACAATTTTTATGAAGAGGAAATAAAAATATTAATTAAAAATTAAGATGTGTGAAAGTAAATGAACCCTTATATTTACACTTTGTATTTTTGTTTTGTATGGTTGCCAGTGCAAATAATTTTTTGTGCATTTGTAAAACACAAAATGTCATTTTTTTGGTAAGTTGTGTATACTGCAGTCAACCAATATAACTCATTGTGTATGCAAAAGGGTGCAGTTAAAGACGAAACTAAAAAAAAAAAATGTCAAGATCAAAAGAACTCCATGACACTTTAAAAGATCACATAGTTGAAGCCTATAATGACGGAGAAGCCTACAAAAAGCTATCAAAATGATTTGGATCTCCATCATACAACCAATTACTTATAAATAGAAGATCTTGGTATGAGGCATCACAATCAAGTAGTGGCTGTCTGTGAAAAATAACTGCAAAAGCAAGTAGAAATCTAGTTTGGCAAGACAAGCTAATCCTGCTGTGACCTATGGTTCTCCAAGGCTCCCGACCATTGCTGGAATTGGTTTGCTTGCATCTGCAGTGCAGTGAGATCTGAACAATGCTAGTCTTCATGACAGAATGCTATGAAAAAAGCCACTGCTTATGAATATGCACAAACAAAGCTCAACTTAAATATACTAAATCTTATATTAATAAGTTAGAAATGTTATGGCAAAAGGTTTTATGGTCAGATGAGACCAAACTAGAGCTTTTTGGGAGTAACAATAGGTGGTATGTCTGACGGGCTCCTAATACGGTTTTTGAAGAGAGGAATTTGGTGCCAACAGTTAAAAATGACAGCGGCAATATTATGAGTTGGGGGTGTTTTACTGCAGCTGGAACAAGCAAAGTGGTGCACATTGATGACACAATGGACTCTGTAAGATACCAAACAATTTGAGATGAAAGTGTTTTACACTTGGTTTGAAAGTTGGGTTTAGGTCAGAGCGGGATCTTTCAACAGGACAATGACCCGAAGCATCAAAGCAAATCCACAAAAGAGTGGGTTTGTAAAAAAAACAAAAAAACAAAAAAAAAAAAAATTCAAGTCTTGGAATGTCCTAGGCAAAGTCCTGATCTAAACCCAGTTGAAAATCTGTGGTTCAAGTTTTTAAAAAAAAAAGGTGGTGCATGCAAGAAACCCAGGTAATATGGAGCAGTTGTGGAAGTTTTGCCAAGAATTGCCAAAAATTGATGCTCACTTCTGCCAGAAACTTCTAAAAAGAATTATAAAAAAAAACTGGTCAGTGTTGTGACCTCAAAAGCAGGAGTCACCAAATATTAAATGTAAGGGTCCACTTCCTTTTGCACATTTTAATTTTTATTTAATATTTTTTATTCCAGCTGAATAAAATTTTTTGAAAGTGGTTGTAATTTATTTAATAAAGGTTTTTCTTAATGAATATATAGTTTAATTAAGATTTGTTGATTAACTGGAAAAAAAAAAGATAATTTTTTAAAATGTTATCTTAGGGGATTGCTTATTTTTGCACAGCACTGTATGTAATGTATATTTGCATAGCAACCTTTCTTTTAAACATGTTGTGAATATGACACTTTTTTGATGAATTTTTTATTTAGATTTTCCGACATATTTCCCTAAATGACATAATTTCTACATACACACCTAACAGTTACAGAATTGCATCCACAAATAAATTTCTCCATCTCTTAAAAGCAGCAAATTCCACAGGTATAAGCTTAGCTTCACTGGATGTAGAAAACCTTTTTACCAATGTCCCAATTGAAGAAACAATCAACATAATTTATGGCTGCATCTATAAACATCCGTCAATCATTCCTCCTAAAATTTGACCAGTAAATCTTTGGAAACTACTCCTCGCCTGTACTACAAAAGCCCTATCCTACAATCATAATGGTAACATCTACATCCAAACTAATGGTGTCAGCATGGGAAACCCATTAGGTCCTGCTTTCTCTAACTTTTAAACATCACATATTGAAGACAAAGTGTTTGAAACAACTGGCAAACCACAAATCTACACAAGGAACATTGATGACATTTTTGTTTTGATAAAAAAATGACAAAATTATAAATCTAAAATTAATTTTTAAAAAACCCCCAAATAAACAAACTCCCCAATAAATTAGTCACACCATCATTTACTTGAGTAGACGCCTTACAACATGTTGCTCATCTGACCAAAGTGTCATAAAAAGGCACTTAGCCATCTACAATTTACAACAACCTTTTAAGGAAGATTCTGGTTGATAACACTATCATCCTATATAGGTCCCATTACTGAAAACCTCTCACTGAGAGAGACCCTTTACTGAAAACATCTGGCATCTAATATAAATATCGGTCTTATTCAGTAGTGGAAATGGTGTGTTGAAGGTTTTTTAAGAGAAAGATGACAACTTGAATTCCAGACATGCTTAACTTGCAAAACTCAGAATAAATGATACTACTATTCAAACTGTACAAAAAAAAAAAACTACATCTTAAGCAGACAAGCATGAAAAGCAATTAACAATACCTAAGAAGACACCTCCTTTGAAAATGGCTAAAGAAGTGACTGAAAGTGCTTGTGACAATTACAATTTTTGCACTTCTTTACTCTCACCAAATGGAAAGAAACTGTAAGTGTTAGAAAAACAAAATAAAAAAAAAAATGATTCAGATTTTCCTTGTCTGTCATAATCAATGGAATGTATGTGTATTTTGTTATCTCATTAAAACTTACCTTCATTAATCTGGTGGGGTGACAGAATGCCCTGAAGAAGTCAGCAATATCTGCCTCCCAAGACAACTGAGTTACAACTGTGTCTTACTACATGCTACCAGAGTGAGTCAGGAAAGTAGTGGAAAGGGTAAAAACAAAAAAATGAGTTGCCATGAGGTGTTATGAGTACTTAAAATGTTTAGTGGTAACAAAACACCATATGTGACTAAAGCAGGTTGAAATAGAGCATGTCCAAAGGATCAATTAGTTTCCATGTTGCTTTACATGTCCTATCTATTTTCCGAAATGTGGCTTGCAAGGGTAGTTAAAAGAAATATTCAATGGAATTCTAGCAAGATAAGCTGTTCAGCATCTTCATGTGTATTTGAGTGTGGAACCTGCCTCAAATTCCATAATTTTCTGTCATATGCTATTTTGCCATTTCTATTTATTTAGTAGAAATATCTTTTTTCCTATCTTTTTGTTTGTTTGTTTTACATTTTTTCTTGTTATTTCAGTTGAGTCTTATTCAGCGTTTCTTTGACCACATTTTGGAAGTGAAACCACATATATTTGTGACGTACAACGGAGATTTCTTTGATTGGTATGCCTTCTTTCATTTTCTTCCTTAATTTGTATATTTAACTTAACATTTATCACCCTGCATGTGACTTCATTTGTTGTGTAAAAAGTTTATCCTACCACTGAAGGTAACTGTTCCCCGAATTTGAATTTCTTTGAATTTCAAAGTTGTGTTGTCATATCCTGCTATGGCAACAGAAAACACCTTTTGAGTGAAATTAACGATAAGGTTATTGCAGTTGAGATGCCTTGAAAAAGAACGCAGTGGAAAGTGAAGTAATATTAATAATGCGGAGTACTAAAAATTAATACCATTTTTGTTTTATAAAAAAATCCAATGAAAATAATCATTTTTGTTCCATTAAGAGTTTTCTGATAATGAGTAATGTTTCTTTTAGTAACAATACATCAGTCCTTTCTTTTTCATCCATAATTTAATTTACCTGTGGTCAATTCTTGAAATAAAAATTTCATAACTATTTTTTTTAATAATGACCCTATTAATTTTGAGTTGTAGAATTTTTCACATTGTATTTTATTTTTCATTTAAATTAGCATCAGGATTACATTTAATGCTGCTTGTTGAAGCTTTTTTTCTTAATTTGATTATTTTAGGTTTTGTCTTTGATGTTCTTCAATTTATACCTATAATTAGCATTATCTTAAACACAGCAGTTAAAATTTAAGACACTTCATATTATTTAAAGTATGTTATTTCTCTCCTATTTAAATGTGTCAAAACATTAAAAATAACCTTTTTTAATAAATGTGTCAACAACCAAAAGAAAAATATGTAAATTTAATAACTACTGCAGGTGTAGTCCTATACAAACAAAATTATGTATTTTGTATTCAATAAGTAAATTTTATTATGTTCTCTAGGGACAGTTTAAGTTTTTGTCTTTAAATATTTCCTGCTAGAATGAGGTTATTTTTATGTCATTTAGGCATGTATCATAAAGTAGCCTTTTTGTATATACCCCCCCCCCCACAAAACCCCCCCCCCCACTTTTTCAGCAGTCATTATTAAAACAGATAATGAAAATTAAAAACTATGCTGACACTTCTGGTCCTACCAAGGATTGAACTCACCATCCTTGGCTAACAAATTTCTGAAGATATTAGACTCCCACTCCTGCTTAATAAATGTGTTTTTTAGCAATAGCAGTAGCAGGCTTGTCTCCTTTTCTGCCAAAGTAGATTTAAACCTTTCAGCATTATTTAAGTTTACTGAAATTTCTCTTCTGTGGACATGTTTCTATTTGTCCAGTGAAGTGCTGTCACTCATTTTATTGAGCAAGATCTTGTTTTATCAAAAATAACTTGAAAGTAATCAACAAATTATTTGTTTTAATATTTCTATGTTGTATGGTCTTTGTTGCAACCCTTTAATGAGCAGTACACTTAGTTGTGGAAACACAGTAAATAATTGCAAAATAAATTATTTCATGGTCAAATTTTTAAAAAACTGGAATTCCAGTTCTTCAACTCAGAAGTTTCAACATATACAGCTCATGACAAAAACACTTTAATTTCGTCTGGCTCTGTCCACCCACTTCCAGAATACTGCCCCACAAAAGTACCAAGGTCATAAAACATCTTTTCTGACCATTCAGAAAAAAAGGCCATGCAGTTTTCACAGATCCACTGACTTGATATAAAGCCAATGCTGATTTTGCCCATGAAGGCAGATTTGACCAGGTTGGCATTAGTGATGGCATCACAGCAGGCAAACTTAATCAGGCCATCAGCAGTGACACTTCGGCACTTCCATTGACAGCAATGCCTTTGGGCAACGACAAAACAATCATCAGCAGCAGAGACTCTTGACTACATATGTGTGTTGGTTTTCTCCACCTATCACGACTACTACCTTGTGTTTATACCCCAAAATGAACTCTCTCTGATATACAATACTTCAGAGTGAGCAAATAATTGAACCTTGATCACGGGGGAAATAAAAACGCTTTTACTCATCTCAGCCATGTCTAATCTCCATTTGTCATTTTGACACTTGCCTGTTATTTTTTTTTTTTTTTTAGCTGTAAGGTCGCAATTAAATATTTATTATGTTGTTAGATAAATAAAATAAAAATATACTTTTGATGAGTTAATCAAATAGTTAATCATGAGTTTTTATATCTTTTTTTTTCATTTTTATTTCTAGGCCTTTTGTTGAAACTCGTGCTGCTGTCTATGGACTTGACATGTTCAGAGAAATCGGCTTTCAAAGAGATTCCCAGGGTGAATATAAATCTCGTGCTGCTTCACACATGGACTGTTTCAAGTAAGTAGAATCAAACAGGTGTCATAAGTGAAGATCAAGTGGTTAATATCAGTAATGAAATGCTATAGAGGCACGTTCTGTTGTTTAGGATGAAGAGATTGAAGCCATACATCTTTGAGAATAGCTTACTCTGCCAATGTTGGCTTCCAAGTGATGTCTAAATAAGTCTAAATGACCATTTATTTGTCCATTTTACTTTCTTTAGTTATCTATCACTCATACAAGATTGAGTGTGTAGAAAATCTTTGGCATAATTGAAATAAAAAAAACATTTTTTTTTTTTCATTTTACTCCAAGGAAAGTGATAATGTCCTAGGATGCAAGCTGTTACTGGGAGTGAAAAATAAGACTTTAGTGAGGAGAAAGGACAATAAAAGAACAGTTCAGAAAGTCAGAAGATGATGATTGGTGTTGCATTTAAATTTTTAATATTTTAGGTGGCTGTGAAACAGGAAATCTGAGAGTTCCATAGATGAGAAGCATGAGAAAAGAAACCGAATAGAACATAGTTTCATCTAGCTAGTTCAATAGTAAAATGGTGAGACCTAATTGCCAATCTAGTAGTATGTTTAAATTCATGCAGTCAAGGCACTATGGAAAAGAGCTCATTAAAACAATTGCCTCAAATATTTGTAGAAAAGACAGAGGAAAGCCATGTCATGGTAGTGAGAAAGTGACTGAAGATGCCAGGTCAAGATAGATTACATTACAAACACTTATCAACATAATTTATTTCTTTGTTAATGCATTTAATTCATACAAGAAAAATTTCTTCAATCTATATATAAAATTCTATGACTTCTGTTAGCCTGTCCGTCTGTCACACCCTCTAAAATAACCATACATTAACCAATCGAAACCAAATTTTGGGGAGAAGTGTAAACAGGTAAGGGGTTATACAGTACAGTTGGTTTTACTAGGGTGCATAACTTAGTCCAATAAATTTTCATTAACTATTTTGGAAAAATTACTAGTTATTTAACATACTCCCACTATTTTAAAAACAATTTAATGATTAAAATAACAAATCCTTATTTAATAAAAATGCAATATTGTTTTTTTGCATGCTTTTTCTTTAATTTTTTTATATATAAAAGAATCCTATTCCAGTTCGTCCTGCGTTTGTGAGAACTATGAACATATCACAAGGCCAAACAGTTCATAAACTTGGAATTTGGCTCCAGAAAGAAATATTTATGTATGTTGCATGCTCAAGTGTAAGAAATCCTAACACTTTATTCTTCACTGTAAAAAAAAAAAAAAAAAAAAATTTTTTTTTTTTTTTTTTTAAATATTGTTTACCATGAAGTCCTATTAAAATTAAATTAAAGAAATTATTAAGCTGTGAAGTAGGATTTTTGTCAAAGTATTTTTCCAAACAATTCAGCTTATTCAAATTTCATGGTTTGAAAAATTGAATGAAACAGTTTGTAAATCTCAACAAAAAAAATGTTAGTGTTAACTTCAACATTATCAAATACTGTGAGGATTTCAACACTCATCAGCATGCTTCAAAAATATCCTAGTATTCAAAATCATTTAATAACTGCATGTTATCTTTGCCTGTATATATATATATATATATATATATATATATATATAAAAAAGAAATACTATTAAAATAAATACACTTTATTCACTTAAGAATATAATCCAGGTTAAAAATTTTATGAAGTTACCATCACCAGATTTAATTTTTGTTCTTCAAGCTTAAACTTAGTAAAATTAAGCAGGTAAAATATCAATTAAGATGCTGGGTAGCTTGGAGATTTTGGCATTGTCTTTTCAGATCATTTTTCAGTTGCTTACTTTTCAAACAGTATATTAGTGAGACTCGAGATCAACAAACTCAGAATTTTATTTGAACCATCTGCAGTCCACAGTCAAATATGGCAGATTTTCATTTAGAAATTGTAGGGAACATCAGAAAACCTATCAATTTTCCAGGAGGGACTTTTCAGTATTCACTGCTGGTTATTTTAGGAAAACAACAATTTTTTTTTTCCATGGAGGATGGTGCAATAAAAGACAAATTTTTGGCAAAATTTAAGTAATATATTTCTCCCCCCCCCTTTTTTTTATTAGTAATCTTCATTTTAATCTATCTTCTTATAAACCACTACTCTGTAGAACTCTGAAGAGGATGTTTCTATGATCACTATAATCTTAACCTGTTCATGTAGGGTTAACAGTTGTATTTCCCACATATCTCCATAAAATGTGCCTCTTAATCTGTAAGCCTCTAATTCTACATTTTAATCTACTGTCTTCCCACAATCCACTGCTTTGTGGAACTGACTTCCAAGAAGCTGCTTCCCCAGTCACAACAATCTTAACCTGTTCAAGTATAGGGTTAACTGTTATCTTCCCCACATATCCCCATAAACTGTGCCTGTAATCTGCAATCCTCTATCTTACCTTTTAATGGCTCTTGGGCCTTATACAGAGCGGACATCATTGTAAAGGGAAAAAAAATTAGGACTGTTGAAATATAATTAACCCCTGTCATTTGGTCTGAGAGTTCTCGTTTTAGTTGAAATGTTGGTTGACGAAGCAATGAAAGTAATATTGAATGACGCTATGTATAACATTGGTATTTGAGCTGACGTAATAACTGGTATAAGTAAATCCCTAAGCATTTTCATTACAATATTTAGTGCCATATCATCAGAATAGCAATATCTGAGGTCCAGTTGTGTACCCTATCCTTATCAGCCAAATGGATTCCTGAAGATTGTTGAAGAGTATGCAGACCAAATGTTATACCTATATATTTGTATTATTGTAAAAAATTCAACTAAAGCTAAAACGGCAGTAGGTAATTTGGGAAGTAAATTTGATAAACGCGGAAATGGATGTAGTTATAACTAAGAAGTAAAAAAAAACAGTTTGTATATGTAATCAACAACTTGCGGTTTTCATAAGAAGCAAATGAAGTGAGCCAAGTGCGGGACAGTAATCTCAGAAGTGTAAACACACTTGCGAGTTATGGTATAAAGAGGCGGTTGACCTTGAGCGCACATACTAAGGTGATGTACATACACATGTGCACATAAGAGAACTGCTCGCGCGTATGATTGGATGGGCCCAAGGTTAAACACTTGCAACCATGCCTATGAGCTCACGGCAACCTTGAACAGTTGACGTGATTGGTTAACCTCGAACAAAATTTGAAGCAATGTTAATTTCGTTTACTGATGGATGATGAAGGCATTTAAGTAGCATGAATTTAGATGAAAACGTGCAAGAACTTTTTTGGGCAGCGATGCGCAGTAGTAAAATTATAGCGAGTAGGTGCCTTTTGCTACACATGAACGGCATGCAAAGACATAACAGTCCCCCGGTGTCCCCTCGAATGAAAAAATGCAATCAAAAGTGAAAAATTGGATTATTGGGGGGAACCGATTCTGTCCACTTGGCTTAAAAGTGGTGGCATGAAATGTGTTAGTGATTGCTCACTGAATTCAATCCTATGCTTTAGTAGGCTAAATGGGCTACAAACACCTAAAAAGCAGCAGTTAAAATCTGACATGTAGCTCTGTAAATCCCTTTTAAAATGGCCGTGACGTTTACTGTGCAAATGCAGAAAACATGGAAAGTAATGCATGCCTGCATTGAAACATTAAAAGATCCTTTTTAAAAACCATGGTATGAGAGTTAAATCCTGAAATAAAAGTAGGCTACCTGAAACCTCTGCCCCTTTTGGGATGCTTGATGCGCGCACTGTAACAGAGAGAGTTTGGGAACCACACACAAACACACACACATATATTTTTTTTTATTGAAATTGGAGTAGGTTTGAACAGCAAAATTAGATCAGAACAATTTTGTTTACTGATGGGAATCTGATCTAGCCCATTTGGAATTGGGTCATTAGGAAGACAATGGAAGATGATCGAGAATTTTTATTGGTTAAAATTTCAAATAGAGCTTACTAAGGCTATGAGGAACTTTGAAATTCTCATGATTTTGGGTTGAAGGCAGCACTCGTGATAATCGTGTGCAGGCCAAGGGTTGATTTATGATCAGCCAGGTTTATCTATACAAACGTGCACAGAAATCTGTTGACAGAGTGGTTGGCTCGTCTGCCGTTGAGTGCAGTCAAGCTGGGTAGAGAGAGGTCGGAGACTGGAAGTGACGTCAGAGATTGGAACCAAACGCCCGCTAACATATTTTGTTGATATAAGTACGAAGAAGCGAATTACTCCTCCAACAATCTAAGACTCTACTGCTACTATTATTACTACCACTGGAAACGGAAACGTCGAACAAGCTACAATAATCAAAAGGTTGTTTTTGGGCTCGTCTGTTGTAGAGTGCAGTCGAGCTGGGTGGAGAGATATCGGAGACTGGAAGTGACATCAGGGATTTGGAACAAAACCCCCGCTAACATGTACTGTTAATATAAGTACCGATGCTTCTGTTACCACGAAGATTACTACTACTGTTACTACCGCCGAGGAGGAACGCAACTATAAACTTTAAACCGCGCAAAGAAATCTTTATCCCCTCCATCGCAAGTGTCATATATCGTTCTGAGATGGTTTCACAACAAGCTAATCACAACCCATTCTCTCTCTCTCTCTGTCTACAATCCAGTGTATGAGTTTTTACGTCAATTATTTTCTTTTCTGTAACCCGTTTCTTTTCTATACTATTCTTTTCTGCCATATAAAAGACATTAACAATTCAACTATTGAATAGTTGTTTGTTCGGCTTACTGCAGATATATATTGTTTTTTTTTTGTTTTTTTTTTTTTTTTTTGGTGTATTCTAAATTTCTTAGCACAGACTCTCCAGCCGTGTCTACATCTTCAGTCAACCGTGAATGGATGAACATCACTTCTGCTTTCTGGATCAAACCAAACACAACGTGGGCAGGAATAAACCAGTGGACCGGTCGAATGATCTATGGATGCTCAGGGGACCTCCGGTCACTCCCTTAATTTCGGTTAAGACTGAGTAGACACCTCAAACCAGAGAGTAAGATGTCGGAGGTTGAGGGGCTGGGGCAAAAGTGTTGGCTTTTGGAGTGCAATGTTCGCTGCGGCAGAAATCCTTCATTGGGATAACTTTTGAATCCAAAACCAAAATATGGCCATTCTTGTCCTTTCTTATTCCCATATAAACACTTAAATCCGACTTTTTACTAATTATGCTACAGCTATTAAGTCTGACATGAAAAGTGGCCATATCTGCTTGTGTGCATTGAATGCACATAATTACATACGTGTGTGTCTGATCAAAAATGAAAAATTGATAATATTGATTTAAATATTGACTTAAATCAGTTTTTGGCGCCGTCAAATCCTCCACAGGACCATTAGCAGTAACTGTGTCAAATTTGGTTGAAATTAGTTGAAAAATGTAGGAGATCCGATCAAACTTATAAATGAACACACACACATTCTGCCTTATATATATATATATATATATATATATATATATATATATATATATATATACACACACACACATACTTGGTGTAACAGCAAAATTATCCAATTATTAAATTAAGCTTTGAGCCATTGTATCTTAGAAATGATTAAAGATATCTTGCTGGAATTCTCCAAGGTTCTTATAAAACTATTGGACTCTACTTTGAACAATAAGAATGTATTAGGCCTAAGTAGAAATGAATATCCCTCTTGCTGTTGTGACCTCCTGATCCAGTTTTCCTTTCTACTGTTCCTTCTTTTTTTAAAACTTATTCACTGTTCTCTTGATGGTACCTGAATGGACTTTGTGAGATGGAAGCCAGAGTATGAATGTTGGTACCATTACTGAAGGCCTGAATGATCTTTTTCTCTCACCATTACCCAGTTAGAAAGATATAATGGAGCTGACACAAAATGAATTTAACCTGTTCTCTTTCTAGCTGAATAGCTCAAAGGGTTTTTCTGTGATTCTTATGGCAAACGGTGTCAAGATGGCTGAACACCTCATCTGAAAATCTGGAAAAAAACGAAATTCAATCAGTTTAGTAGTTTTTTAGTTTTTAGATATTTTGTGGGATGAACAATTATCCCATCCTGTTACACGATTTGGACAATTTCATTGTTTCACCCTCTGTGTGTGTGTGTGTGTGTGTGTGTGTATATTTTCATTTTTTCCTTATGAAGGTTGACTGTCTGTAACAGCTTTGCACTGTTAAAGCTTGGGTAGGTAAAGTAGTTATGGGGAAATGATTTGTCTAGTTGCTCGCTTACTCAGATGAGATTTGAACTTTTTTTTTTTTTCCAATTCCATTTTCAATGATTGTAACCATTGTTATTGGCAGACATGTATAAATGTGCCTGCAATAAGATGGAGTGTGAACAGGACAGTTTTTCCCATGACTCTACTTTTTTTTTTAACTACCTTCAATCTTTGGCAATGTGTTGTAGTAAAAAAAAAAAGACCCCAAAAAAAACTGTCAACTTAAATTGGCAACAGATGTCTGCAATAGATTTCTACCGTCTCTTACCGCAACATTTGTTGCCAAATCAGTTAAAACGATAGTTCGACGTAACAGTCCAACAACCAACGTAGAAACGACAAAATGGGGTTACACATCCAACCTTCGCTTCTCACCAGCAAAGACGCGTCTGTCTCTCCAAGAAAAAACCGGCTCGCTTTATACAGCAGATGGTCCGACCCCAGCCATCCGTCACCATGGCGATGTCACCTGCTATTGGTACTCTGAGCCGAATCATTTTGCTAAAGACTGCCACTATCAACGTGAAGAAATGCGCAGCGAGTCGGCGTGAAAGGCATGTCTCGATCTACGATGCTTCCAATGTCATAAATTAGGTCATATTGCCTCTAAGTGTCCGGGAAATGGAATGGGGGACGCGGCGTCAGCGCCGGTCTCTTCTTCCGCACCGAGCATGAAAGAGGCACTCCCTGCGATTAAGGAGTTGGGTGGCGTATGCATCACAGAGGCGGGCGAAGTCAAGTTTTCTGATCCGCCCATCTGTGCTACTTTGAAGATCAACGAGCCTGACTTTAGCGCAGAGTTCGACCAAAGGACAAAGACATGGACAGCACTGTGGAAATGGTCAGAAAATAACCCACCAGAAAAGCTTCAGAACCGAGTGTCAGAATATTCAGTGCTTGAACGTGTCAAGGAAGAATACCAGCGCGAATTGCAGGTGTGGCTGGACAATGGATGGCTGACTCTTTGGCAATGTTTATTGTTTTTAAAAGGGATGATTAGAATTGTAATAAAACCTAAACATATGAAAATGAATTTATGCTATTTCTTTGTTCTTAAGAATTGACAACAAACATAATAAACACTATTTATCTGTTAGCTTTAGAATATCTTTTTCGCTAGTCCTGTGTGTGTTTGGGTCTCAGTGTTGCATTTTTTATCCTCTGTTAAAACACTTCCCAGATACTTAAACTTCTGCACCTGCTTGGTGTTTATATCACCAGTTTTTTAATTCACATCTTGGGCTTTTTCTCTTGTTAATGACTGTACTTTCTGTCTGATGAATTAGAAGCCATTGTCAAAATGCAAGATAAATAAATTAAACAGAATTAATAAAGTTTGCAATAAAAAGAAAAAGGGCAAGAAGGATTAAACAGCAAGTAAGCAAACAATATATTTAAAGCAAATCAACAGGTAGGAAGGCAAAAGAGTTCACGAATTATGAGTTGGTGTTTGCACACAAAAGCAAGATCAGACAAGCGAACACACTGTCTAGTAGATGAGGCAGATCTAGACTGAGTCATGTCAAATTGCAAGTCATCCCATTTTATTGACTAAGAAAAATATCCCAGCATGCATTTTTGTGTACTTCCAACTATAAAAGGTGAGCGTGAAAAAGTTTGTCATTCCCTTCCCTCATTGTAAAATCAACAGTCTTCTTGCTTTCTTCTACCCAGGAGGTCTTGTAGTTTCCTTTCAGAGTTGGCCATCAACATGGTGTCATCTACACATCTTATATTGCTAAGATTATACCCAGTGATAATTATCTGGTATGGTCTCCAATTCCCTTAGGATAGCATTGCTGTAGAGGCTGAATAAATCTGGGGAGAAGACTCATCCTTGTCTCATGCCCCTTTCCATTTTTGTATAGCTACTAAATTTATTTTTGATCCATATGCAGGCAGATTGCTCTTATAAGTAATGAAATATTGTCTCACACATTTCAAATATTTTTACTCTAGGTGGGTGAAAAGAGACAGTTATTTACCTGTTGGCAGTCAGAACTTAAAGGCAGTTGCAAAGGTCAGTGTTAAAACTCTTTTTTATTTATCTGTATTTTATACATTATTAGAAACCTGATGGATATTTTTCATTCAAATATCTGGACAAGATTTGACCTATTGAGCTTTTTCTTTATATTGCAAATATTATTACCACAATGTATTATCGAATCTATTGTATACTATCAAAAAATGTTCATAAAATGAATTAACAAAATGGGCAAAAACAAAAGAAAATTGCATATTTTGTGTAATTTTATTGAGTGCTGCACAGATTACATGGCAATATTAGAAGTGGTTTAAAAAATGTCTTTTCACCATAAATTTAGATCAAAATTTTGGAGTATATTTGGGATCATCAAGTCAATGTAAATGATCCTTTCCTTAGCTGCATAGTATGTACTTTGCCAGTGCTGCATACGGTTTTGAATTCAGAATTTTCCTTCTATTAAACCAGTTGCCACTGAAGGCTATAAAAACCCAGTCTGTCCTATTATTCACCCATAGCTGATGGCAGAAGAGTTGGATTCATGCCTTTCCCAAACGTCTTAGCATGTAAGTAAAAAAGTTTAAATAGGCCCATTAATGGACAAAACGTTGTCTAGATCAGCGTTTTTCAACTAGCGTGCCTGGGTCCACTGATTCACCTTGAAAAATAGCCAGGTGCACCACAAATTAACTGAGTAATTTATGCATTATTTTTATTTTTAAAAAGTAGATGTCTTCCATGTCTGACCCAAGTCTTTGTCATTTGCTATTTTAAACTGGATGCTAAATTTCTTAAGTTTTAAGGTGTGGATAATCCTTTCCTTTTTGCCTTGCTCCAGGGATTTAAATCAGCTGCTAATAATCATCATCTTCATAAATCCCTTTAAATGAAAACTGTACCACTAACCGTGTTTGGGAATACTAAAACAAAATTTCATGACCAATTTTTAAATTGGGCATTATTGATTAATGACAGATTTAATTGGATTTATGAAGAATATGTTATTAAAAAAAAAAAAAAAAATAGATTTTTCATAAATCCCTTCAAGTGAAAACTCTACTGCTAACCTTCTTTGGAAATGTTAAACCAAAATTTCATATTTTAAAATTTCATGACTAATTTTCCTTATTAAAACTTAATGTGTATGCCCCTAATAAAAAAGGTTGAGAATTTATATTAATTTCTGTTTTAATATGCCAAATATGTTGACCAAACACAAGTTTTAGTGGGATATATTTATGGCAGCCTGCTGGATATACTATAAGTGGCATATAGGAATTGTTAGGTGTGCTGTCTCACTTATTTACAACTCTGTGGTAAAGGTTTGCATTTCATACCTGTCGACTCATTTAGGAAAGAATTTTTAGGCTTGAAATCTCTACTTGTACATCACAATTGACAGTAAATAAGACTAGTGATTAGATACCAGAATATTTTTTCTTTTTAATTATTTCACCCCAAGCAAGGCAATAATGCCACTAAGATGCAAGGGTGTGAAAGAGAATGAGAATACCTTAGGTGAAGGAACCAGAAACCCAAACCTAAACAAGGAATAAACCATTACTCCTGTTCAAAAAGCTGGGAAGGCGTATTTTATTTGCAGGATCTGTGGAAATTACACAATTTGATCCATTATTTCATTCCTCTGCTGTTATCCGCTTGCATATCCTTTCCAATCTTTGCTGTCTGTTCATGTTTTTATGTAAACATGGATTGGTTTCATATGTGAACAAAGCACTTATATTTTCTACTTCATCATTTCAATTTTTTTTGTTCTTTCTCCATAAAAAAATTCCACTTATAATCCTACTCATAAATTCTACTATAAATAGAATTTTATTATATTCTACTTATAAATTAGCACTATGGCTTTGATGATTTAAATCTTTAAATAGGAGGAATGGTGGAGTAATGGATAGCGGCTCCGATTGAGGAATTGGAGAGCAGAGTTCAAATTCCAGTCGAATCAATTACATTAACTTATGTGCTAATAAACTTGGGAAAGGTATGAATCCTCGTCTTCTCCCAGCTATGGGTAAATAGCAGGACAGACTGGGTTCTGTAGTCTTGGATGGCAACTGGTCTACCACAGAAAGAAATGGCAACCTACTGCGGGAAAAAATTTGCCTTGTCCGTCATGTATCAAAAGATACATGATCCCCTAAGTGTGTATCACGCATGGCATATAACTGACTGATTTAAATCTTTGAAAACAATAAGAATTGAAGAAACAATATTTATTATTAAAAGATAATATTTATTTCCTTTCATATCCATGCCTGCTTTTTGATGTCGGAATTATAACAATGAACATTGCAAATGCTTATTTTGACTGATGCAGGCCAAGTTACGATATGACCCTGTAGAATTGGACCCAGAGGAAATGTGTCGTATGGCAAGTGAAGAACCTCAGGTAAGTTATTATTCTTGAAAGGCTATTTAAAACATGAGCTGTTGGTAGTCTTCAGTAGGGATGATCCTAATGAAAATTTTCATTGGCAAAATTTTCAGGTGCTAGTGGGAACCTGCAGAAAATCTACAGTATTCATTTTTTTTCATATTTCTTTATTTTTCTTCCATGTATCCTCATGAACAAAATGGAATGATCTATTATTTATCTAAGGTAATGGCAGGATTGTACTTATCACAAGACGTTTTTTTATATCTTTATTTCTAGCAACACATGTTTACAGCTTCAATGCACCTAAAAGTGGGGCCACCTGGAAGTAAACAAATGTGATAAGGATTTACTGTCTGCTGCTGCAATTATAACCTTGTTATTGTTGATCTGTTGTTCCCTGTACCAGTGCTATCAAAAAACGTAATATTCTTGGTGTATTAATCACATGGTGGTGTTATTGATCTTCATGGCTATCACATGTAGACATCAGCATGTTGGGTGGTAACCAGATTTTGCTCGGTGGTCAATGTGATTTCTGTTGAGAATTGAGGTATGAAACTCAGCAAACCATGGTAACTTGTTTGTCTCTGTTGAAAACCAGTTTCACAGAATAAATGAACAAATTGTTAATAACTGACAATGGATTTAGTGAACATAAATAAAAGGCCAACTGAGACATGAAACATTGCCAAATTTGTCATGTTGTTGTACACATCGTACTATAAAAAGCAAAGTAAAAACTAAATTGTATTACTGTAATTTTTTTTTTTATTTAAATTTATTTTTTATTTTATGAGTTCATAATGCTGAGACATTTTATTACTTTTTGTTTCAAAAATAAAAAAAAAACGAAAACATTCAACTTCAGGTTTAATTATATTGTTTCCCATAAATTTTTTAAAACTACATTTTGGTAAATGTGATCCCTTTTTATTAGGGTTTGGTATGTTTTGGCGTAGCCCATTTGGCATGTCTGATTAGGTATGAGAAAAATAATTGGACTATTTGGCACAGCTGTTTAGGCGTCAGACTGTTTCGACGTCGCTGTCTTTAATCGGAACGCCCCCCCCCCCCGCCCTGCCCCCTGAAAAATCATTGAAAACAGCCAACTTACAATTTGACTATTTTTATTCATTTAGGGAATTAAGTATCCTATTAAAACACTAATGGAATGATGTAAATTAAAAACTTAAATTAAAAATATTGTATTTCAAAAAAAATTAAAAACCTAATCTTAGAAATTATTTCTTCCTTTTTGTAATTATGAGCAGATCCTTTGGGAATTCAATAGGAAATAATGATTCAACTTCTATTATGACTTTTTTTGATTCCTTCTTCAGCCTGTTTATATTTTTTGCTTCTATTTGAAATTAAAGGGCTTTGACGACTGAAATATAAGAAGCTGCACTGAAGGAAATATATAAAAATGCCTCCAACTACTCTTTTTCTTAAATTGGACTATTTGAGCATATAACGATGTAGTACTAATTTGACTACTAAATGAGAGAGAGAGAGAAAGAAAGAGAGAGAAAATTTGACTATAATGACAAAGTAGTATCTAATGCCTAATCGTCTCTCTGCTGTAAAATTCCTATGTTGAATCGGTGACATCGAATCGGCAATGCCAAATGGGCTACACTGGAACGTCCCATTCTCTTTTTATTTTACTCTTCCATTTGTATTCCATCTTTATTGATACTAATTAAAAACTTGCTCTAAAGGAAAGATGTAAATGAGATTTTAGTCCCAATCAGAAATGGTGAATTTGAACTTTGTATTTATTGAATTATATTCTCTTTTGTATATGCTGTTTCCCTTCAAGATATGAGCAGTCATGGCTTTCTACAATTTCCTAACATTTGTAGCTGTTAGCAATATTAGTTTACTATTCTTCCTAGTCCCAGGTCTGCCATCCATTTGCATAAGCTTGTTACATAAGTTAGATGTTTCCCCACTGCCCATCTGTTGTATTGCTTGTTCTAATAACTTGCTTTTAGTGCGTAACTTGGAGCAAAGAAAACAAGGATTGACAGAGATAAAATGGAGACATATAGAAACAATAATAGATTTATTTGGTCGCCATGTTATTCTACAACTACACCCTTTTTTCTGAGTTATTTTCCTAACAATTTCTTTCCTTCAGTACACCCTGTGAATATCAAATTCTCCACTCTTCCTTTATTATATGTCCCAGAAATTTGAATTGTCTTTTTCTGATCTTAAGCACAAGTGACCTTTTCATTCAGTGGGGATAATGCAAGAAAATTTAAATACATATTTTTTATTGGAACGTTATTTGTCTTGACTTTTTATTATAGCAATAAGCACAGACATAATATCAAAGTATGTTTTTATGAGGATGTATTTGCTACTGTTGGGAAATTGATATTTATGGCCTCTAGTGACCATTACTCATAGAGCAAATGTCAATGAAATAACTGATGGACACAAAGTAAGGGTCCACTTTAGCATTATACTTTCATTTTAAAATGAATGGATGGCTCACTAAAAACTGAAAATACTTTCAGCTAGATGTCTACATGGTTAAATAAAAAGATAAAGAGTCAGTTTAGTTAACCTGTTGGACACAAAGTAAGGGTCCAGTTTAGCATTATAATTGTAAATTTGAACGCCTTGCTGAAATCTTAATATTTCTGGGGGTCTAATTAATAACTATAGAAAATTTAGTGGTCATATCTCCAAATGATGTGCAATTGGATGAATTTGTGCAAGGTCATTGATGGTCAAAACTAACGGTTGCCAACACACCAAGAGTTGCAAAAATTTGGAATTGCTCATCCAGACACTTTAACACTAATGATTTATATAGGTATCTGAAATGCCCATGATTGGTCAATAGCAAATTTACATACTGTTGTATAAGAGTGTCATTGCCGACACTGTGGTTTGAAACTAGATCGCCAGTGTTGCTCACTGGCGATTCCATTATTAAGTAGATCATGTGAGTATAAAGGAAGTGAATAAATACAAAGTAGCATAAGGACCACTGTTCACTCTTGTCTGTATGTTCACTCTCTCTACTACTATACAGATTATGATTCTCTTTTGATCATTATACTATTTTGCGATTACTACTTGAACAAGTATTACTAGTTCGGATATTATTGAAAGGTGTTACTATTAGTATCGGCGTCTATGAAGTCTCGAATATAACAAGCATTTTTGGAAGTGATAACGAGCTTTCGCTTGACATAGCAAAAGTGACAAGCAAAGCTGTTCAACATCACAAAAGTGGTGACGAGGATTCAAAAGGAATCACAAAACATACACTGCCAATTTCTTTAACATGCTTGAAACATGGCTTGGATTTTTCCTTTTGGCAGAGAATACATGCAACATGTGGATATTTCGTTCAGGAACTTGATTGACTTTCATTGCTAAATGGTGATAGAGAAAAAAAGACACTGCTGAATATACTGATTGATTGATTGATTGTTTATTTGTTTTACCAGCATATCAACCCCTATGGGTCATTTAATGCTGAAACTGGATTTTTTTGTATTTAAGAGTGTTTTAAATCATAATAATATTTTTTCCAAAAACGTAGAGCTGGTAATAATATTTTTCCAAAAACGTAGAGCTGGTAATAATATTTTTCCAAAAACGTAGAGCTGGTAATAATATTTTTCCAAAAACGTAGAGCTGGCAATAATAGTTTTTCATTTTCATTCTGGTCTTTTGTGATCTTTTTCAAAAATGTATAGTTTCGTTCGTTTTGTTTTGTGACATATCAACCTCAATGGGCTATTCAATGCTGACAAGATCCTACTGTAGGTATGATCTTTTTGTCAAAAAGATATTGCTGATACTGTTTTCTCTCCACAAAGCGCTTCTGGCACTAAAATCCATCTTTACACTTTCATAGTCAGGTTGTGGGGTCAAGTATTCGCCCATAGATGGGACAACAACAGGTGCCACAACCCCGGGTCAGGGCGGACCCAGGAACACCAGCAACCAAGAGGCGGTGTCACGATCCGCAAAACCTCCCGATCAGAGGCCCTACTGTTAGACGCAGTCCATCGTCCCACCCAGGACGGGGATGCAGTTTATCGTCTTACCCAGGACGGGGGTGCAGTTTATCGTCTTACCCAGGACGGGGGTGCAGTTTATCGTCTTACCCAGGACGGGGATGCAGTTTATCGTCTTACCCAGGACGGCTGAATATACTGAAGTGACAGTTGGTTAATTTGGTTTTCATGTGACACAGAAATCCAAGTGTTTCTTGGAATAGCAAAAGATACTGACCAAGGTATTAAGAGATAAAAAATTTCCTTTGAAACAGTGCTGGACTGTTATGTAATGTTAATTTCTTATATGGTAGTGAATACTGGACAATTTTCTCAGGGATGAGAATAACAATAAGAATGTTAAAAATCCCGTAGACATAGTATGTAAAAGAAACAAGATTTAAAGAGAATAGAAACTTTTTAAGAAACGGCTCAAAACTGTCAGAAAGAGACATCTGAAATTTTTGTGACCAGAATGAGAAAAGGGTTTAGGGAATTAACACCCTCAAGGCACATTGAGGGTAAGAAAAATGTAAAAAAAAAACGGCAAGTAACCTATTTACGCTGTCTACATTGTTTGGACTGTTATCCTCATCTTTATTGTCATATTCATGACATTTTGGCTGTTGTACACTCCAGCTGTCTTCAGGTGATATATGTTGGAATTTTTAACTGAACCCTTTATTTTGTCCACCAGCCCAATGGATAAAAGTATTCGTTGAAATAATCCAGTAACTTGACCCAAATAGTTCTGAGTTCAATACCTGGCTACAGCAGAGGTGAACAAAACAAAGAGGGAAATAAACTGAGATATCCAGAAAAGTCATGGAACTAGAACAATCTACCCTGGTGGACGAAATAAAGGGTTCAGTTCCAAAATTCCATTGTATATCACTTGAAGAATGCTGAAGTGTACAATGGTCAGAATGTTGTTAATATGACAATAAAGATATGAACAACAGGGCAAACAATGTAATTAGTACAAGTAGTTGGAATACTGCATCTCAGAAATAGACAGATCTTGAAGAAGGTCAGAGCATACAATGGCTGAGACGTCATGAATATGACAAAGATGAGGACAACAGTCCAAACAATGTAAATAGTTATAATTCCTTATCTCAGAAATATAGACAGAAGCAAGTAACCTATTTGATAAGATTGAATAAATTGATAGCAGAAGTCGTCCACTATGACCAAAGAGGGCTTGTAAAGAAGCAAGAACCATTTAGAGCGCCAAAAAACCCACAAAAGAACTGGAAGTTGTAGTGAGTATGATTGCCCATATCCTGAGGGAACATTGTATATAGAGATTGCATTCAGTTTTGTTATCCTAATATCTTTAATATATTTTTGTACTGCATATATTTTATTAGGTTGGTGCAAAAATAATGTCGTTTTTTGACGTTCAAGATCATGTCAAAAAACGACATTATTTTTGCACCAACCTAATATGTGTTTATTTTATGTCATCGTTTCTTTTCTTTTTCGCCAGATGTTGTCCAACTATTCTGTCTCTGATGCAGTGGCCACTTACTATCTGTACATGAAGTATGTACATCCATTCATCTTTGCTTTATGTACGATTATTCCCCTTGAACCAGACGAGGTGAGCAGTTGTTTCTGTATTTTTTCCTTTTTATCCTTTCTATTCACTCATAATTTTTTTTTTATCATTTAACCCCAAGCAAAGAAATAAAGCCAGTAAGATGCAAGGAGTTACTTAGTGTAAAAGAATCTGAGAAAATAAATTGTAAAAGAACAATAACTAAGAAGACAGAAGATAATGATTGACATTGCGTTTAAATTTTTGAAGACCAAAGCAACAAGTGAGAAGTATGATAGAAGAAACTGTTAGCGTAGAACATATAGGTACGTCTAGCAATTTCAACTGTAGAATGATGAGACCTGACCACCAATCTAGTACTGCATTTAAATCTGCAAAGTCGAGATACCAAAGAGGAAAGCTCATCCAAAAAATTAGCTTGAAAATATTTATAGAAAAGGTACAGGGAAGCTATATTTTGATGGTGGGAAAGTGACTGAAGCTGAGGTGCCAGGTCAGGACAAATAACATTGCAGATTCTCCTTGGATTTTATCAAGAATCTCTAAATACATAGCAGAAGTACTAGACCAGATGTGGCAGCAAAATTCAGTGCATAGATGAATGATATACTTATAAAGGTGTAAGATGGATTCTGGTGAGAAAAATTGTCTAGGATGATACAATGAATTAACCTTCCTAGAAGCAGTCCCAGCAATTGGTTCAATATAATTATTCCATCTTGTCAGTGGAAAACCACGCATGAAAGTGCAATGAGTTACTCTCCTGGAGGTTAGCATCAGCCATACTAATGGAAGGCAAAAAAAAGGGTTCTATCAGATGATTAAAAGAGAGCAGTTTCATTTTGGAGGTGTTGAAATGAGCAAGCAATTTCTTACCCCAGATGAGTTACAAGCATTTTGATGTATTGATTTAATAAATCCAACATGTGATAGCATAAAAACCTTATTAGAAATTTAGCATAAAGAGCTTATTAGATAATAATTTAGATATTTTTAAGTTAAATTATTTTTTATCATTTTATATCAACCTCATCTAAACCTATTAACCTGGAAAGACAAACTGAAATTATTCTTTTCACTGTCAGGAGATAAATTATATAATTCTAAAATTTCTCTTTTTTCAGGTTTTACGTAAAGGTTCTGGTACTCTGTGTGAATCCTTGCTTATGGTACAAGCTTACCATGCCAATATTGTTTTTCCAAATAAGCAAGAATCAGTACTAAATAAAATGACTGAAGATGGTCACTTGCTTGATTCAGAAACTTATGTTGGTGGTCATGTTGAGGCACTGGAATCTGGAGTTTTTAGAGCAGACATTCCTTGTCGATTCAGAATGGTAAAGTTATTGTTTGTTTTTTTTTTCTTCTAAATTTTGCAAATTTTCTGAGCATGGTTTTCTCAGAAATGTACAATATTACAGAATTATGATGAAAGTTTTTATTTTCAGGTTTCTTTTAAATTACTTGGTAATCAGAAAAAAAATGAATAGTGTCATTTAAATTTTAATTAATTTATTGCTTTGATGGAAAAGAATTATTTTACGTTTTAAATATGAAAGTGAATCAATAAGTCTGCAGCCTAACACATTCATTAGCAGAATTTTGATCAAAAATTTTTGCTGTATAATGTTTGACCTCTGTAACCTGTAAAGAATCATCATGTTAAGTGCCACTAGCAAGGAAGATGCTTCATTTAGTTTTTGGGTAGAATAAAATTCTATCTTAGTTGCTATGATGTAAATCATCTGCTCCCACCCTCTGATTTCTTTGATATCACTTTCATCTTATAATATATTTTTCTTTTATGTAAGTGACATTTGGTTTTATATCTACAATTACATTTTTTGCTATTGTTTGTGTATTGCTATTTAATATTTTTTTTTTTTTTTTGTTGTTTTTTTTTTATTACTAGCTAAATTACCCATGCCTTGTTGAATATCACACATTCATTTTTTTGTAAGAAAATGATGATTGATTTTAAATCATTGTTATTATTTGTGGAGAAAAATGATACATTTTAATAATACTCAATGATCTTGCTGATATGACCTCCATCTTCTGGCTTTCTCCTTCTATATTTTAGATAGGAGTCATTCCCTTGTTCAAATTTAATTTAAATGAAAGAGGGAAAACATTTTCAGTTGGAGGGTTTTCCTTGAGACAGTTGCTTTAAATAAACACTTGTCAACTGTTATTTCTGGTATTTTAAGCTGGAAATCGCCTACTACTGCTTTGGAACAAGGCTAAACTTCCATTTTCCAACACCATTTTGAATTCTTCTAGATTCTATATGAGGTATAACATTGATTAAACCCACGTTAATTTTTTTGCAGATTTTTTTTTTTTTGTAAACAAAAATGGCTGCTTAAATATCATACAAAGCCTTTATTCAGGAGTTTTTCTTTGATTAGGACTCCGATGATGATTTTGAAGGCTTTACTCGAAATTTACCAATGAGACAAATATGAGTCAGGTGAAAGAAAGAGCAAACAAATGCTAGTGTCTTACGAGGAAACGCATCATTTTTTTGATGAAATGAAAGCCGTCTTAGCGATTTTGCTTCTTATTGTATCACCCCAGAATTCCACAAGAAGTAATAAAAGTTAAAGTACATTGAATTATTTATGTATTTTTTAATGTATTTGTTTTTTATTTTGCGTTTCAATTTTTTTGTTTTCAACGGCAAAACATGCATGCAAAATGGCAGACAAGTGGGGTAATCCCTTAGTTTAATTCTAACTAACTTGTTGTAAGTCTGTTCTAGTATAAGTTGAATACTTCCTGTTGTATGTTGTTGCAGTAGTCGCTTAATATCAGTGTTATCAAAAATCTGTTTTTCATGCAGAATTAACTGCTGATACTCTTTATACTTTAAATGGTGCCAGATCTACAAACAGGCTTATTTATAAGTGTTGTATAAGAGTAAGTGTTGTTGCAGACACAGGTTTGAAACCAGATCACCAGTGAGTAACACGGGCGATTCCATTATTAACTAGATCATGGGATCATAAAGGAAGTGAATAAATAGGAAGTAGCGTGATGACTCTACAATCACTGTTCACTCTTCTTGTCTATCAACTATTGCTATACGCTCATTCTCTCTACTACTATACGGATTATAATTCTCTGCTGATCATTATCCTATTTGGCGATTACTACTTGAACAAGTATTACTAGTGCAGATAATATTGGAAGGTTTTACTCCTAGTACCTGCGTCTATGAAGTCTTGAATATAATGAGCATTTTTGGAAGTCATAACAAGCTTTTGCTTGACATAGCAAAAGTGACATGTGAAGCCATCCAACATCACAAAAATAAGATATTGTTATTAAGCAGCTGTTGCACAAAGTCAGTCAAGATAAAGCTGGGAATACCGTCTCTGTGTGTATGTTATTGATTGCTTACTAATAATCATGGTACCACCCCACAAATACAAAATCCTCAGTACACATATATATGATTATGTGTTGTAGTTATTTATTAGTAAATGTAGAAAATCAATTTGTACGTTCTTGTGTCTTAATCTGTTAGAAAATAAACTGGAGAGTACTTGGATAAGAATTATGGAAAAATCAGTTAGACAACTATCAAATTTTAAAACCCTTACTCTTCATACATTTTTCTACTTTCATTGCTTGACATAAACTGTAATCAATCCAACATCAGATCTCAATTTCAGCATTATTGTTTTATAATTAATTAAAACACAGGAAATATCTGATCATATCTCACACACAATACTGATTTTGATAAAGTTTGATTCATTAATCAATATATTTAGCAATGAAAGATAATTAAATTGGTCATGGCTATATCTAGCACACAATACTGAGTTTCTGTCTGTTAATAGCTAATAGAATTTTGCTCAGTAATCAATATCTTAATGGAAAGAAAATATTCAATTGGTCACAGTTATATCAACACAAAATGTTTACCTAACTAATAAATATTATTTTGATTTAACACATGATGAACAAGGATAGGTTTGCCTATTGCCCGGTTCACAGTCCTACCCATTCTTTTGAACAGAAGCAGTAGATTATTTCTTACTAGCCGAATTACCCGCGCCTTGCTGCATGTCACACAATTTTTTTTTTTTTGTAAGAAAATGATTGATTTTAAATCATTGTTATAATTTGTAGAGAAAATAATGCATTTCAATATTACTCAATGATCTTGCCAATGTCACCTCCATCTTCTGGCTTTCTCCTTCTATATTTAGGAGTCATTCCCTTGTTCAAATTTAGATTTAATTTGAAGGGAAAATTTTTTTTTTTAGTGCAGTGTTTGTGTAAAAACAGCTTGATCTGACACCTTTTGATATGTATTTGATGCAATACTTGATTGAATGAATTGATGAGCAGATTTGAACATTGATATGACAGTTGAATTGTCACAACAAATATGTATTGTAAAGCAGGGATCGGCAACCTATGGCACGCATTCCACATGTGGCACACCAGGCAATTTCTAATGGCTAATGGCAAGCAGCCACAAATGATGTCACGAAGTCTGAACCAATAACTACTACAATGCAAAGAAGATATTTAGCTGTTACAGTTTTAATATATACTAAAGTATACATGCTATATATTACTATTTAAAATATATTGTAGAACAGGTATATTGACCTTGACTTGTATAAAAATACGCATCTTTTTGGTGCACTGAATGATTTTAAAACCCTTAATCAGCACATATTTAGCAAAAGGTTGCTGACCCCTTTTTATAAGGCACTACCAACTGATTGGTGATTTCTTGTTCAACTTGACGTCCATATTGTCTCATTTTGATCTTGCTGATGTAACCAGTACACAAGAATACTAACTTCTACCATCTTTAAACCAATTTCATAATTCCAACTTAGCAAACCTTTCTATTGTTTTCAACCTTATGGTCATATCATGTTGAAACACATTGTTCCCATACAATCTCTGAAGTTAATAATAAATGTCAAGCCTGGTCAGTACCAGTGACTGCTTGGGAAGACCAGGTGCTGTAAGCGTGGATATATGGGTGGTGTCATAGATAATGGCTCGGAATTGTTAATCAGAGAGCTATGTTTCAATTCCAGTTGGGTTTGTTATATTCGCTTATGCACAAATACCCTTGGGAAAGGTATTTATCCACCTCTTCTTCCAGCTATGGATTAATCAGTAAGACTTGTTTTTACTAAATTGTTATCTCGAAAAAAAAAAAATTCTTTGCAATCTCTGGCTTTAAAGAACCTGTAAAGTGTTGATAAGCTGTAGAAAACAATCAGCAATTGAACTCATGTCTTCATCTTTGTTATTATCATATTTTGGCTGTTCTGCACTCCGACCTTCTTCAGATGTCTGTTCATTAAGGTAATTACCAAATTGAATGGTTTATTTCATCTATGAATGAAATAAGGGTCATGAATGAATGAATCAATCAATTTCTATCGTTTTAAGCCAACAACTGCTCTAGGTGCTTTTTGCAGTCTTCTCGACAATTCATTTTTTTTCTCTTCATTAAAAGAATTGTTTAAATATAGGAATAAATGGTAATATGAAGGTGCAATTATGTGGAAAGTATTGTGAAATTCTAAAGAATTAATAGACATTTTTAATCCAACATTTTTAATCATAGTGAATGCGTGAAAACTACCCAGCCAAGTTGTAACAATTTTTACTTGGTCACCAACGAAACACAGCCTACCATGATCATGATGGAATATTACACCCTTTTTCTTAATTAACTTTAGTTGCTTTTCATTGATTGCTACTTTTGGTATATGGAACCGTAATTAGATAGCAGACTAATATTACTATGAGTTTTTTTTTCTTCTTGTTTTTAATACAGGTACCAGATGCCTTTGATACATTGATAAATTCCGTTGAGCGGACAATGAAGCATGCAATTGAAGTAGAAGAAAAAGTTGCACTTGAGCAAGTCACAAATTTTGATGAAGTCTGTGCTGATATAAAAGAACGTCTTGGGGAACTGAAATGCTGTCCCAACCGCTTGGAGAATCCGATTATTTACCATTTGGATGTTGGTGCTATGTACCCAAACATCATTCTTACTAATAGACTCCAGGTAAAAAAAAAAAAGAATTAAGTGGCTGTGCTATAATTGTATTATTTCTTTTGTTAAAATTTGCTATAATCATGTTTTTGGTTGGTGAAATAAAAATTTAAGATATGTTTTAATAAAAGGATTATTAATAGACAGAAAAAAAAAAATTCTATTTTGTCATAATTCATTCTCATTTTCTTATGTTTATTTTATGAAGCCCTCTGCAATGGTTGATGAAGAAACTTGTGCAGCTTGTGATTTCAACAAACCTGGAGCTACTTGTCAGCGGAAAATGACGTGGATGTGGAGAGGAGAGCACAGTGAGTTTTTTTTTTTCTTTGTAGATTCCCTGTTTGTTACTTTGAATAAAAATAACATTACTCAATCATTATTATCAGGTCATCCCATAAGTTCTGTCTGAATTTTGAATAAAGAAAACAAGTGACCAAATGTTACATTTAATTTCAGATTCAATCAACAATGTATTTTCCCTGATTATCTATGACTTCCTTCCATCTATTAACAAGCTTACTAATTCCATTACTGTAAAATTCTTTTGGCTTTGATTTGAAGAACTCACAAATGTCAATTTTAACCTCTTCCTGTGTTACAAAAGCTGTTTCTTCCAAATGATTCTGTAAGCTACAAAACAAATGGTAGTCTGAAGGAGCAAGGTCAGGAGAATAATGTGGATGAGGAATTTTCTCCCAACCAAGTTTTTCGATCTTTTGTGACGTGATTCTTGCTGTGGTCGCGCATTGTCCTGATGAAACATCACCCGTTTTCGATTCACTAGAGCAGGTCTTTTTTTCCCCTCAAAGCTTGGTTCAAACGCTCTAATTGCTGACAGTATATTTGAGCATTAATTGTTGCATTAGGTGGTAAGAATTCAAAATGGATTATTCCTTGGCAATCCCACCAGATTGAAAGAAGAACCTTTTGCCCATGAAGTTCTCTTCTTGGCTTCCCCTTTACCAAGCCACTGTCTACGATGCTTAACATTTCGATAAAAGATCCATTCTTCGTCACAAGTCTATCCAAAAAAAGGTGAAACAAGAATGGAGAGAAGAGCAGATGTCAACTTGGGATTTGAGGTTGTTTTTTGACAATTCATGAGGCACCCATTTTCCAAGTTTAGGAACTTTTCCAAGTTGTTGAAGATGACGATGAATAGTTGTATGGTTTGAACTGAGAACCACTGCCATTTCCTCAGCTTATAAAGCAGAATTTTCTTCAAGGGCTGCTTCAAGAAGCTTTTCATCAAACTCAACTGGACGTCCGGTTTGATCTTCATCTTCAAGGGTGAAATCTCCACCTGAATTTTGCAAACCATCTTCTGCAAGTTCCTTCATTCACACATAAACTGAGTGAATGTTTCTAGCTGCTTTGGCTTCTGAGTTTCCTTTCTTGAATTCATAAAGCATTATGTGCCTTAAGTGATTCTTGGGTACTTCCATGTTAGCAGGGTTTTAATCAAACAAAATTTAATTTTATTGTTCTCTGAAATAAAATTTGATCAGTTTAAATGCATCTAAACATAAAAATAATGTTCAGCTCCATTAGACATTATAAAATACTCTTTAAATATCGTTCATTTTCACAAAAAGTTAAAATTTGGACAGAACTTATGGGATGACCTAATAGATTAATTCAGTATTTAATATTTAAAAAATTTGATCAATTTAGATATCTTCATGTCAAAGATTCATCTTTTACAAATTTTTAAAGTTGACAATACTTGGTTAAAAGAAACAGCTTGTTCTCTTTGTATTTTAACTTTCTTCAAGTAAAGTATATCTAAAGCAAAGACAAAGATTCATATTTTTATAATTTTTTAATGAACAAGCAAATGTATATCAATAAATTTTATTATATTTGTGCAAGTGTTTCCTTTTCTGGACATAAAGTGTGTAAAAATTGTCGAAATGTTCTATATATCCGAGCGCTTTCGGCTATTCTTTTAGCCATTATCAAAGATGATTTTTATTTTTAACTAAATGTATGTTTAACAAGAAAAATTAAATAAAAAGCTTAATCACAATACCTTGCTTGTTGAAACTTACACACACACACACACACACACACACACACACACACATATATGAGTGTGTATGTAAGTTATATATATATATTTTTTTATATATATATACATGTTATTTTTATATATTTTATATATATATATATATATATATATATATGTGTTATTTTTATATATATATATATCGTGTTATTTTTATATATATATATCGTGTTATTTTTATATATATATATACGTGTTATTTTTATATATTTTATATATATATATATAAAATATATAAAAATAACACGTATTTATATATATATATATATACGTGTTATTTTTATATATTTTATATATATATATATATATATATACGTGTTATTTTTATATATTTTATATATATATATATATATACATATATACGTGTTATTTCTATATATTTTATATATATATATATACATATATACGTGTTATTTTTATATATTTTATATATACGTGTTATTTTTATATATTTTATATATACGTGTTATTTTTATATATTTTATATATACGTGTTATTTTTATATATTTTATATGTTATTTTTAAATATATTTTATATGTTATTTTTAAATATATTTTATATGTTATTTTTAAATATATTTTATATATATGTTATTTTTAAATATATTTTACATATATACATACATACACATATATATATTATTTTTATATATATTTTATATATATATATATATATATATATATATATATATATATTATTTTTATATATATTTTATATATATATATATTATTTTTATATATATTTTATATATATATATATTATTTTTATATATATTTTATATATATATATATTATTGTTATATATATTTTATATATATATATATATTATATTTTATATATATATATATATTATTTTTATATATTTTATATATATATATAATTTTTATATATATTTTATATATATATATTTTATATATATATATATGTTTTTATATATTATATATATATATATATATATGTTTTTTTATGTATGTGTATATATATATATATACACGTTATTTTTAAATATATTTTATGTATATATATATACATGTTATTTTTAAATATAAATTTATGAATTATTTTAAATATTAAATTTTTATAAAAGTAGTTAAGAGTAGTATCTTATTAAAATGAATTTAAAATATTAAAATGTTACTAATAGTATCGTAGTAGTTTTTTTTTTTTAAATTAAAAGAAATTGTTAAAATAGTTAGTCATAGCTTAATATTCCCTTATTGAGATTTTAGAAATATACTTTTAATACTTTTCTACAAATATCTTAATTAAAATATTAAAAATTTAATTTCTCAAATTTGTGTGATGGGAAAAGTTAAAAAGAAAAGAAAGAGTGACTCTGTTAAGTTTAAAAGAATTGTAGTTGCAATATTCATCTGAGATAGAAAAAAATATTGAGTAAAAACACTGACGAAAACATGTGATATAGACACTAGTCAGTATATGTAATGGAACAATATAAACTGGTTTTGTTACTTGTTTCTTTCAGTGCCTGCAACAAGAAGTGAATTTCAGAGAATCCAGCAACAGTTAGAAAATGAGAAATTTCCGCCTGCTTTTCCGGATGGCCCAATGCGAGCATTTCATGCACTTCCTGCAATAGAACAGGCTGCAATTGAGAAAAAACGATTAGCTGGTAGGTCAATTAATATATGTTGATATATCACCACCCACTCCCACCAAAAAAAAAACTTCACTGAAGTTGATTTCACTGGTTTATTTTCTTTTCTCCAGAACATTTGTCTAATGAAATTCGTTAGTTGCGTACCTACCAAAAATGAATATTAGGCATGGTCTTTTGTGCCGACTTGACGGGACTTTGTTGAACTGGGTGAGATTTCGATCATACTATTTCTTCAACATCAGGCCATTTTGCTGAAAAAGGTGTAAATGTGCCAACCAAGGAAATGACACTGTTGAAAAATTATCAACAATTTAAATAAAGGTGTAATGTAAAAATTGTACAACAGCTACGGGGCTGTTTTGTCCCAATCACTTCTTATCTACCCTTGAGGCACTGAGAGGCCTCTGTTAAGTAAGTGATGCTAATGTTTTATCAGTGAATAACTTCTATGGTGGATTTTCTATAATGTACAATGAAGGATGAAGCTGATAGTTTTCTCTGCATGCATTACTTCTCTGGGTAACTATCAAACTTTCTGATTCTTACGCATGTGTACTCTGTTTATATAGACTTCCATCTGGAAATAGCTTCTCAAACAAAGAACCTCCTGTTAAATAACCCAGATGGCTGAAGTGATTTTCAATTTTGGCCTGGGTTTCCAGAGTTCACAAAATTTACATTTAAATCAATGCAAATAAACCAGAGAAGTTACTAAACAAGCAAACCCTAAACTTAACAAAAATCTTGTGTACTTTTGGCAAACTTATCAGTCCTGTCATGCCAACTCTCTTGGGGGTTATCGAGTTGTGTGGAGAGTGTCAGCTATGCTGAATCTTACTAAATCTTACTTAATTTAATTTGCATTAAACTCTTCCAAGGTCCTTGTAAGTATTTTATGGGTTTCAATTAATATTTGTAAACCAAACTTTTTTTTATCAGGCTCCAATCTGACTAACCACTCTCCCATATTTTTTCTCCTAATATCTCTACTTTTTTGCTCGGAATTAAGTCTCTCAATACCTGAAATCACTAAGCACTTTCCATGCACTAGTATGGCTAAAACCAGGACCACTGCTTTGTTGCATTTTCAAAGATATAGTTTAGAATTTCTAACTTTATTATTATGTAGTTATCATCATGCAAGTTTGCCTTATGGCTGAAATAGTTGCATATTCCTGATTGGTGCTGAAGATTAGTGTTAAAGTCCAGGTAAACACTTTAAATGGCTTATGGTTGGCAGCCAGATCAGCCCTCTCCATTTGAAAGATTGGCACTATACAAGATTTCTATCTATCATTCCCCCCAATTTTATCTTTGCAGAGTAATTGGCCATGGTTAAATGTAATTGGCAAAAATGCCCAACAAACAGAATTGACAAAGTTTGCAATAAACAAAAACAAAAGAAAGAAAAGAACAGGGCAAAAATAATACTAAGCAAGCAAACAATATTGGCAAGACCAATGTAGGCAAACCAGCAGTAATAAGGCTAAAGGTCAAAAAGTAATAAGGCAAGTTTGGAAACTAAGAATGGTGTAACATACAAAAGGGATACAGACAAGCAATCACAGTGTTCTGACTTCAAGACAAGAAAAAACAGAAATGGGTTGGATGAGATAATGGCCTATCTTATTGGCTAGTAAGAAATCTCAGCATGCATCTGTACATTTTGCTTATAAATTTGGAGAGGGGGGATGTTTTTGCAGTAATTCCCATGAATTAGAACCAACAGCCTTGTACTACAATAGCATCTTATTTTTATTCAGTTGTAATATACAGGATTATAAATCATACTAATGAACTAAACTACTTCATTCTTCTTTGGTCACTGATCTTTTTGATAGTAGTAGGACTGTTGAAATACATGATCTTGTGATTAAGACTTATCAAATTGTTGGAAATATTAATTGATGAAAGTTTGAATCACTGGTGAAATATCCTCTTCGCTCAAACAAGGAACTCATTTTGTTTGACCACATCAAAAGACAGGAGAACCCAAATAAAATCTGACATTCAAACCTCTCTGACACTGACCAGGCAATCTACCAACATTGCTTTCTCTGAGTATCTGAGTGTGTTTTTATACATATTAATGGTAGAAAATCACATAATCACACCTATACATAAATCACGTGATTTGATTACATGTTTTACTTTCTATGTTTAAAGCTAATGTTTTACTGAGGTCAAGCCACACTTGATTTTTGCTTAGCTGATTTTACAGTATGTTGAATTTTGTCTAGGGAATCCAGTGAGGGGTCAACCTTACTACCCATTAATAATGGTCAAGCAGACTAGCCTCACAAATCATTACCTCATGCCAAAGTGCTCTCAATCTGTCGAAGATATAAGGGATATATACTTGTATCATCATTTTCAATTATGTCACTTATAATACACTTCAGAATAGTAATTTATTTTGGTGTTCATTTTAGTATCTATGCCAACGTTTCTCAACCTTTTTAAGCAACGTCACACCTAAAAGCAAATGAAAATATCACAGCACACTTAGCAAAATTTTGAAAGGGTACACATTTAAATGTTAATAAATAAAACTATAGATTTAAAACTAAAAATACACATGCAAATATTTCAATGTTTTTATTCAGATATTGGAGCAACTTATTTAGTGTGAAACATGTGCCTGGTGTTTTTTTTTTGTTTGTTTTTTTGTGATTTCTTCAATGTTTGGTTGAATGTGTGATAAGCAAACCCTCATTTCTTCTTCAGTTGAGTGTAGTCTTTCTCACTTTTTGATGTTATTTCGGCTTGAGAAGCCTAATTCATATAAATAACAGAAAATTGCAATAAAACTGATAAAGCCTTTTTAGCTGATGTGGGTTTTATTCCTTTTGTATTGAAATCCAAAATGTATCAGTGAGTACCATCAAATATTTTATTTTGAGCTCTTAAAAAATATTTAAAAAAATGAATATTATAACAAAGTATTTAAAATAACATATTTGGAGAATAGTGAAAAGAATTATTTGAAAAAACAAAACAAAAAAAAACAAATACATTTAAAAATAAATAATTCAACTTTTATTAATCCTTGTGGGGTTCTGGAGGTGCAATAAGAAGCAAAATTGCTAAAAAGGCTTTCATTTTGTCAAAAAAGTGACATGTTTCCTCGTGTCTGCATACGAGAAGACCCTAGCATTTATTTGCTCCTTCTTTCACCTGACTCATAATTGTCTCGTTGATGAATAAAGTTATTATTTCATTGTTTATAAATAGACAAAATAATTCACATTCAGAAAGGCTATCAGATATATCGATGGTCGCCATTAGCTTCCATAAAATTACTCAGGCATGGACGATAGTAGCCATTCGTGGTCATCATCGCTTTCCTCCATGTCAATAGCGTGGTTATCATCTCCAACAACTTCACTGTCAATATCTATTCGAGTAAAGCCTTCAAAATCATCATCAGAGTGTTAATCAGACAAAACTCTTGAATAAAGGCTTTGTTGGATATTGATGCGGCCATTTTTGTTTACAAAATGTTGCGAAAAAATTAACATGGGTTTACTCAATATTACACTTCGTGTAGAGTCTAGAAGAATTCAAAATGGCGTTGAAAAATGGAAGTGTAGCCTTGTCCCAAAGCAGTAATAGGCAATTTTCAGCTTAAAATAGCGGATATAACATTTGACAAGTGTTTATTTATAATAGCATTTCCCAACCTTTTCTCAACCAGTGCCCCTTTTGAGCACAAACTTTTTATCAATACCCCCCTGTCAAATTAAATTTCAAATATTATACTGAATTCATCTTTTATAGCAAGATAACACTTGGGTATGCAAAAATAATGTTAATACTGTTTTCATTTCTATTAGAAATGCCAATGATTAAAATCCTAAAAAAAACTTTTATTTGATAGCTTATCTCAATGTTTTCAATGCGATGGTTGACTTTGGCTAAGGTTCTTACTCTAGTTTCGATGCTTTTTGGAAGTAATTGTAAATTACCTGGTTTTGTTATCTGCAAGTGGTTTCTTTGTTTAGTAAGAAGCTCTGTAACTGCGTTGAAACCACATTCAGCCATATAAGAAGTTGAAAAAGCAGTGAAGAAATCTTTGATAGCTTTCCACAACACTTTCAGAAATTTCCTTTCGTAGCCAATATTGAATAATTTTTGAAAATCTGAATAAAATGGATACATGCCTACTGCCACCTGAGTATGTTCATTGCACCCCAAATGAAATAAAAAAAACTCCCAGTACCCCCTTTCATCATAACAGAGCCCATAAGGGGGTGCACCCACTTTGGAAAACACTGATTTATAACAACCGGCTCAAGCGACAAGTTGCTGATTGCAGTAAGGGAGAGAGAATTCTATGGCGACTATTGTCGCCTGCAGTGTGGTAAAGGTTAATATAAACAGTAACAACAAAGTTTTACATCCCAAAGTTATTTTGCATGTTAAATTTAAACCTCAGATTTATGTTTTATTGAACTATCTTGTTTTGGTAATATTTTATATTTACACTATAGAATATTGCAGGAAGGCTTATAAGAAAGTTCATACCACTCGACTCGGTAAAAAGGTCGCCACAATTTGCCAACGAGAAAATTCCTTCTATGTGGACACTGTTCGTGCCTTCCGTGACAGGCGTTATGAATTTAAAGGTTTGGTTAAAGTATGGAAACGTAAGCTGGCTGAAGCTGAAGCCTCTCAGGATGCTGCCGAGATCAAAAGAGCCAATGGTATGGTCGTTTTGTATGACTCTCTCCAATTGGCACATAAATGCATTCTCAACTCCTTTTATGGTTACGTCATGAGAAAAGGGTAAGTATCTCTTGGGTTTAAGTTTTCACATTTATTTCTTTCATCTTAATTTTTGGTTGCTTTTCATTGCAATGTAGATTTACTTTTTTACTATAATTCACTCATTACATGGCTCAAGAACCATGAATGAGGTGTGTAATAATGAATTGTATTATGATGAATAATGATTAACCCCAAATTTCAAGAGGCTATGGTTGTAGTGTTTGGGGAAGCATTGATGTTAGAATCTGTGCTACAAAGTAGAAATTTTTGGGAAGAACCTTTTGCAGTGGAATACTCTTCTTACCAAAGAAATATGTAGGGAATGACTGTGATTCAATCTTGTAGACGTAGCAAGGCTGGTATTGGGCATAAAGGTCTGAACTATTGACCTGAAAGAATGGAGCTCATTTGAACATATGCCATAGTAATAGTATTGTGACATTGCATTTTAGCGAAAAGGGCGGTATGTGGAAAATAACTCATCCCCCAACAAAATTGCATAAGCAATGTTTTATTTATCTATTTAGTTTTTTTTATATTTTTAATTTTTTTCCTCCCCAAGGGTAGAAAGTGAAGATATTGCAGATCCAACCAAGATATGACTGAAAAATATTCCATTCTTGTTTTGGTTCTTCTATATAAGTTTGAATGTCAGTGCTACAGTGTCACACCTTTTCAATTAAAGGGACACAACTCTCTAACTTTAAATTGCTCATGTTACAAAAATTTTGGATTTACAAGTTTTCATTTCTGTGATTGTTTTCAGCGGTTTTTTTTTGGTTTTTTTACATGATTTTTTGTGACAAATTTTTTTGTATGGTAATTTTTATAACTTGGAAATAAATTTGGGAATAATTGAAATTAATTCTGAAATCCAGCAAAATTCACCCATGAAATAAAAATTGTTTGTATGGAAAGTAAGGACTTGCGCACATGAAATTGTCTTTAAATTAATTTCTGTCAGAAGAATGATTGTTAAACTTTTAAAAGGTAAGCTTAAATATTAATGCAATATTTAAATGCAGCAATAAATTTTGAGTTCTTCTGTAGTTTATTGTTGCCTATCGCATATGGCAGCAGTATGCCTCGCAAAAAGAAATCTCTGCCAACAGAGGACCAGATTTTACATTTTTAATTGTTTGTTTTTGATTTTCTTGACTGCACAGTATAGCAGGGTCAGTTGGGCACCATCTGTGAGAAAAAGAGTACCATGATGCAATTCACTCAGCCAGAAATTTGGAAACGGAATGCTGTACTGTTTTGTCAGAAGCTCCAATACAAACATTCCAGAGTGTTTGGGTGTCAATTTGAGGGCAGTGCAGAGGATTCAGAAAGAGTTGGATGATATATCCAGTCAACATCATGGTGTTTGGAGTGATCACTAGTAATGGCAATGTTATGCCTCCATTCATCTTCCCACAGGGCCTCAGGCTCAACACAGAAGCTTACATCAAGTGCCTTGAGGAGGTAGTGCTGCCCTGGGTTAGGAGGGTAGCAACTGAAGGACCCTATGTCTGGCAACAGGACCCTGCACCATGCCACACAAGCAGGACAGCCCAGTCATGCCTGTCAGATAATTTCTTCAATCACATCACACCTTACACCAAACTCCCCAGGCTGTAATCTGCTTGATTATTATGTGTGGAAATCAGTTGAACGAGAGATCAACAAAACACCAAAGATGAACTGAAGGCAGGGATTATGGCAGCATTCACCAACTTAAACAAGGAGACGGTTCAGAAGAGTTGTAGGAGTTTCTGAAGTAATCTGGAGGTCTTGGTTGTCACCAATGGCGATTTTATTGAATAAATTTACTTTTTAGTATTTCAAGATATTTTTGTGTAATTTTGGTAAATGTATCTGTTAAAATGAGATGTCAATGTTGTTTTTATTTTTGTGTAATTTAGATGGCAGTTTATCCATCGCACCATATATATATATATATATATATATATATATTTATTATTATTATAATAATGATAGCTGGCACTCATAGTTGAGGATATCTGTCTACAAGAGCAGCTAGCCAATCCCTAATTCAGATGATCGCTCAGGCACGTTTGTGTTTGTTCAACACCCACATGCTGAGGAGACCTTAGTTACAGTTTCTGGGAGAGAGCATTTTATCTAGCATGATCCACAATCTGAACAAAGCCAGCATACTCAAACCCTTGGTTACGATGACTTGTGACTTTGTGCTAGCACAGCTATTGACGGTCCCCGAAGTGTTCCGTCTACCCAATTCCACTCACAAGGCTCGGGTCAACCCATGGCATGGTTTTCAGGTACTTTCCAAAGGTGAAAAATATATATATATATATATATATATTGTGTGTGTATTTAGGCAGCATTTTTTCATTGATGTATGTTTCATTGAATAATATACACAAGTTTTGTCTATTTATTTTATGTAAATTCTTTTCATATCATCTGATAAGCTTAATAACATTATCATTAAAAGATGAAAGAAAATTACCATATTGATATTTTTTAATCCTATCTAAGCTTTCAGCTTACATAAGCCATTATCATTGATAACAATTGCATTACAATATAATGATAATGTTATTAAGCTTATCAGACGATATGAAAAGAATTTACATAAAATAAATAGACAACACTTGTCTATATGATTTAATAAACATGCATGCATATATATATATATATAACGTAAATAATTCATACGAAAAACAAATACTGAAGCTAATTATATGGCAAGAATCACTCTCGCAAACAATATTTAATAATAAAATACAATCAACTTTGAATCCGTTAATGAATGGTATGATCCTTGTTTATAAATTCCGGTTTTATCAGGTCTTATTTTTTCTACTAGCCGGGCTTTCAGTCGTTTCGAACGACCATCATCAGGTAGACATTTCAGTGTGTTTTTGTTAAATTCCAGGTAGTAATGAGACATCGAAAGATAGTGCAGACCGAAAGAAGTGTTTTTTTTTAGCAATGAGATATTGTTAAATGTAAGAATAATTTTGGAGTGTGCTGACGTTGAAAATTTTTTAAAATTAACTGTCTTTACCAGCAGTGGCACTTGAAGAAGGTGAAAGTGTAAAAAGCTGAAATATTATAATTATAACAACAGATAACATGAGCTTTAGAAAATCGGTATACAAAAATAATTCCTCATGTAAAAAATTCAGAAGAATGAAAAAAAACAAATCATTTTTGTTAGTGACTAAATTTTATCTAATTAATTATTAACTTTTTATTCTGCAGTTTGCATAGCACCATCTGGGGCAACTAAAGATTGCTTATCAAAATATTCCTCTTCTCAACAATATGAAGAAATTAGCCTAAAAATGAGAAAATAGCTGCTTCTCCTGTTTTGTTAACAATTTTTATTTCTTTTAGAGCTCGTTGGTATAGTATGGAAATGGCTGGCATTGTTTGCTACACAGGTGCAAACATCATCACAAAAGCACGAGAAATTGTTGAGAGAATTGGGTAAATATTTTTTTTTTTTTAATATTTATTTGCAGCTCTTTGTTTTTCCTCTTGTGATGTCGGTTTTCTTCAGTATTTTCATTATTTGTACTTATGTCTATAGTTCTGAGATGAGGTATTGTAAGTATTTACATCATTCACACTGTTGTCCTCATCTTCATTGTCATATTCACAACGTTTTGGCCGTTGTATGCTCCAGCCCTCTTCAGGTGATATATGTTGGAATTTTGAACCAAATTTTTTATTTTGTCCATCAGGGTAAATTGTTCTGCTTCCACATGCCATGCCTTTTTTATTTTTTATTTCATATCTCTGTTTCAGTTAATTTCCCAAGGTCACGTGACCCAGTGGATAAAAGTGTTGGTTGAAGTAATCCAAAAAGTGACTTGACCCAAAAAGTGGGGAGTTCAATTGTGAGGAACGAGAAGACTTACCTCCCACAAAGCGAATTTGCTTGGCGTGGCAGGTCCTGTTGAAAGATCGTGACCGGCATTAAAAGAGAAATGGATTATTCCAAAATTCCCATATCGCAGGCGGACATGCAGGGGAAAAAATAATAAAGACTAAGAATTCAAACCAGCTTGAATTTATAAAATCAGAAGTCTCGGGTGAATGAGAAGTAAGTCACGTAAGCAAATTTTAGTTGCCCCCGACGCGGGCATAAATAGCAAGTCTGGGAGGAAGACGGCAGAGCACATTGTTGGCGTGACGGCGTACATGTGTACTAACGAGACTGAGAGAATAAGACATCACTAGCGACAGCTCAGTTGGTAGACTGGAGGACTGGACAAAAGCAAACACTTTAATCCCTTTCAGTCATCGCAACCGACAGGTGAACTGAATTACCCGCATCAACACATAGCTACAGTCAAGGGAACGAAAACTTGGAGAATTGACTGAAACTGTGATATCCAAATAAGGTATAACCATATGAAATTAGAACAATCTACCTCTGTAGAATAAATAAAGGGTACGTTTTAAAATTCCAATGTATATCACCTGAAGACTGCTGGAATGTACAATTTTGCTTATAAACCTGTAATTAATGTTGTATTTTATTTTATAAACCTTGGAATCTGTGTACATTAAGTACATTTTTATTTTTTTAATTGCTGTAAACATTTTTGTCTTCCATCTTTGCTCTGATGAGAGAGGACCTATGAAGTGGTTTAACTATCTTTTTTATTAATTGCTGCAATATTATTTTACAGTAATATATTTTTTGTTACCCCTCTTTTTTATTATGGATTTTCTTTTATGTCCGTTTTTCTTGCTCTACTAATTAATAATAATTATATTGGAATAAAACAAAATGGAGTAGATAATAAATTTTACATTACTTTGAATCCTTTAAAAATTTACTGTTGAACCAGGGAACTTCTTTCTTTTTTCTCCAGGCGACCTTTAGAGTTGGACACCGATGGTATCTGGTGTGTATTACCAGCAACATTTCCTGAAAATTATGTTGTTAAAACAACTCATCCCAAAAAATCAAAGCTGACCATTTCTTATCCAGGTGCCATGTTGAACGTAATGGTACAGGTATGTAATATATCATGTTTGTAACTACAGGTATGACATTGATTTTCTAGCACTCTGTTCCAGGAATGTATCAGCTTATCCATTTTGTTCGTCCAGCAGGGCCATGAATATAAGACAACATAATTTTATGCAACATATACCAAACTTTAGTATTCTCAAATGTATTGAGTGCATTAGCATAGCAGATTCCATTCTGACATGGGAAATGAAAGAAAATGCCATGCTTGAGATTTAGCTGTAAATCACAAGGACTTGGATATAGTGAGCTTCATGGAAGTGAACAGGTAGAACAACAGATGAATTTGTTCATGTATGTACTCACAGTGATACATACTGTCATATAGTACATAAATGAATGGAATTGTTCATTTATATAAATAAGCAGACTTGAGGAGAGTTAGCATTGAGTCAATTGCTAAGTGTATCTTTGTGTTGTAAACCTTTTATTTCATTACTTACCTACGAGTTTGTCTTCCTTATTGATTTCCCTCTTTTATCTTAACACAAAAAACAGCACATACCAAGTTCATATCTTTGACGCTTCTGGGGCACAAGTGTCCCTCTTCTTCTATGGTGCCCAAGTGTCAATGTCACTGCTTATATGGAGATCAAGCCTTGAATCAAGGAGGTTTGCAGTACATGGTCCAACAGGATGCGGCTCCTCACCATAGAGCATATATAATCTATGAGTGGCTGGCTGAAAATTTTCATTATCCGGTTGCCATATTTGAACATCATTCTCTTTTAATTTGATTCCCTGTGTTTGTATGTCCCCGCCTCCTCCTTTTTTTTTTTTTTTTTTTTTTTTTGTGAATAAGGTTGTGAATCTTTGTTATGTAATGTTATTATTGCATGAACATGCTTTTATTTATTTATTTATTTATTTATTCAGGATGAATTCACAAATCATCAATATCAAGAATTGGTAAATCCTACAACAATTCACTATGAGGTACGCAGTGAAAATTCCATTTTCTTTGAAGTGGATGGACCTTACTTGGCAATGATTTTACCAGCATCCAAGGAGGAAGGCAAGAAACTGAAAAAACGTTATGCTGTGTTCAACTTTGATGGTTCCCTTGCTGAATTAAAGGTTTCTTTTTTTTTGTATTTTATTAATTACTTTTATTTAATACATTCACAGCTACCTTGGGTACTTGAATCCTAACATAATGACATTTATGTTTTTGTACATTATCATTACAAAATACCAGGTAAGACTACTTCTTACTAAGGGAATGTGAAAGAACTGAGGGTCGTTTGTGTGGTGGGTCTTACTTGTGTTGGTTAGAGTTGGTGAAACTAAGGAATGCAGCTTGTCTGAACATTTTTCCATGGAAATAGGGCTACAGTAGCCAGCATTGTTTTGTTAGTGGAAAAGGTGTTGTAAGGTGGAAAATAATTCATCACCCACAAGGCCATATAGGTGCTTTTGGACTCTATCAAGACTGCCCATGTACGTCAGCAGTACTCCATTTTCAGCCTAATCAGGTTCTTGTAAATTTTGGAGCATAGCAGGAGTCAGGTACTTACTGGATTGTTGCTGTAAGTTTTCCAGCATCTTGAGCGATGTATCATATATATGAGTCCCACTTAAAGTCTGGGTTTAGCTTAAATCCCAATAGGCATTCAATGCAAGGTGTCTTTGAGAATCCACTATAGGCCTCTGAGATACTGTAGTTAAACTTTATTGCAAAGTTTGTTTTTTAGAATTTATGACAAAAATATTAATCACTATTTATTAGATTGTTTATTTACAACATTCTAAAACCTAATATAATTAAAACTAATGCAAAGTAATATTTATGATTTACCAATTTATGAAGAAATAAGTATGAAAATTTTTTTTATTCATAAACATTTTACTAAATTATTAAAATATGTGAACCAACTACAAGGAAATCCTTATTTACCATTTTATAAAGTTCAAATCGATTGGCAGTTAGCCAATATTTTGCCAACCATTCCAATAAACAATATAATAGTGTAAATAAACAATCTAATAAATAAATAATGTTTATTATTTTTGTTGTAAATTTTATTTGTTTTCTTAATGTCATTCTAACACTTTTGCCCCAGCCCCTCAACCTCCATCGTCTTACTCTCTGGGTTGAGGTGTCTACTCGAGCTTAACCGAACTTAAGGGAGTGACTGTAGGTCCCCTGGGCATCCGTAGATCATTCGACCGGTCCACTGATTTAATCCTGCTTCCGCCCACGTGATTGGTTTGATCCAGAAAGCAGAAGTGATGTTCATCCATTCACGGTTGACTGAAGATGTAGACCCGGCTGGAGAGTCTGTGCTAAGAAATTTAGAATGCAGCAAAAAAAAAAAAAAATTAATATCGGCAGAAAGCCGGACAAACAACTATTCAATGGTTGAATTGTTAATGTCTTTTATATAGCAGAAAAGAATAGTATAGAAAAGAAACGGGTTACAGAAAAGAAAAGTAATTGACATAAAAACTCATACACTGAACTCTAGACAGAGAGAGAGTGTATTGTGATTAACTTGTTGTTACAAATCGTCTCAGAACGATATACGACTCTTGCGATGGAGAGGATAAAGATTTCTGTGTGGGGCTTAAAGTTTATAGTGGCGTTAACCTTTCCCGTACACTACAGTTATAATTTCTATGGGAGGTTTCGATATCGGACTTAAACCAGCAGATACACAACACCAACACCGGACATTCGATATGCCCAACATCATCGCAATGCCAGCTTTCTGGCACTGACCAGATATCGTCGCCAATACTATTCCTGCCCAACACATCCAGTCTGAAGCCTGACCAGCCAACCTGCAGCGATCCCCTGCAATGACCAGCAGTGATCATCTGTAACAACCAACCTTTCCCGTATACTATCGGTTGTAATTACTACGAGAGGTTTCGACACTGACCTCAACTTCCAACCGTTGACATGACCGAAATGATTGGGTGGGAAATGGGATTTTGAGCGCCAACAGAAGACACCAGTAGGACACACATGGAAACCACATGTTTTTTTGCCTACTCCAAAGAACAGAAAGACACTGAATCCAACATGCAACTAATAGACGTGTTTTAGATGACTCCAGACTGGAGACCCCAAGAAGTATATGAAGCAATGAGTCTCCAGACCACTCAGGATTTCGTCCCCTAAGCTTTGACAATAATTGCTAAAGTAATATGCTTTTAGCAATTTTGATCTGTTCTCTTTCATGTTATATAACATGTACTCTGTATAAAAATGTTTTACATTGTTCAATTGTCTCTCTCTTCATTCATCAGGCCACAACTCTGTATGGGAGGTCGCTAAAATTTCAGCAGTTATGTCTTAAGGAAGGTATATAGAATGCTAATCTACAAAAATTATTGCCCTATTTTTATGAATGGACCAGTCTACTTAAGTACTACCCCATCAGTAGAAAGCTACAACTTCATACATGTTCTGTTAGTTTACAAGTGGAAAAAATGTTTGACAGTGAGCTGTCCTTAAACTTGTTATACTTGAAAGATTTCCAATCATATTGCCAGTATAATTGTAAGAATAGTAAAGAAACATCCAAGGACTACTTGCAAAGTCTTGATAGAAGATCTTCAGTAATCAGGGATAACAGTTAAACCTCAACAATTTTATTAATTTCTTCTCTTGCAGGGATTTGAAGTGAAAAGAAGAGGAGAGCTTCAACTTATCAAGATTTTTCAATCATCTGTATTTGAGGCCTTTCTAAAAGGTGGCACATTGGAAGAATGTTATGAAGCTGTTGCCAAAGTTGCAGACTATTGGCTGGATGTTCTGTACAGCAAAGTAAGTGTACAAAGTACCTTATTGGTATTTAATGAACTTTTTTCCACCTTTTATAAATTTGTATAAGGCCAAATTTTGTCTGTGTGCACCCAGTTTACATCATTAGAGCAAAACAGCCTGTATTGTTAACTCATACATATAGTCAAAAACAGGCTATGATATTGTATGAAACTTTCTATGATATTGTACATATCATGATATTGTATGAAACTTTCTATGATATTGCATATATCATGATATTGTATGAAACTTTCTACGATATTGTACATATGATATTGTATGAAACTTTCTATGATATTGCATATATCATGATATTGTATGAAACTTTCTATGATATTGTACATATGATATTGTATGAAACTTTCTATGATATTGTATATATCATGATATTGTATGAAACTTTCTATGATATTGTATATATCATGATATTGTATGAAACTTTCTATGATATTGTATATATCATGATATTGTATGAAACTTTCTACGATATTGTACATATGATATTGTATGAAACTTTCTATGATATTGTACGAAACTTTATATGATATTGCATATATCATGATATTGTATGAAACTGTAGAATCGTCCGTATTTTTCCACTCAACCCGTTTAAAGGTGGAATATTCCATAAGAGCTAGTTTCGACCAATCAACACCACACGTTGCGAAACTCGGCTTATTATTGGTCGAGACGCCCCCAGGATATTTTTGCCGCCAAAGCACTGGGAGCTGGTCCAAACTTCTCAGAGTAAATAAAAGGACGAATCTCAGTCCAATTCAGCAGTCAGCAATTCACCCTCAGAGAGATTTCTACAGAGATCCACGCGTGTCTACATCTTGACTTAAAGGACTTTTCGCGCGTCAGCAACCGACTCAACCTTCAACCTCTTTCTCTCTCTCTCTCTCAAATCTTTGTACATTTCTAAAAAGTGTTAACTACACTACTAAACAGAAACTGCTATTTAAGCATTTACATAAAAAAAAAATACAGTCCAAGGTGAATAACTCTGCCAAAACAAGAACATACAAAATTCAGCAAAAAATCTCTCAACTATATTACTTTAAAATTTATCTCTCGATAAATTTTCCTTAAATTTTTATGTGAACACTTTTGCTAAACAAAGGAACATTTCCTGAACTTTGAGTTCATAAAATATCTTAATACAACTTTTCTTCAAACAATCAAATATTCAACTGAAACAACACTTTTTCCAAATTGTATTATAATTTATTTGTATATAAATGTTCAATGATTGTTTCTAATTGATTTCACGACTACCTAGGTTTCTTTGTTCAATATTGCCTTTGAGATTTATTCAAATTGTATGTTTATGCTTAAATTGTTGTGATTAATATGAAGAACATGCTTTTCATGCTTATTATCACAAACGTAAAACCCTTCTGATTTCACACTAATTCATAGTAATCCCAATAAAACTTTCTATGATATACATATCATGATATTGTATGAAACTTTCTATGATATTGTACATATATGATATTGTATAAAACTTTCTATGTTATACATATCATAGTCAAAAACAGCCTATGTTGTTAACTTTTAATGGATGTTTACCAGCCTTCTTTTTTTTTTTCATATTACTGACAAATGGTGTTTACAACATTAGCAGTAATATTTAATTTCCATACCAATTTTTAAAAACATATTTTAATAAATATTTGTCCTGTGTTATTTTTAATCCAAATTTTAAAAATTGCCATATATAAGAAATAGTTCTGTTGGTGAAGTTTTATTTTTAACATTGTGCTTTTATAGAAAGAGTTTATATTTGCCTGTAAACATTCAGTTGTAAGCTAGAAAACCTAGTGTTCATAATAAGCATTGTTGTAGTCTGCTATTTTATATTACAAAATAATCTGATTAATTCTTTTTTTATGTGCTGTGTCCCTTCAGCAAATATATGCAATCTCATTACTATTGTGTCATGCCTCCAAAAAAAGGTACCCACAGAACAAGCTTTCACTCTTACTGGTCTTGGAACACCACCTAGTATACTCTCCACATTTTGACCCATACATCCCAACATATATGATTGATTTCAGAGATGCAATATTACATCTTAAAGGGACCAAAACAAAAAGACATCATCATATTTTAATGTTGCTGTTCTTCTGTATGTCATGTTGGCAATCATAGTTCTCCACAATTCCCTGTTCTGTGTAGCTCTTAATAAATGTTGGCATTTTATCTCTACTAAACCTTGCTCTGCCATCCATGTACTCAAGCTCACTAGGTCGATTATGTGTTTATGTTTTGTCCTTCTTGCCTCCAATCTGTCATGTGAGTATCAAACCCTCTTTCCTCATTATGTGCCCTAGAAATTTCAACTCTCTTTTTTTGATGTTAAGTATAAGTGTCCTTTTTGTTTTCATTTTCTCCTTGGTATTCACAGCATCCTTCTGTAGAACCACATTTCTGTTGCTTCAAGTCTTTTCTTCATCTGTAAGAAAATTGTCCAGCATTCACTGCCATATAGGAGGACTGATATTACATAACAGTTCAGTACTCTTTTTTTTTTTCGGACAAAATTTTTCTGTTTCTTAATACTTTGCTTAGCTTTTGGAAGGCAACTTTCACTATCCTAATGCACCTCTGGGTTTCAGTGTTTTATTTTTGTTCCCTGTTAAAACATTTCTTAAATATTTAAATTGTTGTACTTGTTTGATTTTTGCATGTTGGGTTGTTCCTTTTGCTAACAATCATGTGTTATGTCTTCTTGCAAATGATGTTTAGTACTTTCTTCTTGTTTTCCTTCACTACCTTTTGTAACAGTTTTTGTAGTTTACTTTCTGTGCCTGCTATCACACTGTGTTATCTGCATATCTTAAGTTGTTAGAATTGTGTCCACCAACAATGAATTCTGGTAGGATTTCCATCACTGTATAGATTGAATGAGTCTGGTTTGAAGACACATCCTTGTCTTATGATTTTTAACAATCAAATCTGTTTAATTAGATTTTCTTAGAACTGTATTAAATTATTTAAACTATTGAAAAACTAGTAAAATTTTTCTTATTACTATAAACATCAGAAAATTATTCAGATGTTTCTCTCATGTCCAGAGTAGGAAATTCAAGTGAATTTAGTGTAATGATATAAAAAAAAACTTTTGAAAATAGATGTCTTACTGAAAATGTTGTTTATACAGAAATTTTAGACATGTAAAAACTTCTTGGACAACTCTTCTCTGTAGGATGAATATTTGGCTAGTACATTAAAAATCTGTTTTTTTAGTTGAAACAGTGAAATCACTTGTAAATAATAGGGTGGAAAAATATTTTTCCCCTTTTTTTTTCCATGAGTGGATCACTCTAATTATTGCTGTGTGAGCATATGTTTTTTTTTGTCTTCAAGCTGATCTTGTGTTTTTTTATTTGTTTTTTTTTATTTTTATTTTTTCTTTTTTCTTTGTAGGCAGCAAATATGCCAGACTCTGAACTGTTTGAATTGATTGCAGAGAACAGAAGCATGTCCCGTAAACTGGAGGATTATGGTCAGCAGAAATCCACTTCCATTAGTACAGCGAGACGATTGGCTGAGGTTTGTAACATAAAATTCATTTTTATTTTATCAAATGTTCGAGAGATTTGTCAAGAATGTTTGTACAAACACAAATGTATTACTTATTGTCACTGTTATTCCATTTGTGAAGCAATGTTTAAAGCAATGTTCGATTGTTGGAGAAGCAAAGTAATAAATTTGTACTATCTCTGTCCCATTTATTATTCTTTTTACAATGATGTCCATCCTGTACAAGGCCCAAGAGCCACTCAAAGTAGAGGGTTACAGAGTTAGAGGCATAATTTATAGAAATGTGTGGGGAAGATAACTGTTGACCCTAGGTTTGAACAGGTTCAGGTTGGAGTGATCGAAGAAGCATCCTCTTGGGAGTTGGTTCCACAAAGCAGCAATTTGTGGGAAGAAGCTGCTTAAGTGGAACTTACAACTCACTAATAGAATACGAAGGTAATGAGGGTGGTTCGCTACAATATGTGTGGTATGGCAGGTCTTAGGAGTGAAGGTTAGAACTAGTGGAACTAAGGAATGTAGTTCATTTGAACACTTTCCATAGAAATAGTGATAGAGCAATGAGAGGCTTGCGATATTTTGTTTGTGAGAAAGGGATTGTAAGGTGGAAAATAATTTGTCACCCACAAGGACATGGAGGTGGTTTTGGATTCTATCGAAACTGGAAAGTGAAGACTGGGCAGCAGTACTCCATTTTCAACTTGATCTGGCTCTTGTAAATATAGAGGATAGCATGAGGGGTCAGGTACTTACTGGTGCAGTACAGGGAACTAACTATTGATTTTGAACAACAGCATGTAACTTGGAGAGAGAAAGACATAAAATGTTGATGTTCCACACTACTTCAAACAAAAGGTTTGGAAGGAAGCTCCCATCAGTACTGGAAAGAACACTAACAGCTATTGGACTTGAGAAACCTATTTTCCTAAAAATTGTTTTAAGAAAAGAAAAATTCTAAATTTTAATTGACAATTGCACTGGTTGCTCAGTCAATGAATGCTGAATGTTTCCTTTTGAGAAAATGGCTAATATCGCCATTACCAAAATATTCATTTAAAAACAAAATATCGCCATTACCAAAATATTCATTTAAAAACAAAATATTGCCAGTTCAAATAATTCATTAAATAAAATATGAAATTTATACTAAGAAATAAATAATACTGATGTTGACTATTTTCTTAGTCCCCCACTACCAACTAAAAATTAAAATTTATGTAAAGGATCATGTAGTTGACAATTATTTATATCTGACTCTAAATAAATTCTTCCACCACCAAATATATCGCCTTATCAATGTTAGGTTAAAGCAAAAAGGTTGAAATGAAAAAAAAAAAAAGTAAGAACTTTTGCCGGCTGTGACAGAATATGCAACTCACTTGATTGAAGAATTTTAGTCATTGGATATTTTCATGGGCTGATGCATCCCCACAGTGTCCCATGCTTGCTGGGAATGGGTGATTTTATTGTCACCATCTCTAGAATGGTTGCCAATCAAGGCTATAGAGCCCGGTTTGCTCTATTTAGCCCAAAGTTGGGGGAGAAGAAATCGATTCATAGCTTTTCTAAGGGTATTTATGTGTAAGTGAACGTAATGAACTGGAATTTGAACCCAGCTCTCTGATTTCTCATTCTAAGCTGAAATCCATTACACCACACACACACACACACACACACAAAGACACACACATATATAAACACATCTATGAATAAAAAGAATAAGAAAATGTTCTAGTTTCAAATAGAATAGCAATAATAATTTAAAAAAATAAAACTCTCGTAAGTTCAGCTTTGAAAAAGATCGAGATAATAGACTGAATAATTCATAGTATCCTACCATATTTAGTATTGAGCCTTGAACAATTTTGTGGGAATTTTTTCATAAGCTAGATATTGCAGAAAGATAATAACTGAACAGAGAAAAGACAAGAATATTTTACGCAGTTTTCAAAAATTATCAATATTAATGTTTCTCTATCAAGATAAATTTTTAAGTAGAAAACTTTAAATTGATTGGATTGTTTGATGGTTGCTTACAGTACTGGCTAAGCACTTTTTCTGCTGGTACTTCATAATATGATGCTAAATTTTGTCCATTTTTCAAGAGAAGCCGCTATTAGTTACTTTTTTCTTGTGATGTCAACGAACACTCGTCATCACTTTTGTGATGTCAACGAACACTCGTCGACACTTTTGTGATGTCAACGAACACTTGTCACCACTTTTGTGATGTCAACGAACACTCCTCGCCACTTTTGTAATGTCAACGAACACTTGTTGCCATTTTTGTGATGTCAACGAACTCTCGTCGCCACTTTTGTGATGTCAGTGAACACTCGTCGCCACTTTTGTGATGTCAACAAATACTTGTCATTTTCATGATGCCAACAAATACTCGTTGCCACTTTTGTAATACTCATTTTAGTAGAGGTTTTGTAATTGCAGATACAACTATAGTATGCTGTTAAACAATACTGGTGTTAGATGCCTTCGAATAGCATTCACACTAATAGTACTTGCTTGATAATACTCGCTTGAAAAGCAACCACTGTATAGTGATCCAAATAAAGAAATAGTATAGTGAATAGAGTAGAGAATAGCGGTCTGTATAGTAATAGAGGATAGACTAGAAATAGAGATCTGAATAGTAATAGAGGATAGACTAGAAATAGAGATCTGAATAGTAATAGAGGATAGACTAGAAATAGAGATCTGAATAGTAATAGAGGATAGACTAGAAATAGAGATCTGAATAGTAATAGAGGATAGACTAGAAATAGAGATCTGAATAGTAATAGAGGATAGACTAGAAATAGAGATCTGAATAGTAATAGAGGATAGACTAGAAATAGAGATCTGAATAGTAATAGAGGATAGACTAGAAATAGAGATCTGAATAGTAATAGAGGATAGACTAGAAATAGAGATCTGAATAGTAATAGAGGATAGACTAGAAATAGAGATCTGAATAGTAATAGAGGATAGACTAGAAATAGAGATCTGAATAGTAATAGAGGATAGACTAGAAATAGAGATCTGAATAGTAATAGAGGATAGACTAGAAATAGAGATCTGAATAGTAATAGAGGATAGACTAGAAATAGAGATCTGAATAGTAATAGAGGATAGACTAGAAATGCAGATCAATTAGATGTCACACTACTTTCCATATATGCGTTTCCTCTATGATCACATGATCTACTTAATTCAAAAATGGGATCACCTGTGTCTGTTCTCTTGCAATCTATGTTCAAACTCAAGTGTTGGCAGCGACATTTTATTCCTATATAACACTTTTTAAGTCTTCTTTGAACAGCCAGTTCACCTGGAAAGAAAGAATGAAATTATTAAGAAGAAGAGTTGAAATTAAGGCATACAAGATGTCACAGCTCTAGCATCCCTCCTTCATAGTCAACCTATGAACTTTTCAGCCCCTCCCCCATACTCTCTTTGTAAATTTACAAAAGATATATTGGAGTATTTACATGTCCTAATATTTTCAGAGATGTGCCTGAGTGTTTACACATCCTAGCATTTCCAAATTTTGTTGGAGTATTTACATGTCCTAAAATAATTATTATATTTGCTGTCGAAATGAAATACAATACTTCATAGTTAATTGCTTTATTCTTCCTTAGTTTTTGGGTGATCAAATGGTAAAAGATGCTGGATTGAGTTGTCGTTATGTTATCTCTAGAAAGCCAGAAGGTTCTCCAGTCACTGAAAGGTGAGATATTTTCTTTTTTATATTTTTAATTTCATTTTCTCTTTAATCTCAAAAATAACTGAATAACTGATGTATGAATTGGCACCTCTGCTTGAAAAATATTTATTTTTAAATTATGTATCTCCAAAAAAGTTTGATTAAAAAGAACTGACAAAGTCTGTTTAATTTTTTTTTTTTTTTCCAATTTTCAAATAAGGTGTTGTGTATTGTGATCAAAATTGTGGATAAACTATTCAAAGTTCATGTTTATTATGTTGTTTGTTTAGTTAATTTGACTTATTTTCAAGAACCAATGTGTTTCAGAAACAAAATCCCCTTTTCTACATCCTGGTATTCTTTGGAAAGCTGAAAATTCGAAATAGCCTCTGGTGACATCATTTTCATGGAAATGGCTATATTCAACTTTTTGTTTGGTGGGAAACAATTCATTAGTCACAAGTCTGTGCAGAATTAGTATTGTAATAATAGTAAGAAAATTAATAGTCATTAGTATAGTAATAATTAATTATTGGTGCAATACAGGTATTGTCATTATCTTCCCAATAGCATGTCTTATATGGTTAATGTAATATTGTCAATCCACTTTCTGAAAGGAAAAAAATAGTTGACACTGACAAAAAAAAAATTACAATTTCAAAATCTTTCAATGAGATCAAATTTTACATTGCATCCTGAAAAAAAAGGAAATGCATCTTTTACTTTTGCAATTTTGAGGTGAGTCATTATCATTCCAAGTGTTGTTCCTGTTATATAGGCTCATCCACTCAGTTTTGATACCTTGGTTTAAAATGAAATTTTAAGAATGAAAAATCATTCTTGAAGCCTTCTTTTTAGCTTTCAATTAAAGCTAAATGATTACATTTACTATTTCCAGTAAAGAAAATACTCTGGTGTATTTCAAATAGAAATTGTATTGATTAGAATCTCAACTTTTTACTTGCTTTCAGAAATTGTTTAAATTCAGCCATTTTTGACACATTTGTAAACAAAATTTAATTCTCATTCTTAAAAACCTTCCAAAAATAAAATATACTTTTCTGAAACTTTATTTAGGGAATATTAGCTGATTTAAAGTACAATTAATCTGATTTGAAAAAAATATTATTTATTTTAAGTTTAAAATAACAGAGAAATGGATTTTTAAAACAAACAGTACCACGACTAAGTGCTTGTCAACACCTCATAAATCGCTTGACAAGATGCTGACACTTTCTAAACATAATTTAAGAAAATGACAGGTAAACATTTTTTATATAATTTTTAAGTACTCAGTAATCTTAAAATGTTGGAAAATGTTCTCCATAATCGAATTTTAGGAACATTGAATTTAAATTTACAATAGTTATCTCTTATTTTCTGATTATGTCATGTATGGTCACCATGCTTTCAAACAGGGTCATGTTATGTATACATAAAAAAAAATTAAAATTTAAAAAAAAAAATATTGGGTGTAAACTACTTTTAATGAACATTTCAATTTTTTATTTGTAAATATAGTTTTCACTTAATAATATCACCTAATCGGATTAAAGTAATATAGAATTTTAAATGATTTATAATGATTTATAATATAAATTATTATAATTCAAATTTTAAAAAATGGAAACAATTCTTGTAGAAATTCATTATTCATCAAAATATTTTTTTCTTAAGACAATAGTGTCCTTAATAAATCATATTTATAAAAACAAATAAAAGCTCTTCTAATTAAATAATGTCATAGTTTTATTGCATTTTTTTATTTTACAATTCAGAGCAGATTTTCGGTGACTGGGTGAACTGTTTTACAAAAAAATTGATGATGAGTCCTGCTTTTAACTTATAAAACAAATTTTGTTATTGAAATTTAATTTCTCAAAATTTCTTGAAATTAAGTAACATATGTAAAAAAAAAAAAAAAAAAAAATTCAAAAATAATTTCATTCATTCATGAATAAGTCCTGAAAGTTTCATTAAAATACAACAATTATTTGCAAGAATTTCCAAATCAATGTGCTTTTCACTGGGAAAAATTCCAAAAACACTAATTGTAATTATTACATCAATCACCAATGTAAAAAAAAAAATAAAGAAAATTTTTAATAAAAATTTCAAACGTGTTAGAAAGGAATAAAAAAATTAAAAAAAATAATTAAAAAATACTTTGTACTTTGCTCTTCATAACAACATAAATATTTTGACAATAAAACTTTGTTTTTATTAAGTTTGGGTGTTTTTCATCATGCTATGCTGTTTTTTCAGCAAAGACGTGATACCTACTGTTATGGTTTATGAGCATAGATTCACCAAATCCATTCAAATCCCCACCACCACCACCAAAGAATATTGACAGCTTATTTTATTAACCTGAAAGTGCGCATTTTAATTTGCATTCATTGAATTTGTAGTTGAAAGGAAAATAGTAAATTATTTTACAGTAATAAAATAAATTTTAGTCAAATTTGTAAAAATTTATCAGTGTTTTTTAAAATTTGAACAAGTGAAGAAACGTTAATCACATATCAATTTCAAAAGTAAAAGGTCCTTTTGATATCTAGTCAGTGGCAGGCGAGTTCATACTGAAAACATAGATACTTTATGTGCCGCTGTGTCAATATGTATCAATGTGTAAGCTACATTTGTCTAAATTGTTGTCAGAAGTAACAAGTTCGAGAATCAAATTTGATTCAAAGAAAATGTAGTGAGGAAGGATGCTAGTATAGAAAATGGGTCTTTGATGTGTTTTAGGAGAGAAAATGTGCTTTGGTGTGTCTTAGGATAGAAAATGTGCTTTGGTGTGTCTTAGGATAGAAAATGTGCTTTGGTGTGTCTTAGGATAGAAAATGTGCCTTTGGTGTGTCTTAGGATAGAAAATGCATCATTGATGTGTCTTAGGATAGAAAATGCATCATTGGTGTGTCTTAGGATAGAAAATGCATCATTGGTGTGTCTTAGGATAGAAAATGCATCATTGATGTGTCTTAGGATAGAAAATGCATCATTGATGTGTCTTAGGATAGAAAATGCGCCTTTGGTGTGTCTTAGGATAGAAAATGCATCATTGATGTGTCTTAGGATAGAAAATGCGCCTTTGATATGTCTTAGGATAGAAAATGTGCTTTGGTGTGTCTTAGGATAGAAAATGCGCCTTTGGTGTGTCTTAGGATAGAAAATGCATCATTGGTGTGTCTTAGGATAGAAAATGCATCATTGATGTGTCTTAGGATAGAAAATGTGCTTTGGTGTGTCTTAGGATAGAAAATGCATCATTGATGTGTCTTAGGATAGAAAATGCATCATTGATGTGTCTTAGGATAGAAAATGCGCCTTTGATGCGTCTTAGGATAGAAAATGCGCCTTTGATGTGTCTTAGGATAGAAAATGCGCCTTTGATATGTCTTAGGATAGAAAATGCGCCTTTGATATGTCTTAGGATAGAAAATGTGCTTTGATATGTTTTAGGATAGAAAATGCGCCTTTAGTGTGTCTTAGGATAGAAAATGTGCCTTTGATGTGTCTTAGGATAGAAAATGTGCCTTTGGTGTGTCTTACTCTCTGGGTTGAGGTGTCTACTCGGTCTTAACTGAACTTAAGGGAGTGACCGTAGGTTGCCTGAGCATTCGTAGATCATTCGACCAGTTCACTAGTTTAATCCTGCTTCCTGTCCACGTTGTTTGGTTTGATCCAGAAAGCAGAAGTGATGTTCATCCATTCATGGTCGACTGAAGATGTAGACACGGCTGGAGAGTCTGTGCTAAGAAATTTAGAAATATATATCTGCAGTAAGCCGAACAATAGTTGAATTGTTAATGTCTTTTATATAGCAGAAAAGAATAGTATAGAAAAGAAACGGTTTACAGAAATGAAAATAATTGATGTAAAAATTCATACACTGGATACTAGACAGTGTGGAGGTTGTGATTAGCTTGTTGTGAAATCATCTCAGAACGATATGCGACTCTTGATTATTGTAGCTTGTTCGACGTTTCCATTTCCAGTGGTAGTAATAATAGTAGCAGTAGTAGTCTTAGATGGAGGAGTAATTCGCTTCTTCGTATGTATATCAACGAAATATGTAAGCGGGCGCCTGGCTCCAACCTCTGACGTCACTCCTAATCTCTGACCTCTCTCTCCAGCTAGACTGCACTCGATGGCAGACCAGCCAACCACTCTGTCAACAGATTTCTGTACGTGTTTATATAGATAAGCCTGGCTGATCACAAATCAACCCTTGGTTTCCACGCGATTATCATGAGTGTCACTGTCAACCCAAAATCATGGGAATTTCAAAAGTCCTTTCTTGCTTACTCAGCCCGATTTATAATTTTAACCGACAAAAGTTATTTCGATCATTTTCATTGTCTTTTCTAATGACCCAATTCCAAATGGGCAAGATCAGGTTTCCCTCAGTAAACAAAATTGTTCTGATCTAATTTCGCTGTTCAAATCTCCTATTTCAGTAAAAAGATAAAAAAATGTGTGTGTGTGTGTGCAGTTGTGTTTCCCAAACTCCCTCTGTCACAGATAGCTAAAAATGTGTAGAAGTAAGAATTGAAGTAATTGAAAATTTTCAAGTGTAGTAGAATTCCAACCTGTATAATGCTACATAAAATGTGTAACATAACCAGGTCTGCATTCAGTTGTGTTTTAGCCTTCAACAGTGATTTTTTTTTTTTTTTTTTTTTTTTTTTTTTTTTTTCTCTGCTTTCAATTGATCCATGTGACATGAATTATTGGAACCAGCTGTAGCTTTTCTTTGAATATCTCATCTGTCAAACTATTAAAAGATAAATCACAAAGTTTGTGTTTTTGAAATTGATAACTATTCATTTTGTATGTATGTATGTATGTATGTATGTATGTATGTATGTATGTATGTATGTATGTATGTGTGTGTGTGTGTGTGTGTGTGCACATGCACCAGTTCCAGTCCTTGAAACTTCTTAACATAGTCCTGGAAACGTCCTGTTCTTTGGGGTTTTTTTTTTTTTCACAGATCTGTGGGAACCCTGACTTGAGTTTCTAGGTTCAATCCTGGTAACATTCATTATTCAACAGTTCAGGCTGTTAATATTTTTTTATTATGTTAATATTACAACATTTGGCTAATTTATTCTCTAACGTTCAGATATAAAATCCAGAAGGAAAGAGGAATTTATTATCATTTACCCATTGACATTCAACATTCTCAAACCTGCCCTGTAAATATTGGCTCTCAGTCTCACTGTTTGTGTGATTTCCGGTGTTATTTACAATAATGTTGCCATATATATATATATATGGAGTGTGATGGGTAAATTGTCGCCATTTTATATTTCTAATTTTGTGCACATGTGTTGTTTGTTTTTGATTTTGTCAATTGACCGTATAGTAGGATAAGTTGGGCATCATCTCTGAGAAAAAGAGTGCCATAACACAATTTACTCCACCAGGAATTTGGAAACAGTATACTGTACTGCTTGGTATTCGCACCAGATACTTGAATATGAACATTTCAGAGTTTTTGTTTGTCAATCTGAGGACAGTGCAGAGGACTCGGAAAGAGTTGGATGAGTCTAATGGTGATTATGAAATATGGCAGCTTGAAAAACTCACACTGATTGTTCTGATAAGAACTCCTTAATTTGTTTGTGAGGGCCTCAAACCCAACACATAGGCCTACATCAAGTGCCCTGAGGAGGTTGTGCTGCCCTAGGTCAAGAGGGTAGTTGCTAGAAGACCCTATGTCTGGCAACAGGACTTTGCCCAATGCCACGCAAGCAGGAAAACCCAGACATGGCTGTCAAACAATTTCTGCAACCATGTCACCCCTTACATCTGGCCACCTAACTCCCCAGACTGCAACCCTCTTGATTATTGTGTGTGAGGTGCAGTTGACAAAACTCCTTGTCAAACCAAAGATGAAGGCAAGGGTTATGGCAGCATTCACCAACTTAAACATGGAGACAGTCCAGAAGAGATGCAGGAGATTTTTAAGTCGTTTGGAGGCCGTAGTTGAAGCCAATGGTAATTTTATTGAATAAATTTACTCTTTAGTACTTAAAGATATTTTTGTGTAATATTGGTAAATACATCTGTTAAAATGAGATGTTAGTATTATTTTCATAATTTAGATGACAATTTATTCATCACAAACTGTATTACAGCAGAATACATGGGATGGGTTATGGTGGGTTGAACATTAAGTTCCAATTTTTATGGGCTGGGTTTGGCTGTGTTGAATGCCAAAGGGTTAAAGAATTCATTCTTTTTGTTGTCTTCATTGTTACAACAATATTTATACAGATCCATCTTGTAGCTTTTTCCAGGCATCCATCTTGTAGCTTTCTCCGAGGGCGTCCGTCTTTTAGCTTTTTCCAGGCATCCATCTTGTAGCTTTTTCCAGGCATCTATCTTGTAGCTTTCTCCGAGGGCGTCCGTCTTTTAGCTTTCTCCGGGCCTCAAAAAAAAAAAAATGAGTGAGTTTTGGAGTGTTTCTGGAGAATAGGTTAACTGAAACATGTGATAAAAGCAAGCCAATATTGATGAGACGATTAGTATAAACAATTCTTGGATTAATTATAAACAATTTTGTTGTTTTATTCATTATTGTTTTTATTTATATTTTATTTTTTTTTTTTTTTTTTTTTTTTATTTTTTTGTAGGGCTATTCCCATGGCTATTTTCCAGGCTGAGCCTGGTGTTAAAAAACACTTTTTAAAGAAATGGTTGAAAACTTCCCACAATGATTTGGATATTCGAGATGTAAGGAAAAAATATTTTATGCACATAAGTGCACGCACACATTTGTGTAAATTTTAACTTTCTTTGGTCTTCATTTGGAAAATATTATTTTCTTTTATTGGTTATAAATAAGTTATAAAATGTTATTTCTGTTTGAATAGAATATCTAAAAACACATTAAGAGAAGCAATTTTTTGTTCAGGCTGACAAGGGTTCTACAAGCAGCTGTCACAATCTCTTCTGAGAAGAAATTGAGGAAACTTATATTGAGCTCCAGGGTTGAGTTCATTTTAATCTGCAGGTGTGGCAACCCTCTCATTGCTAATTAAAATCTCTTGAGTTGTTGGTGGTGGGCAACCAATATCACTTAACCTTCATTTTTCTCTTATACCATACTGGCATGCAAGTCTGTTTCTTTAAGAAAAGTAAAACAGACTAGCCTCATTAATGACTACCCCATGCTGAGGTAAGGAAATTTCTTAGGCAAATTGGATATGGTTGTTTATTCAGCAATGTTTGACAAACATACATGCAAAAACATTGTTTCAAAAGGATGGTTTTTCACTTGACACCCCTATTACTGTATACTTCTATGGTAATATTTTTGTTTTCAAATGTTACTTTTAGAATTTTAGTAAAACCCAAACATATGAAATTGATTTTATTTCTTTTTCTTTTCTTCTTCCTTTTCTTTTCTTCTTCCTTTTCTTTTCTTCTTCCTTTTCTTTTCTTCTTCCTTTTCTTTTCTTCTTCCTTTTCTTTTCTTCTTCCTTTTCTTTTCTTCTTCCTTTTCTTTTCTTCTTCTTTTCTTCTTTTTCTTTTCTTCTTTTCTTCTTTTTCTTTTCTTCTTTTCTTTTCTTCTTTTCTTCTTTTCTTCTTTTCTTCTTTTTTCTTTTCTTCTTTTTTCTTTTTCTTTTTTCTTTTTTCTTTTTCTTTTTTCTTTTTTCTTTTTCTTTTTTCTTTTTCTTTTTTCTTTTTCTTTTTTCTTTTCTTCTTTTTTCTTTTCTTCTTTTTTCTTTTCTTCTTTTTTCTTTTCTTCTTTTTCTTTTCTTCTTTTTTCTTTTCTTCTTTTTTCTTTTCTTCTTTTCTTCTTTTCTTCTTTTCTTCTTTTCTTCTTTTTTCTTTTCTTCTTTTTTCTTTTTCTTCTTTTTTCTTTTTCTTCTTTTTCTTTTCTCTTTTTCTTTTCTTCTTTTTTCTTTTCTCTTTTTCTTCTTTTTTTCTATTTCTTCTTTTTTCTTTTTCTTTTTTTTCTTTTTCTTTTTCTTTTTTCTTCTTTTTTCTTCTTGTTGCCTTTTTCTTCTTTTCCTTCCTGTTCTCATTTTTCTTTTGTCATTTTTTTTCTTAAGAATTGGCTAAAATATTAAACACTATTTTATTAGATTGTTTATTTACGTGTTTAGAAAAATATGTAAACCAACTACAATGCAATATTTATTATTTACCATATACAGAAATAACTATGAAAAGAAATTTTTTTTATTATAAATTTTTATAAATGTCTAAATAAAAGAACATGAAAATGTAAATAAACACATAATGACAAGTAACTGAAATTATAAATTTTTTAAAAATGTATTTTCTTTCATTTGCTCTCATCGCATAAATTCACTAAAATGGGTTGTGAGCATCTGGATTTTATGAGAATTGACAACAATAATGTTAAACACTATTCATTAGTCAGTTTGTTTACAAGAATAATGTTTAATACTTTTATTATCAATTCTTAGTTAAAAAAAAGAGTTTGCATAAACTCCAGTTTCATATTTACACTATTTACATCATTTAGATGTTGTCTTCATCTTTATTGACATATTCACAATATTTCAGGTGATTACATTGGAATTTCTAACTGAACCCTTTATTTAGTCCACTGGAGTAGATTCTTCTAATTCCACATGCCATGCCTTTTTGGATATCTCCGTTTCAGTTAATTCCCTTTAATAATTCAACTCTCCAAGATTTTTCCCCCTCTTCTGTGGCCAGGTGTTGAACTCATGACTCTTTGGTTCAACTAATACTTTTATCCACTGGGCCAAAATGTTGTGAATATTGCAATAAAGATAAAGACAACAGTTGGAATGATGCAAATAGTGTAAATAGTTACAATACCTCATCTCAGAAATATAGCCTGCTTCTTATGTTTGGGCATTGTTAAAATTCTAAAAATAGTTTTTTAAAACTATAAAAAGTCCTGATGAGAGTATACAATAATAGTTGTGTAAAGAGAAAACCCGTTCTTTTGACATACCATGTTTTTGCAGGTGCATATGTTAAACTTTGCTGTTTGTTCTACTGGGGTATTGACATAATTCTTTACTCCAGCCTTCAAATACGGTTTCCTGTTCCTTGCATACAGAATCCTATTTTAATAAGATTGGTTTGAGATGTCATGTTGTTCAGTTATTAATATGTGACATTTTAAATTCTAATTTAATTATCCTGGATCCAATCAGTCCTTTGGCCTGTAGCCAAACACCTCCTAGTTTTACTCGTAGCCTAGAAGAAGAGTGGTTTCTATTTCTGGTTTTGAATTCAGAGTTGTGATCATTCTACACTAGTTGCCGATCAAGGTTAACTCGGTGTACCTTGCTTATTATCCGTAGTTCAGAAGAGATGAATTCATGACAAGGACATTAGTGTAAAATAAACACTGATTCAGCTGGGATTTGAACTTGATTTGACAATTACATTTTTATCCTGTTAACCATTAGGCTACCAAATGTTGTATTTTTTTAATTGTTTATTTAGCTTCACGTTAAAAGAAAGATAATTTCCTTTTCTTCCTTTTCAGATACTAGATTGGCAATATTACATTGACCGTCTTGGGGCTGCCATTCAGAAAATCATTACAATTCCTGCTGCACTCCAGCAAGTAAGCTATAGTCAATGAATTTATTTAATTGTAAGACATAGTTGAGAAACCTATTGTAAGCCATAGCTGAAGATCTCATTTAACTGCAAGCTGTAGTTGGGAAACCTGCTTAATCGTGAAAAGGTATTTAATTGAAAATTCAGAAAATTTATTTTGCATATCTATTTATTGCCTGTTACAATTTTCTACTTATTCTGCAGCTGAACATTATGAAAAGGTATTTAATTGAAAATTCAGAAAACTATTTATTGCCTATGTTACAATTTTCTACTTATTCTGCAGCTGAATACCTGGATATTTTTTTTATAACACTATAACTCATTAGCTCTCACCTAATGGACAGAGATGCTGTGTAGCCTTGACTAGCAATCTATGTAGCCTTGACTAGCAATCTATGTAGCAGTGGTGTCTTGTTTACAGAAAAGCACAAAATGTGTTAAACAACCAGACTGCATTTTGTGCTGTAGTGTATGCTCCTGGGTTTAAAATACACTCTAAGTTTTGAACCACAGTGTGTTTGTAAAATCTGCAATCTATATTTTTTTTTTATCCAATTATGTAAGAATTGTGGTAATTCAAATCTACATTAAAAAATTGATCTATTATTATTTATTTTCAAATTAGGCTTGTTTTTGGTTGAATTGTAAATATGTTTAATCTATTCTCTCTTCAGGTATCAAACCCTGTACCTCGTATGCCTCATCCAGATTGGTTGCAAAAGAAGCTTTTGGAAAGAAATGATGTTTTTAAACAGAGAAAAATCAGTGAGCTCTTTTTACCTCAAGCTAAACCACAGGTATAACCATCAAAGCTTATATATATTTGTATACAAACTTACACCATGGTTGATAGCATACAAAACTCTTTTTTCACAAAATTTGCTTGAAAAGATTTCCTGAGTTTTATATATGAAGTTGGTATGGGGCAAGCTTGTACTTACTAAGATGTTGTATCAAACCTTGATTTGCTGTAATGGTTTCTAGTGGTTTAATAGTAAAGCATGTTTGGCTAGAAAGCAGTTTCCAAATTATAAAGGTAGTATGGGTTCAATTCCAGTTGGATATATTTTTCTTTAGTAAAACTTGCAATCTCTAGGCTGGTAGATATCAATTTCACTATTTAAAAAAGAAACATTTGTACCCACTAAACATAATATTTATATCAATAAGAAATAAAGTTGGATTAATCCATTAATTACTGATACATATATGTTTAATCCATTAATTACTGATATAAGTTTAGGCAACAAGAATTCAATTAAGTTGTATGAAGTGTGTTGGTTTAATTTTTCAAATGAGTCCTTGAACATTGGAGCAGTTTGTCTCATTTCAAAGACTGGAAAATGTAATAAAAAACTTTAGCAAATAGACCATCTCAGCTGAATTTAATACAACTTGTTATACATATATATTCAAACAAGTTTTTTTTTTTTTTTAATCATTTGTTTAGATGAATAAATTGGTGCCTAAACATACCTTACACACACACACACACACACTAAGAAAAATTATTTATTTGTTCCTCACAACTTCATGCTATTTAAAGTTTCATGCATAGGAGTGCTATATGTACTTTTACAGATATATTTTAGTTATATTGGAAATTTATACGTTATTATAGTTATAACTGGCATCATGGCCCAGCGTTGCCCGTGCTTGATTCAAAAATCGTAAGACTCGTACAGCAATCGCTATCACTTGACTTAAAATATTTTTGCCCTTCCTTGCCTTTAAAGGAGTGCCCTTTGCTGTGCTGATGTTGCTACATGCCGTACTTCTTGTCTACCTCACACTGCAAATTTTTTCTAAGCTCTAAACTAAACATTAAATCTGTTATGAAAAAAGAACTAAACAAAATGAACACAAAACAATCAGCTTCAAAAAAGGACTTGTAACTGGAAAAGCCAAATGAAAAAAGAATGTTAAAAACAAAGACTTTTTTATACCCAACCCAGTTCTGCGGAATCAGAATCAACGTTAAGCTTAAGCAAGCGAAGGTGCCAATTGGAGTAAAGTGCCATGCAGATTTAAATTTTTCCCACTTGTGACGAATGCAGCTATTGATTTTTTTTTTGCATGCTAGTTAACATTTGTGTCGGTCAGCTGTTGGCTCTCACGCTGGCCAATAGAATCTTCCTGCCTGTTCGTGGCAGCCAGCTATAGGCTCTCACTCTGGCCAGTAGAAAATGGCCGCAAACTACATGAAAAATGCCGTAAAAGCATGAAAATATCGATTATTTCCACTATCGATGGGAGTTGGGAAATGGAATGTCAGTCTTGGTCTTTCTACTAACTTTGTGCATGTAAATTTTGGTGCAAATCCATCGAAAATTGCGGCCGTGCATTCGTTACACACACACACACACACACACACACACACACACACATCCTGCTTTTTATATATATATATATATATATATATATATATATATATATATATACGGTCATCCCATAAGTTCTGTCTGAATTTTGAATAAAGAAACAAGTGACCAAATGTTACATTTAATTACAGATTCAATCAACAATGTATTTTCCCTGATAGATATATATATACACACACACACACACACATATATACATTAATGCATTGTTTCATTAAATATTATAGACAAGTTTTGTCTATTTATTTTAAGTAAGTTCCTTTCGCATTGTATGATAAGCTTAATCACATTATCGCTGAAAGACGAAAGGAAAACACCATACTGACACATGTTTGAATCCAATCTAAGCTTTCGGCTTACATAAGCCATTATCAAAGATGACAATTTTAATAAATCAAACAACACATATACGAAACCACAATAATTATTTCCAATATCGACGGGAGTTGGGAAATGCAATGTTGGTCTTGGCCTTCCTGCTAACTTGGAGCATGTGCATGTAAATTTTGGTGCAAATCCGTAAAAAATTGCATTCATCACACACACACACACACACACACACACACACACACACACACACACGCACCCTGCCTTTTATAGATAGAGATTTTATTATAGTTAAGATACGTAAATATGAAATCGAACTCCCCCCACCAAAAAATATAATTAAACATATCCCCAATGGAATAGAATCTAGGCTATCCAAAAACTCTTCTTGTAAGATAATTTTTGAGGAAAAAAAGAAAGAATATGAGATAAACTTAAAGGCAGAGGGCCGCAAAGCAAAGCTAGAATGTAAACCTCGACACATTAAACACCAAAAAAGCCATTTCAAGGAAAAGACAAAATATTTGCTTTAAACCCCCTTTTAACTTGGAGGTAAAATGTAATATAGGTAAATTATTTTTCAAGTTGCTTTCTAAACACTTCCCAAAAATTCAGAACTACATAAGATATTCAATAAAAATACATTCAAATTAAGCTACAGCTGCACAAGTAATTTAGATACAATAATAAAAAGACAAAATAACAGAAACCTCAAAACCAACATGAAGCAAAATAATACTAGTAATTTATGCAACTGTAGAAATAAAATTAGATGCCCATTAAATGGAGCTTGCAAAACGGAATCTATTATTTATAAAGCAGAAGTAACAGATATAAATGGTTAAATTAAAACATATATAGGCTGCAGGAAAGACCCTTTCAAGCGCAGATGGTTCAATCACACATTGACTTTTAAACTACCAAACCTAGATACTCCACCAAACTTTCCAGTCACATGTGGAATTTAAAAGAAAAAAATAACAGGGACCCGGTCATAAAGTGGACGATTTAAAAAAAAAGTAAAAACATAACAATTATACCTGCATTTGCAAACTATGCCAATATGAGAAATTAGCAATTATGACATTCCTAGACCCAAAAAATCTTTTAAACCAAAAATCAGAAAATTTAAACCCTCGCCCTCATATAAAATAATTTTTATTAAGTGAATATGAAGCTGGTTAAAAAAATCTAAAATAAAAAAACCCCACCATTATCCTTTAGACATGCTGACCCCCCCCCTATCCTCCATAACAATTAAGTTACATATTTGATTTCCCTTTTTATTGCATACATTTACAAAACACTTATTCTTGTCCTTTTCCATTTTTCCCTTCACCTCCTTTTCCACTTCCCTTCCCATTACACCCAATGTCCTGTCTTTCAATCATTCATGTTATTTTTTTTGAATGATAGTTATGTAGCGTTCTTTCTGTTTTTTTTTTTTAAAAAGCGTTAAGTGGTCATTTTAAAAGTATTGCCTGAAGAGACCGTCAAATCAAAACCATGGTCGCATATTTTAATTGGCCTCTGTTAATATTGAACACTGTTATATATTTATATATATATATATGTGTGTGTGTGTGTGTGTGTGTGTGTGTGTGTGTGTGTGTCTATTGAAGTCAACACTCAGAGGCAACTGTCTGTTGCATGCAGAAAGTAATCGTCAGGCCATGTCTGTTGTTTTTTTTTTTGCACTCAAGTTTTTATATATATAGGTCTGATGCATTATAGGCAGTCTATTATTCTTATGGTTATTTTGGTGGACATGGTTTGTTAATTTGTTTATTATTTACTTATTTATTTTGTTTTTGTTTGTTTATTTTCATTTATTCTTGTTTTCAGTTTTTGATTTTTTAATTATGTAGTAAAAATTTGTTTTTGTGTCTGTATTTTCTGATCATTTATCTAGTAGTTTTTCTCTGTTTAGAATTGTCAGAAAGCCTGCGGTTACTCAATTAACCACAGACTTTTCAACAATTCTTCCAGTGATCAGAACGCCTCTCAAAATACAGACACAAAAACAAATATTTACTACATTACTTAAAAGTCAACAACAAAAAATTAAACAAAAATAAATAAACAAATAAATATAAATTAATCAACACAAATAAATAAACTGAGCAAATAATAAACATTAACAAAACATGCCTACCAAAAGAACTGTTAGAATAATACAATAGAATAACCATAATGCATAACCTCTTTATATAAAAAGTCGAGCAAAAACACAATGCACATGGTCTGATGATTGCATTCAGCAGAAAACAGGCTGTCACCTCTGGTTGTTAACTTCAATGTCCACTTTATGTTTACATATTTTTCTCATCCTAAACCTGGAACAAGGGATAAACCTCTACTCTTGTTCCTCTGTGTGTGTGTGTAGTACCTTTTAATTTACATTCTTCTCATCTTAGACTCTTGACATTTTATATTTGCTGTTTCATAACCAAATGTAAACAAAGCAATTATTAAAGAAGTAATGGATTTTTTATTTATTAATCTGACAGATTTTTATCTCTTAAATACTATTTCTAGTGGATATCCATATTTGAGTAGATGCTCATTTTTTTCTCCATTAAGTATATTTATTATCGTCTACCAGCCTTAATATTTGAGAGAGTGCATGTGTATACACACACACACACATATATATATATATATATATATATATATATATATATATATATATATATATATATATATATAGGGGTGCAGTTTTTAAATAGGGTAATTGAACTTTTGTTAGGCTCTGAAAGTCTTCCATAGATGGTCATGTCTAAAAGCATACTGGGTTAAACAGTATTTTCCCCCTACAAATGCAGGTTTGAACCCTGCCAGATGGCACATTCCTTTTGTTAAGACTCTTAAATACACAGGCCAGTAGATAGAGATTTACATTATTCTAAAATAATAGGGATATCTAATCAAACAGGTGTATCCACTAAATATAGTGTTTAAAGTAATAAGAAATAGATATCATAAGTTGAATTTTTTTTTTTTTAATAGAAATTGGATAATTTGCATTTTTTAAAATTGTTTTTCATTCAGGTCCATGGGCCTGTTTGATTTAAATGAATTTCTGTAAGTTATTTCATGATAGATTAATTTTTTTCTGTCTGTTTTAGGTTGAAAATGAGGACACACCTCCTGCTATAAAAGACATAGAAGACATTGGTAGCACTAATAAATCTCCAATGCCTCTTTCTTCAAGAGTGACCAAGAGAAAAAGAGAATTGTCCAATGAAAATGGAGACAGTAAAGCTTTGGATTCACAAAGTGAGTCAACTACTCAAACATGGCGAGATATATTAGGGCCGCCACCGTCTATGGGTAAAACTAAGGTACAGTAAAGATTTACTATATTAAAGACTAAGAAAACATTAAAATCTCTTTTTGATTGTGTCTGTTAACAAATATTTAAAGCAAAAATGGTAGTGAATAAGTTTTGATTGTCATGAGCAAGATACGCGACATCATGCCCGAAAACGCCCATGCATTGCATGCATATGGTGTTGCAGAGCAGTTGGAGGAAGGGAGAATTGGCGGAGTGCGCCTACACATATGTAAAACTCTCCCACTCAACCAATCAGCTGCTTAGTCATGGCCTATAAAATGAGTGTGTCTGAAGGCTTTGGCAGTTGGGGCCGAGGGAGCTGACAAGAGACGACTGCCCTGTTCCAGTGGGTTTTTTTTGGCATGACGGCTACATAAGTCTGTACTGCAAATCCAGTCTCAGAAATCCAAAAGGCCAGAAATACGAGTAGTATAGTAAAAAGTCCAAGAGGTAAAATAAAACTTAAAAATAAGGGTAAAAATAATTCAGCTTACAGTGAACTTGCTCTTGCTCATGAACAAAAATAATACACACCTCTTGTCAAGAAAAGCAACAGATTTTATTGAGGAGGTAAATTTTGCGACTGGTCATGATAGTCAGGGGTAATTAAAAAAAATTACCGTATATGAGGCAATAATTATCTAGGATTTTTTTTTTTTTTTTGTAGGAGGTGATTTTCTCTTTTGCCACATTGATGTAAATTAGTTTAACTGTATTGAGTAAGTTTAATTTATGTTCTGTCAAATCATTGGAATATTGTGCAGAGAAAATTCCACTTCAGAGAAAATGGTGCCCATCTCTTTCTAACATGGAACAGGCTATGCTCGGTTACATAGTACCAATAACAAGAAATAATCCCTGATTTGATCTATTTAGGTTACTAAAAAAAACACAAAAAAAACTAAAAATAACCTGTGTTATAGGATCCAAAAAAACAAAAATATCTTGCTTTTATTGGTTTCTATTTTTTTTTTTTAATATCTTGGTATTATAGGTTTCTATTAAAAAAATATCTTGGTATTATAGGTTTCTATTAAAAAAATATCTTGGTATTATAGGTTTCTATTAAAAAAATATCTTGGTATTATAGGTTTCTATTAAAAAAATATCTTGGTATTATAGGTTTCTATTAAAAAAATATCTTGGTATTATAGGTTTCTATTAAAAAAATATCTTGGTATTATAGGTTTCTATTAAAAAAAATATCTTGGTATTATAGGTTTCTATTAAAAAAATATCTTGGTATTATAGGTTTCTATTAAAAAAAATATCTTGGTATTATAGGTTTCTATTAAAAAAATATCTTGGTATTATAGGTTTCTATTAAAAAATATATCTTGGTATTATAGGTTTCTATTAAAAAAATATCTTGGTATTATAGGTTTCTATTAAAAAATATATCTTGGTATTATAGGTTTCTATTAAAAAAATATCTTGGAATTATAGGTTTCTATTAAAAAGGTTTTAAATTTGCAAAGAGTGGTATACTAAAGCAATGGCATAAGAATTGGACATGTAAACTAGGTCATATAAAATAATAGGTATATTTTAAAAATTCTGACTCTATAAAATTATAATTATAATTGTTTAAAACTTGCTACATTGATAGGGAAAGAGTGCTCAATATTGGAAACAGAGCATATAGATATATTAGGTTGCATTGTAAATAATTTCTGGTTTTGGGAACCAATTGTAATGTGTCATCCTAACTACAAATCAGACATGGCAGTTAATAAATTTAGAATATTATGACATGTTCATTTTTTTACATAGCATCAGTGTACACAGATTAATGGAAGAATGTTATTCTCCATTGCATTAGAAAACAGCATACTTTGTCTGAATTTCTGGGACAAGGAGTTATTATTTACACTATTTATATTTGGACTATTGTTCCCATCTTTGTTATTATCACAATGTTTTGACCATTGTGCTTTCCAGCTGTCATCAGGTGTATATCTGGGTAACCTACAAGAAATTTTGGACTGAACCCTTCTATATAATAAATATGAATGTCAGTGTGTCACTGTCACACTTTTTCGACTTTACTCCTAGGGGCCATGGATTGACATATACCATTTTGGAATCAGGCTGTGAGCAAATTAAAAACATTCCAGGACAGATTTGAACCCACAATCCTGGAATTTTGGGATTCTCAAATTTTTTTCTTTTTTTTTTTTTTTTTTTTTTTTTAAATCATTTGTAGCCTAAACCTATTAATTTGTTGTTACTCTAATGAATACCATTTTTAAATCATTTGTAGCCTAAACCTATTAATTTGTTGTTACTCTAATGAATACCATTTTTAAATCATTTGTAGCCTAAACCTATTAATTTGTTGTTACTCTAATGAATACCAAGTCATAAAACACAGGACTGCATAAATTAAGACCTTCGTTTAAGAAATCTTTGTGTCATTTTTAATTGAGATTCTGAATTTCTTTTCTAGGCTGAAATGCAAGAATGGTTGCAGTACCAGAAGAAAAAGTGGGAAATTCAAGCCAAAAATAAACAGCTTAAAAAACGTCAGCGTTTAGATACTGTAGACATTGGTGCAACACCAATTGTTGGACGCCTAGGTTTGAGTAATTTCCTGCGAAAAACTGCTCGAAGTATATTGGATTTACATTGGCAAGTAGTTCAGGTAATAATGTTTTGGTGATAAATCTTTTTTCTATTATTTTATTTTACTTTCTTTTTTTTTTAGGTTGGGAACTTTTCAGCACTCTTTCATATAGATAGGCCTATACATTTATACTTCATCACCAAAGGCAAAAGTTTTACAGCCGTAGTTGAAAATGTTTGTGATGATCTCTTGTTGCTGCTGTGACACTATTTAGCTATGGTAATTGGCCAACTAATTAACCATAGAAATTAAAACAGAATAAATGGACATTCTTAAAACGAAAAAGAGCTATCTCGAAAGACAGACTGATCGATGAAAAAAAAAAAGATTTTAATTCTATTTACAAAAAAAAGATACTTTTCACAAAAGACAGTAAAAATCGTGAAAGAAGCCACGTGTGAGGTCTTGTCAAGTTGAGTTGATTTATGTCTTGTCAAGGGAGATAGAAAGAAAGGCAAATATGAAATTATCGGCCAAAACACGTGCCGGTCATAAAAATTTTGGCTGGAGACAATCGCAGATACAGGACAGGGAGAATCAATGTTAATATCTTTCCAAGATATCAATTTTTTTTTTCTTGGATACAGGCGAAGCAATGTGGCAATTATAAAATTTTGGCATCCTCTCGATATAGGTGAGAGGATTGTTATCATTTACTTTACCAACGGATGCTAAGACATTGAATAGCACTGTTGTAATTGTAAAATTTTGCCATTGTTTCGACATAGCTGAGGGGTTTGTTATTATTTACCTTATCAACGTGTTGTTTCAGACGCTGAGATGGCGAATAGTGATATGGGGTTGTAAAATTTTGGCATGAAACAGAAACTAGAGGGGAGAATTGAGATTTGGCGAGATAAAAGAATTTAATTTCTTAACAGGCCAAGGATTCCATTATAAAGCTAACTTAATGTAGGGACCAGATGGCAAACTTTGACAGTGATTGATGAGTTGGTAAAGAGTGCCGACTAAGTGAATTTCTGGTGGCCCTAAAAGAAAGATGTGATAAGAATTTAATTTGTAATATGGAATTCATAAAGATTTTGGCCGATGGGAAAGGAGAATTATGGAAACAAAAATTCTGGAGTATAATTTTAAGGAGGCCAGCTAAGCCACACCCGCACGGTTGAGAGATCATTGTTCGTATGGTGGCATGGGTGATAGGCGAAGGTGAATGGATGAGAAAGGTGGAGAAGTTGTTAACGCCCACTGAAGGGATTGGTATGAGATATCACTGTGAGAGAGAAAGAGTCTAGGAGGATAGCTATCCTCCGACCTTCCCTCATGGACGATGGAGACCCCCCTCCCCGAAATGGGAATTGGTTAATTTTCCAAAAATGGGAAATAATCAATTTTCCTGGCCTGACAACAAAGAGATTTCTTGTTAGAGATCGAGATTTGCCGAGACCCCCAGGCCGCGTCTGGCCCCACATCGGGTTTTGGTCGGTACCCATATAAGCGAACGTCGATGGGTCGTTCGGGAGTTGCAGATGGAGTTGCAGTGGGTTGCAGATAGTTCGAGCTGGAGACACCATTGAGCTGGTTTTGAACAAGGGTGTTGCCTTGCAGAAGCTGACCGTGAGATTCCATGACCTCCGACTTCGCCTATTCTACCAATAGCAAGTTATACTGACGAACGAAGTTAAGCCAGCACTTAAAAACTAAACTAGTTAACTTACACTATCAACTTGCTTGAAACATAGAAGTGTCACATTTTGTAGGAAACGGGCTAGGAGAAAAACACGCTCTTGTATATAGCAGAAGGATAAAGTTAAATGGTTATTTCTTAACATACTTGAACCTCTTGGGTTTTTCTTTCATTTATTTTTTTCTTTGCGCTTCTGCGATGCCACCTTCAATCTGGACTCAGCTTACAATACGGCCTGATGCCTGATTGATCTCGTCTACCTAAGATCAAAGTCACAACGTGGGTAGGTTAGACTTGAGATTGAAGCGGTTACTTCAGTAACCAGACGTTGCAAATGAGCTGGGAACAATAGAGTTGGCATTGAACCGGTACAGCTGGTGAAGCTGTTAACATCGACAACCAAAATTCGACCCGGGTGCCACATACTGTTACCATGACCACTGGATTCGACCCTGGACGAGTAGCGATGACCACCGAATACCTGGGACACAGGCTGGTGGCAGCGACCAAAAGTCAACCACAAAATGCCGGTAGAAGAAACCTTACAGTTTCGCACCGATAGCTTGGTGTCACTGGAGTGATTTGATTATTAAAAAAAAAATATTTCACTTTGATATATTTTCTTTCTTTTGTTTTTAAAAATTAATTTCATCCTAAGCAAGGCAATAAAGCCACTAAGATACAAGGGTGGGGGAGTTACTGAGTGGGAGAGAATATTAGAAAAAGAAAACATTGAGGAGAGAGAACAAAAGAACAGAAATTAAGAAAACAGAAGATAACAATTGGCATTTCATTTAAATTTTTGAAGATCAAAGTTGACTGCAAAACTACAAGCTGGAAATGAGTTCCACAAGGGAGAAGTGTGAGAAAAGAAATTATTAGCATAGAACTTATGGTTACATCTAACCATTTCAACTGTAAGATGATGAGACCTTGCCGCCAATCTATTCAGTCAGTTATGTGCCATGCGTGATACACGCTTAGGCAATCATGTATCTTTCGATACATGACAGACAAGGCAGACTTTTTTTTCTCACAGTGGGTTGCCATTTCTTTCTGCGGTAGGCCAGTTGCCATCCAAGGCTATAGAACCCAGTCTGTCCTGCTATTTGCCCATAACTGAGGGAAAAAGAAGAGGATTTATAGATTTCCCAAGGGTATTAGCACGTAAGTGAATGTAATGGATTCAACTGAAATTTGAACTCGGCTCTCTGATTCCTCAATCTGAGCTGCTATCCATTACTCCACCGTGCCCCCAATATATTGGTATGCTTAAATTCATAAATTCTAGGTACCAAAGATGAAAGCTCATCAGAAAAATTACCATGAAAATATTTATAGGAAAAGCACAGAGAAGCTATTTTACAGTCGTGGGAAAGTGACTGAAGCTGAGATGCCAGGTCAGGACCAATAACATTGCAGATTCTTCTTTGGATTTTATCAAGAATATCTAAATATATAGTAGAAGCACTAGACTAGATGTGACAGCAATATTTAATGCATGGACAAATGCTAGACTTAAAAATATGTAAGATAGGTTCTGACGAGAAAAATTGTCTCGCATGACACAGTGAACTAACTTTCCTAGCAGTTAATTCCAATATAAGCTTTCCACTTTGTGTCAGAGGAAAATGTTAGACTGAGAAGGTTCAATGAGACACTCTTCTGGAGGTTAGCATCAGCCATGATAATGGAAGGCAAAAAAAGATGATTAAAAGAGGGCAGTTTTGTTTTGGTGGTGTTAATGCTAACAATTCATCTTAAAAACACACACACACTTGACAACTGATTGTAGGTCATTTACCATATCTGGCTGATGGAACAGTCACAATACAAAGGACATGAATGATCAAGGCTCTTCATAATTCCTTATCCTTTGTAGCTCTAATCTTGTTGTCTTAATATCCCTCCAAGTTCATGTTTCTGCCTCCCATTTAGATAAACTTCTTAGATAGGTTATTCACTGCTTTCATTTGCCTTCAATATGTCAAATTCTCCCAACCCCTTGTCCTCATTGTGCTCTAGAAACTTCTCCTGTTTCTATAATTCTAAGTATGAGCCTCCTTTTTGTTTCCATTTGCCTGAAAACCTTTTTTGTTGCTCATATGTTCAGTCCATGGTATTCTCAGCATCCTTCTGTAGATCCACATCTTTGTTGCCTCAAGGCTTATGGCTACATAATGTTGAAACACTGAATCCATGTGATTACTGAAGTTAAGCAATGTTGGACCTGGTCAGCACTTACATAGATGACCACTTGGGAATACCAGATGCTGTAAGTTTGGATGTTTCAATGGATAATGGCTCAGAAAGCTGAATTTCCTGTGAGGTTCGTTATATTCACTTACGTGCATACCTTGGGAAAGGTATGAATCCACCTCTTCTCCCATCAGCTATGGGTTAATTATTAAGACTTGTATTGCTAAATCATTATTACCCCCCCCACTAAATTCTTACAATCTAAAAATATTTTCTGGTTTTAAATAACCTGCAAAGGGATTATAAGCCATAGAAAAGGAATCAATCAATATGCCTTGTGAGTGTCAAATTCTCCCAACCTGTTTTCTTCATTGTGCCTTAGAAATTTCTCTTGTCTATGATTCTATGTATAAGTGTTCCTTTTGTTTCATTTTCCTTAAAAAATTTTTCGTTGCTCACATGCATCCTTCTCTAAAACCACATCTCTGTTACTTCAAGTCTTCTCTTCATCTGTGAAGAAATTGTCTAGCATTCGCTGCCATATAGGAAAGCTTGGAGCAACAGAGAGGTGGTTGAGCACTTTTTCTTTGTTTCCAATGAAATTTTCCTGTCTTTTAATACTTTTAATTTTTGGAAGACATCTTTTGCTGTTTCAATGCAGTGTGGAGAAAATGAAATAAAACTAATAATAAAAAAAAAATACAAAAATTCATTATCCCATGATTCAAGTTATAAAGAAACCGTAAAGGGTAGAGACACGTGTGATTTTATAACCTGACTTCTGGAAAGGACAATGTTTCTCTTTTCCACTTTCCAACAACATCTTTTGGATGCGTTTTAGCGTTCTTATGTGATGTGTTCTAATTATGAACTAGAGGCTCAGTCTTCCCAACTCAGTGCGAGGCTGACTTGAGCTTGAACATCTTTACACATTCTTATCCTTACTTCTCATCAATTGTTTCTGAACTAAAAAGGAAAACGGACATACTTAAGAGACGTTTAACTTTGTTTCAATACATCAACATAAAAGGAATAAACGTCCATATCAGAAACTCAAGATTTTTTTTGTAGGCTTCTTCTATCTTCTTTCTTTATGTATTGAACACACACTGTCACCTAAAAATACTCACAAAACCTTGTTAACATCCTCAGAACTTTTAATTTCTGTGTTACATTTTCGATTGTTATAACATTTTCCAGTTAAATTTTTGAACTGGCTTGATTTTGACTCCAATTTGTAGTTTGCATCTTGTGATAAAATTTTATATTCCCCAAGTTAACCCCAGTTAAAAAAAAATATATATATATGCGTTTTGTTTTGTAGTATGCTGAAACTAATGTACCTGGTCAGTTTCGATTGTGGGCCCTCATTGGACCTGATCTTCATATGATGAAATTGAATGTTCCTCGAATATTTTATGTGAATCAGAAAACTGCAAAGGAAGGAGAAGGTGTTAGTAAGTGTTTCTCAGTTTATTTACTTTTTAATTACCAATCCTTGAATTGTGATTTGGTGATGAGTGACACTTTCAAAATACATAAACATAGAAGTGACTGCAGAAAAGTTTTTGATTGGACCCAGTTCTCAAAATAAATATTTTAATGACCAAATATAAAAATACTGATTCTGAGGAAATGTGTCCAAACCTATGAAAATTTCACGGTTTTCCTATTTTAATATTCTGATGAATCTTAATTATTAAGTTAATTTTTTTTTTTTCACTCCAAGCAAGGCAATAAAACTATTAGGACACAAAGTATACTGAGTGTTAGAGAATATGAGAAAAACTATTATTAAGGAGTGAGGACAATAAAAGAACAAGAATTAAGAAGACAGAAGATTGACATTGCAGTTAAAGTTTTGAGGATGAAAGTTGGCTGGGAAGCAAGAGAGGTGCAATAGAAGAAACTGTTATCATAGAACTTATGGGAAAAGGGACAAGTTGAGATGCCAGGTCAGGACCAATAACATTACAGATTCTTCTTTGGATTTTATCATGAATCTCTAAACATAGCAGGAGCATTAGAGCAGATGTGACAGCAATATTCAAAGCAAGAACGAATCATAGGCTTTATAAATATGTCAGATAAATTCTAGTGAGAAAAATTGTCTAGCAAGGCATAATGAACCAACTTTCTTAGCTGCAGTCCTAGCAGTTGATTCAATATACACTTTCCACTTCATGTCAGCGGAAAACATTAGTCTGAAAAGACGCAATGGGTCACTCTCCTGGAGGTTAGCATCAGCCATGCTGATGGAAGGTAAAAAAGGTTCTCTCAGATGATTAAAATAGAGTAGTTTTGTTTTTGAGGTGTTAAAATTAACAAATTAATGATTGAATAAGCTCATAGTGAGTTCTATGATAATAAAATATCTGTAGAAATTTCCCTATTGCATTGTTAAATATTTGAGCATAACAGCTTTTAACAAAATATTGTAATAACAATCATAAATATGAATGCTGGTCATTATTTTAAGAAGTAAGGGGGTACAAATGAAAAGATTTGAGATTGACAACATTTTCCATTTCACTGAAACAGACTTTAAACACTGATTTCTTCAGAAAAATTAAGTGTCTTTGATATGTCTTATCACACAATCAAAATGGAATAGTCCATTATTTATGAGGTTTTAGCAGGAAACGTTAAACCAGTGGTTCCCAACCAATTTTGGGCTATGCCTCACTTTGGTATTTGTAAAATTCTGGTGACCCTCCTGTAATATTTAATTTTTACATATACAAAATTTTACTACAGTTTACATAAAGGAAGCTTAAAAGGCCATTAACTTGGTCTCTAAACCAGCCTCTAATGTTCGGAATCATTGCGTTAAACACTGATATCTTTTTTTTTTTCATTTTCTCACTGAAACCAAATAGCATCTATGTCATTTACATTTTTTCCATTATTTATGAGGTATTGGCAGGGTGTAATGGTCGTGCAAACTAACTAATGAAAGGAAGGGCAGGCAGAATGATAATATTATATTTCACAAAAAAACTCCCCCAAAAACAATTCTCATTTATTCAGGAAGGATAGCACTTTTGAGGCAAGCAGTAATAAAATTAAATGTTCAGATTTATGATTTTCCCAACTTGGTTTTACAAAACTTGTATCCATTTATCAAATGGTTAGACAGTAAATTGCATTTTTTTACAGATATCATATAATTCTTAAAATAGGTTAAAAGTTCTCACTTACCTGTCTTGATAGCATTCAAATTCATCTTTGTGACCTTATGGATGATAAATTATTTTCTAACCTACAACCCTTTTCCCAATGACAAAATGTTGTGAACCTCTCGTTGCTCTATTGCTATTTAAATGGCATGTGTTCTGACAAGCTACATTACAACCCCTGACTTTTACTACTGGGATCTGCCGTGTTACATACACAAGGGTGACTCATCCCTATTCCCTTTGTATTTCAATAGTAAGAAGTAAGTCCCATTCAGTCAGCTTCTTCAGAAGAACTGTTGCTTTGTGGGACAGACACCCGCTAGGATGATTTCCCAATCACTACAATCTTGACCTCTTTAAGCCTAAGGTTATCCATTATCTTTTCTGCATCATCCCATGAATTTTACATCTTGCTTTTTCTTACACTCTACCCTGTTGGTTGGCTGGGGCAGTAGAATATGCCTCCCGCCCCCACTGTTCTGTCAGCTGGCTGGGGCAGTAGAATATGCCCCTCCCCCACTGTTCTGTCGGCTGACTGGGGCAGTAGAACATGCCCCCCCCCCCACTGTTCTGTCGGCTGACTGGGGCAGTAGAACATGCCCCCACCACTGTTCTGTCGGCTGGCTGGGGCAGTAGAATATGCTACCCTCCCCACACACATCTTAGTTCTGAATATGACTAAAAACTACACCTGGCAGCAAGGCCTCTAATCAGGAGATCGGAGGTTTTGAGGAGTGTGGAACCACCTTTTAATTGCTGCTGTTCCTGGGTCCACCCTGACCCGGAGTGGTAGCACCTTTTAGGGTCCCAGCTGTGGCCAAATAGTGAACCCCTAAACAAAAATCAAAACACTAGGAAAAGTATAAAAATACAAGCAATACATTTTTATAGTAAAATGACCAACAATACATTTTTATGGTAAAACTGAAGACATGACATACATTGTCAAAAAATTAAAAAAAACACATAATTTGCTATGATTAATCTCATTTCTTGTAAGGAGAAACAAGTTTTCACTCCTCGTTTGATTTTGTAAGATTATTTGGTCAAAAAAAATGAGGCTAAGTAATTATGCAATAATGTAATTCTTTTGAATTATAAAATTTGAATTTTCATATTTAGATTTTGGCATTAAATAACCCATAGAGGTGTTAATGAGCCACTAAGCAAAAACAACCAAATCAAACTTTTCTTATGCTCATACAACACCACACAGTAACCCTCTATCTTGAGTAGTTCTTAAGCCTTGTATTAGGTTGACGTTAATATAAAAAAAAGTAATATATTTTAAGAATTACAATATCAATTCAATCTACTATTTAACCTCCAGACTAGTGGAGATTAGTACTAATTATACTTTGAATATTAACATTCCAATTCAAGATTGAAATTAAAATTTCAAAACCATTACCGAAACATTTACCTTTGAATTTCAAATAGACAAGCCAAGATGATTATTCTTTTTTGGAAAAAAAATCCACCTGGTACATCCTAATTGCAGTAACTCCATGCTCATTCAAAACTTAAGACCTTATTATCTAGTATGATATCTTTCTTCCTTTACACTATTTACATTGTTCAGACTGTTGTCCTCATTTTCATTGTCATATTCATGGTTCGGCCGTTGTATGCTCTAGCCTTCTTGAGGTGATTGGGATTTTGAACTGAACCATCGGATTCAACCAACACTTTTGTCCACTGGGCCATGTATCCTTGAGGACCATGACCCAGTCGATAAAAGTGTTGGTTAAATCCAATGACTTAACCCAAATAGTTGTGAGTTCAGTACCTGGATACAGCTGAGGTGAACAAAAACTTGGAGAGTTGAGTTAAAGCGAGATAACTGATACTGAGATCCAGATGAGGCATGGCACGTGTAACTAGAACAATCTACCCAGGTGGACAAAAGAAAGGGTTCAGTTTGAAATTCCAATCACCTGAAGAAGGCCGGAGCGTACAATAGCTAAAAAGTTGGGAATATAGCAATGAAGATGATGACAACAGTACAAACAATGTAAATAGTGAAAATAATTACAATACCTCATCTCGGAAAGATATTGAAGATATCTTCCTTGTTATATGGCACACTGTGCTAACTAGAGTTTGTAGTGGACATACAAGACTAACTCATGTACAACTGCTTAAAGCTGAGGATTTACCTCAGTATACCCATTGCAATCATAAATTGACGATTAAGCAGATTCTTATTGAATGTAAAAGTGAAGTAAATACGACAATGTCACGAATATAAAAACATTGTTTCAAGATGTTACCACTGAACAGATAATAATTTCTAAAAGGGGGGGGTAAATTCTTTTAAAAATTATTTATGTATGGGTATATAAGGATTCATTAAGCAGATTCAAATTGACAGATTAAACTATTTGAAACAAATTGTAGCTACCAAACTGAGCCCCTCCAACTGTTGAAAAAAGGAAAAAATAGAGAAGTATATGTAATATATATATTCACCTTCTTGGCATAAAATGATAAAGGGTTGATATGCCACTGAACAAAATCTAACTAAAATCTAACTTGAAATAAATGAATCAGAAAATATATTCTAGGCCAAACTCCAAAGATTACTAGTACTTATCTTAATTGAATCCATTGTACTGTAATTTTAAATGTAAATAGGATCAGTTAGTTGGTTATGTGCCATGCGTTATATACGATACATGACTGACGAGGCAGATTTTTTTTTCCTGCAGTAGGTTGCGATTTCTTTCTGCGTTAGACCAGTTGCCATCCAAGGCTATAGAACCCGGTCTGTCCTGCTATTTACCCATAGCTGTGGGGAGGAAGAAGATTCCTACCTTTCTCAAGGGTATTAGCACTTATGTGAATGTGATGAATTTGACTGGAATTGGAACGCAGCTCTCCGATTCCTCAATCCGAGCCGCTATCAATTACTCCACTGTGCCTCCTATAAATAGAATGTAAATAGGATAGGGGTCTTAAATGATATCGTATACATTAATAAATCCATTTAAGCATTGGAAGATCTTGAAGCATTTGTGTTCTTGAATTAAATCCTTATATTATTTTATTTTTTTCAGTGTGGAAGAAAGTAATGAAAACTTTGCCTCGATCTCACCCTGTGTTAAACTTGTACCAGTATTCTGTACCAGAAACTGTTTATTTAGAACACTGCAAGTAAGAAATCTTTTCATATACACATTAATAACACCTACTGAAATATGTCAAATTAATAGAATTTTACATAATTCAAGGCAAACACAATCTTAGCAAGAAAGTACTCAATAGAGGACTAGAGCTTCAATAATCAATAAATTAAAAAATATCCAAATAAACTATCATCTTTTGACCGACTTCAAAACTTTGCAAACAGGACAATCATCAGGATCAGACATTTATTGAATTCTTAACAGGTATAACTATTAACTTATATAAAGAACATTAAACAAATATTCTTTTTATTTACTTATCTTTATTTACAGGTTTGTACATGCACAAGAAACCTTGAAATGTCCTGGAAAATTGACAGGACTTTTCCAGGACTTGAAAAGTCTGGGGAAAAACAGCAATAGCTCAAAAGCTCCTTGAAAAGTCCTGGAATTTTCTAAATTGGGCTGCCCACACATCCTTTTTCTCAATTCATGAAAGTCAAAAGGGAAAATCCCAGAAATCTGTTTTTTTTTTTTTTTTTTAACAAGTTAAAATTGTTCTTTTAGTTGTTAGTAATATTTGGCAAATATTGGGAACGGTGGTTTGCTTCCTTGATTAGAACAAGTTCATGACCTCATAGTTACTTCTGTATTTTCTCATCTTGTGATGAGAAAGGAAGAGACAAAGAAAGTGAAGGTGTGTCTAGCTGCTACCCTCACTCAACAAGAGGAAAAGCAAAGATAAAAGGCATCAGAGACAAGTAAGCATCTCCATCAAAGATAAATTAATTCATTGAATTTGAATTTTAAAAGAAAATGATAATTTACTTTACAGTAATAAAATAAATTTAAGGTTGAGTTCATGCTGAAAAATAGATACTTTATGTGTCATGTCAATGTGTATCAATGTGTAATCTAAATTGTTGTCAAAAGTAACAAGTTTGAGAATCAAATTTGATTCAAAGAAAATGTAGTGAGGAAGGATGATAGTATAGAAAATGTGTCCTTGATGTAAGAAAATTCGTCTTTGAAAAAATAAGAAAAATGTTATTTTTAAAGTTTGCAAGCTAATAATGACCTGTATCTCTAGCTTTTGTTGTAAGTGGGGAAAAATGATGAAATATATTAAAACTTATTTAGCTTTTATTTCTTGCCTTTATATTAAAAGTTCAATATGGCAACCCTGTCCCTTTACTTTTGTATTTCTGCCATAGATGGTTAGAAAATGTACAAACATGTGAACTACTAGACATTTGGCCAAATCCTCCTCTGCAGTGCTGTCAAATGTGAATGACATATTTCCAGTGAAACTGCAGTTTTTTTTTTGTCTGTTTCAAAAGACATTGAACTGTTTCTGATAAAATATCAGAGCGATAAACTGTTGCTTCCTTTCCTTGCAGGTGGTCTTTTTAGTATGATCATGAAACTGTTAAGAAGATTTGTAAAGGAAGAGAACATGAAAAAGATAATTACATTTTCCAAACTGAATAAATTTGTAAGAATTTTGTTGTCGTTTGCAGATTTTGCCAGTATGCTCTCATGGACATGCCTCATAGAGAGGGGTTTCTCGGTCAATAAGGAAATTTCTACTGACAATATGAAATGGCAGACTCTGATAACACAGTGTACTATCACAGACCATTTGGCCACAGTTGAAGGGGCTGAGAATGTTCCCCTGACTGAAGCTCTTCTCTGCAGTGCTTCCAATGCCAGAACAGCATACAACCAATATTTTGAGGCTGAGAAGGGAAAAGGCAGGAAGAAGCAACTGGGCAAAAACGGAAATTGAAGAACTGAAGACCAAAAAGCACAAGCTTGAAAGTTGCACACAAGATTTGCTCAAGTCAGCTAACAGCTATGTAGAGAAAGCTGAGCAGACTCAGAACTTCACATATTGCAAAGTCCTATACCATGTGAAGATTTGCAAAGGACAAATACATAGAGATATCAAAAATGGAAAAAGAGCTCAATGCTAAACTAGATGAACTGAAAAAATGTGAACATCAATTGTGTTCTGTGCCATGTGCAACGAAAGCCATTAATTGTAGTAGCTGAAATGTGTAGTCTTTTTGTGAAAATTTCTATTTGTAGTTCTGTTCATTAAAACCATTATACTTAACTTTACAGGAATCATGCAGCAAGAATTTTTGTGAAATTCATAAACTATGAGTAGTGTTAGTAGCTGAAATGTGTAGCAGTTAGAATTAAAGTGTGTAATTGACAATTTTCAAGTGTACACTCCAAACTGTATAGAATTCTACACAAAATGTGTAACATAACCAGGTCTGCATTCATTTGTGTTTTAGTCTTCAATACTTTGATTTCTTCACTGCTTTCAACGGATCCATGTGACATGAATTATTGGAACCAGCTGGATCTTTTGAACATCTCATCTGTCAAACTATTAAAAGATGAATCACAAAGTTTGTGTTTCTGAACTGCTACGCATGCCTGTCAGTTTCAATACTTGAAATTTAACATTGTCCTGGAATTTTATTTTACACAGATCTTTGGGAACCCTGTTAATTACTTATTTTAATTATTATTTTTTTAATTACTTATCTTAGCTATTTTATTTACTTACTTTATAATATTGATACCAAACAAATATCAAACGTATTTTATGCTAAAATTTATATAACTAAAAAGGCAAAAAAAAAATATTGTCCTATTTTTTCATATTATAAGTGTTTATATAGGAAAAAAACTAAGGGAGATAAATTCGGTAAATATTACAATTATTTAAAACTCTTGTAATACAGAAAATCAGTGATGATTTATTTATTGATTTCATTTCATTTTATCTTAATTCTTTGTGTGTGTGTGTGTGTGTGAGATATATATATATATATATATATATATATATAATTATTTATTCGAAAATTATAACATAAATATGTTATAAAATCACTGCAAAAATAACCATCCAATAGGACGAAACGGTCGTCCAGTGCTTTCTGCATTCTGTTGAGGATTCTAAGCTCGACGAATTACTATAAAATTATCCTAAATCCCCAAATCAATTACTTGTATATCTTGCTAGATCCAGCTAAGCTCTGTGATAGAGCGGCTAAGGGTCAAAATAGTAGTTGTGGCTCTTGCGGCACAGGTTCCGTGGTTATTTGGGGACTCTGGATAACTCTGTATACTTGGATGGGTATCGGTGAACGGAACTGAGTGAGTAGCGGCACTATATCGAGTCTAGTTTATGTCTTCTTTGTCATCAAGTCCCGTGGTACAGTTGGTCTGACGTTTGCGTTGTATCGAAGCGATCCAGGTTCGATTCTCGGTTGTGGATGCGCACTGCTGATGATTCCCATATAGGACGAAATGGCTGTCCAGTGCTTTCTGCATTCTGTTGAGGATTTAAGCTCGACGAATTACTATAATATATATATATATATATATATAAAAAAATAAAAAATAAACTAAATATGAACTACAACTTCAAGCACAATACTCAACACCTTATCCTTGTTTCTTTTCAATCAAACTTGTTTGGAGATTATTTATTTATTTATTTATATATATATATATATATATATATATATATATATATATATATATATATATATATATATATAAAATTATTTTATATTTTTTTATGCTAATCACAAAATTCAAATGTGTTTTATGCTAAACATGCAACTGCTTAAAAAATAAATAAAATACATATTTTAAATATTGGTTTTTCCAGACAGGCAGGCTCTCCTAATTTGGAAGATTGGTGCAACATGATCTTTATAGCTCCCAATTTCAAATCTTAACTTTCTGCCCTATTAAGCTTAGTAATTAACAATATGGTATGTCAACAAAATTTCTATGTATAAATACTTCAGCGTAGGCAACTAAAATATTAAATATTAGGCTGGATGAAAATCTAGCCAAATTGGTTATTTCATTAGTTTTACATCTAATTTGAGTTTTCTTTTTATCAGAAAACTTTTTCTACACTTCTGAATTTTGGGATTTAAGAAAGAAAGTGAGACCTTAGACTCAAAAATTCCATCATCTAAGTAGTGTAAAAGTTACACATTCTAGTTCAGTTGAAAAAACATGCGGCATTAGGTTGAAGGCTTCAAGTTTACACTATCACTCCCAGTGGATAAAATAATTTGTTAAAGCATATTATTGAGTTACTTGGCAGTCATAGGTTCAATTCCTGGATCAGGTAGTTGCATACTCTATTTCAGTGGAAAAGGCAAGTGGCATCACAAAAACGAATTGACTTGACAATTAACCAATACAAGATATCGTCATTGCATGGTCATCAGATAAGAATAATCTATCTCCATCAATTGAATAAAGGATTTGGTGCTAAATTCCTAGAATGTAACTTGAAGGAAACAGGAGGGGACAATGGCTAAAATCTTGTGACTATAACAACCAAGATGTGGATATTAGTGATAGTAAAACCTAAATTTGCTTTAAAAAATTTTTAAAAACCAAAAAAAAAATGTGTAAGATTTTTAAAATTTATTTCTGTTTTGATTTCAGTGAAATTAATGCTGATCTTTCATCACCAGACATTGAAGGTGTGTATGAAACACAAGTACCTTTGATGTTCCGTATGTTGGTTCAGTTGGGTTCCGTGGTGACAGTGAATAGAGATTATGTTCCACTTTTGGCCGGCAAGGTAAATAATTTCATTTTTGCTTGTAGATTTGAGTTTTAATGTAACATGCTTTAATAGAGAAATGTTGTTTTTTTTACATTATAATGGTATTTTAATCAGCATCCAGTTTATACGTTTAATCATGAATTTGTGCAATTGTACACTCTTATATTGATGATTTTAAACTGGTTTTAATTTTATTTAAAACTCACTTAAAGACTGCCATAGGTGACCATTATGACCAATGTTTGCATTAAAGATTTTCATTCTTGTTAAAAAAAAATTATTGTACTTACATATTTTTTTATAAGGAGCTATAAAAATTCATTCTTGTTTTTATATATATATATATATATATATATATATATATATATATATATATATATATATATATATATATATATATAAATATTATATCATAAATATGTTATAAAATCACTACAAAAATAGCCATTTTGTTTCAACACCTCTGGTGTCTTATCAAGTGATGATGTTGAATGTAGAGTAAATGGTTTAAAAAGTTTCAAATTAATTAACGATCCTTCGCTAGGGGTAAACACTGTTACACAAGCTAGAATGACCAATCAAAATACAAATATATGAGAATTCAAAAAATTTGACAACGAAGCAAGGTTATCATAGATATTAAAAGCTTTAAAGTTGGGGTTCTAGTAAAATAGAATATGTCCTAACTAATAAATATTAAATTATATGATAAAATTTGAAATTAAAAGTAAAAAATTACCTATTTAGAAATCTAAATCTAATCTCTATTAAGTTTAAGATTATAGAATTACTGAGGAGAAAATAAAAAATACATATGTTATTTAATTTATTTTTTCATTGAAATTACGTTAAAAGATGTTGATAGCTCTAGACAAAAATGTATACATTTTGCTTCAACTATGTATACTCTCGCGTAAAACAATCCAAACACACTCAGGTTATAATATATAAGCGCCCAGACATATTTAGATATATATATACACACAAAAAACGGTGATGAGACACGACCCTTGATATAAAAAAAAACAAAACAAAAAACACACACATACACACAGAGAACCAAACGTGCATGCACTTTTCTTACACATAGACATCGATAAACACATGCACATACATCCACATGCACATTGAAAGGTGGGATTAAGCAGGTTTGCATGAACCTGTTGTTGGAATTTTATGACCTCAGCGAACCCATTGCTAGCTGCAACCTGAACAAACTGCTAATTTTAGATTGTCTACAAATTGTCATCACCTAATCGATTTGGGATGTAAATTCAGGTGATCAAATAAAGGTTAATACAAATTTCATAAACTGCTGAACTTGCTAGAGCCAGATACTTGGAATATTCAAGAAATAGTTATTCTCTAGAAAGCTGTGGAAGAAAAGCTGAATGGCTTCAGTAAAATTTTTCATCACAGTATCCCCATTAATGATTTTCAATACTATGTGGAAAATGTTCTGAAAAAGTTTCATAATCCTGTAATTCCTCAAAGTGTACAAAAAGTGAAAACTATTATCAATACGATTGCTATCAGTTCTTTCAAGGCAGAAAGTGTTTTTTCTAGAATGAATATTATATACTCAGATAAAAGAAGCCACGTTGCAGTGAAAAATACAAAAAAAAACTTGATGACAATCAATCTTATTGGTCTCCCTTTAAATTTATGGGATGCCACTCCTTTTGTTAAAACATGGCTGAGAAAAAATCAGTGCTGATGACAACGAAGTGAGGCAAAAAAGCTGAAGACTTTGATGACAATCAAGTTGTGATTTGGAAATTTTTAAAATGAAAGATCATGAATAAAAAATTTTAAATCATTTCTTTTAATTATTTTTCCTTTGGGAATCATAACATGAAATGTAATCTAGATTAATTTTGGTATTTTTGAATAAGTGCAAGAAAAATTATTTTTTAGGTTTGCCAAAAAGTCCAGTAAGCTAAGGAGGACGCTAAGTAACACAATGTTTAATTAAGTATAAATTATTTATGGAAATGTTATTGTACTCGTACTTGGTATAACATAATTCATTAACATATTCTCTATACGTAATGCTTAGGCTATTGCCGTACACTGTATAGTTAGTATGAAGACTGACTCCAATACAACTACTATGGAACTCTTTATAGTATTGGACGAGTTCATAGAGTCAGCTGGGGTCTATTCTTTATTCCACTACAACCCCACTTTTGAGATTACTACTTTATTACTAAATATTTCTTATTTAGTATAGGCATTTCCACACCTCTTTCTGGAGAGTTCACTGATGTACTTTGTATCATTTTCTTTTCTTTGAACTTGTCCTTATAGGTTCCCCAGTTTGTTTTGGTGCTGACACATCAAAAATGTCGTACAGCATTTTAACCAGTTCTTCAGGTCTTTCATCAGTGAATTTTTTCTTCAGCTGATTTTGGTGCCTTTTATGTTGGAATATTTTTCCTTTCACCATGTCGACTAATTTTCCGATTCCGGCTGCTATTATGCTGTCTTCCCATGTTTCCTTTCCATCCTTGTATGCTCTAAAGAATACTTTATCTTGAACTTTGACAGTATTGGTGTTGCTTTTATTAACCATTCATGATTTTCGACTTGGCAATAACTTGACGAACACCAATTTTGACCTTCTGGCAAACATTAATTCTGCCAGCAACATGCCTACTGGTATGTTTAAGTGTTAACTGGTACACTCTCAAGTGCCTTCTCAATTAATTTGTCCAGACTTGCTATTTCCGACATTCTTTTCAAAAATTCTCACAAACTGTTCCACTTGTCTGATTAGCTACACAGGCATGTCTTTCAAATTCATTTACATTCTCTGGAATATAAAGGTCTGGAAACTATTGTGGCCACAAAGTGAGGAATCAGTTCCTATATTAATTGTAATACAGAATCGACCCCCCACTTTATATCCACCTAATTTCATGTTTGTCAAATACTGATTAGATATGAATCCACCTCTTCTCCCCCTAGCTATGGGTTAATTAGTAAGATTTGTATCAGTAAACCATTATCTTCAAAAAAAAAAAATTCTGACAATCTAAAAAATATTTTCTGGCTTTAAATAACCTGGAAAGGGTTGATAAGCCGTAGAAAACCAATCAATCAATAAACACTATGTTGCTTCCACATGTTCATTAAATACAACTGATTTAGTTAATGCAACTTCTCAAGCATGATTGTTCCTTTTTTCCAGGAAACTGACACATTTGATATGGAAATGTTGGAATTCCGAACCCTTGCTCAATATTCTTACCTGGAAACCGACTCCATGAAACATATTTACCTTTATCATCATGCTTGGTAAATATTGCCCAACATTTCTTCTCCATGCAACAAACAATAGCAATGAATTAATTGTACTTTTGCAATCAATTCATTTCTTTACATTTGTTGGCAAACATAGATAAATATGCCTCAATAGGGCATATTGTCAAACGGACACTTTTTGCCATGACACTGCTTTTTTAACTAACTTCACTCCTTGGCAGTATTTCTTGTTTTAAAAAGCAATGATTAAAATTGGAATAAAGCCTAAACACCTTATGAAAGTGAATTTATGCAATTTATCTTTGTTCTTGAGAATTTACAACAAAAATATTAAACGCTATTTATTAGATTGTTTATTTATGAGAATAATTTTATATTTACAACATTCTAAAAACTAATACAATTAGAAATAATACAATGTAATTTTTATCATTTACCAATTTTTGAAGAAATAGATGTGAAAACAACTTTTTATCATAAATTTATAAACATTTAATAAATTATTAAAATATGTGAAACAACTATAAAGAAATTCTTATTTACTATTTTATAAAGTTGGAATCAATTGGCAATTAACTGATGTTTTGCCAACCATTCCAATAAACAATCTAATAAATAAATAGTGTAAATAAACAATCTAATAAATAAATAGTGTAAATAAACAATCTAATAAATAAATAGTGTAAATAAACAATCTAATAAATAAATAGTGTAAATAAACAATCTAATAAATAAATAGTGTAAATAAACAATCTAATAAATAAATAGTGTAAATAAACAATCTAATAAATAAATAGTGTAAATAAACAATCTAATAAATAAATAGTGTAAATAAACAATCTAATAAATAAATAGTGTAAATAAACAATCTAATAAATAAATAGTGTAAATAAACAATCTAATAAATAAATAGTGTAAATAAACAATCTAATAAATAAATAGTGTAAATAAACAATCTAATAAATAAATAGTGTAAATAAACAATCTAATAAATAAATAGTGTAAATAAACAATTCTTTTTAACCCTCTGTCTTATTGCTGGCACATTTATCCATGTTTTTCCATTTGTTAATATTTTAGTAAAAGATCCCTTTTATGTTTATACCAATACTATTTCATTTTCAGTTAATAATTTCCATAAAAAAAAAAACAATGTACATTTGTATTATTCTCCTCATATTTGTTGTTATCACAACATTTCAGTTGTTATACCTTTCAGCCTTCTTCAGGTGTTTACCAATCCAGGTAATCTTCAGGGAATTTTGAACTGAACCCTTTATTTAATCTATGGGGATAGATACTGCCTGGTTAGGACAATAGCCCAATCATTTAAAGTGTAAGTTTGTGAATTTTGTCATATAGTAATTGTAAGTTTAATTCATGGGCAAACTTGGACTTGATTGAAAACAGGGTATGCAATAACTTGCATAATATATATTTCAAACACAGGTATCCGCAAAAAATATTTGAAAAATATATATGAATCTGTAGGATCACATCTGTTGTTTCAAGTCTATTCTTCATCTCTTGACTAGTTCATATTTATTTTATTTTTTATATCACAATTCAAAGTTAAAAGGGGGTTTCCTATCCATGTTGGCTCATGGTTGTGGATTTGTATTCAGAGTTGTTTTTCTACTAGATTAGTTGCCCTGTCAAGGCCAAATAACTTGGTCTGCCCTACTATTTGAATTTGATAAAGGGAGTTAAATATTCATGCCTTCCCAAAGTCACTTATACAAAGTGAATGTAAGTAGTCTCTGCTCATGTTCTGTCTAAAGTATTTACAGCATCTGTCTGTAGAACCTCATCTCTGTCACTTTGAATCTCTTCATCTAATTACTTGTTTTGGTTCGTCTTGTTTCCTTTTATCACAAAGTTGAAAGGAACTTCATCTAAAAATTAAAATATAGTAGAATTTTTTTATTTTTTTTATTTCAATGATATACCAGGATGTTGACAGTCACAACTCTCCACAGTTTCCTTTTGTTATGTTATTTTCCATGCCTTCTTGTGAACAATAGTGTAGTGATTTCTTCTTCTTTGTGGTTTCAAATTCATGTTTTTCTTCTCTTACACTGATAGCCTATAAAGGCTAAAATGTCCAATCTATTCATTTATTTAACACATAGCTGAAAAGAGTAAAACAAAGATGGTGTGTAGACTCAATGAGGAAGGAAAGACAAAATTTGTGTTCCATTTGATTATTAAAGCTTCTGTGGCCATTTGATTATTAAAGCATCTGTGGTTGAAGTGATTTAAAACTAAAACAGGCTCTTGAGGTTTAGCATATATGTTCAAGTTTTGTCAGAAGCAACTAGTTAGTTTCTGATTTCACACTTTGTCTAAGAGTGCATCAACCCAGGGTATCATGACAAAAAGCAGCAAGAAAATGATTAAGTAAAACTAGTAATAAAATTCAACTGTGAAAGTGGTTCAGCTAAAAATTAAAAAAAAAAAAAAAAAAATTTTGGAAATGAAATCTTGTGATTATAATTTTTTGTCTATATGTTGTGTTGCAGCTCAGACCAGACAACAGGTTTGTTGACAGGGTGCAGTTTCTTCCAGTCAAAAGCTTGGGGCTTAAAAATTACCCTTTGACCAGATCATTACACACGAGTGGAAAACATAACAATTTCTAAAAGTAAACCAGATTTTATTCTTTGATTGTGACCTACTGCTATAAGCAAGTGGTTGAAATGATGCATAGGTGAGGGGGAGTGTACAGTCTAACAGGTGTCTTCCTTGTCTGTTCTCTGAGGCCTGATTCGTCTCTGTGTGTGCTTTTTCATGGGATCGTCGGTTTTCTTTGTCTAAAAAAGTAATTTATTTTCATTCCATGACTTTCTCGGTCTGAACCTCTTGCTCTCTACTTTGAAGTTGACTTCACTTACTGATAACCATCGGTCAAAAGTAAATGTTCTGTCACCAATTTGGTGACAGGTCCCACTGTTTTCAATTTAACAAGAGCTCATCTGACTGATATTGCTACATATATTTATAATTGCAATGAAAATCAACATATTTAAACAACAGGAAATAATAACAAGAACTTTTATAGTAAAGTGGTAATACTGAAAAGCAACTGGTTCAAGTTAACTGCTTTCTCGTTCCTCTTTTATCAGAGCTCAATTGAAGACTAGAAATGTATGCAGTTGTTTTATTTTTTTATTTTATTTTTTTCTTCATTCTTAATTTATCTGCCTTTTACTATTACCACTAAACTTTTTTGTTATTCTTTCCTGTAGTTTTAATATGTTCATTCTAATCTCAATTATTAATTTCTGTACTAACTTTTAAAAATATTTTTACATACTATAACTGCTCTTGACTTTTTTTTTTTTTTTTTTTTTGGTAAAGTAAGAACACACAAAGGTCTGACTGATGTAATGAACAAATATAATATTTTATTCCTTCAAAAACACCATGTGATATTGAAAACAAAAGGGGTACATACAAAGTAATTAATAAATTTTCAGTTACAATGTTTTTTTCAATGTACAACAAATTCACAGAAATTTTAAGACTATAATAACCCTGTGCACCAACAACCAATCTCAAGAAGTGCTAGAGACTAATTATTTCTTAAACCATTCAAATTATTACAGTTAATTTCCCTCCAAATTCAGAACTAGTCACGTGACTGAAAAAGAGCACAGTTGAATTGTGTGATTTGTGATGCTCCTTACAAAGTTGTTCCCCCTACATCGTCTATTGTAAATTATAAAATACAATTAACACCATTCATTGACAAGCTACATATATTATAAAACTCTATTCCTAAAAATAATAATGTGAATTTGTCATGTAAAATGCAAGGGAGATAACTAAGGCCATTTTAGAATTTCCCACGAGTTAATTAACTTAAGTTTGTTCCTTAAGATATTTTAGATCTAGAAGACAATATGTTAATGTCATAGAAGATCAAAGAATTGATCATGTTATTTCAGAAAATTATTTTTTTTTTTTAAATTCTTTTATTTTCAGTGGATCCAAGATGATGTATGGTCTATTTTTCCCAATGTCAAAGAAGGCCAACATTTTTGTTCTTGACACAGTCCAAAGTGATCAGATGCCAAATATGTCTGCTTTGTATAATGCTGAGAGAAATTCAAAGTATGTACTTTTTTCATTTTATTTTATTTTTTTTAATTATAATAGAATGGTACTTCCTTCCTGAATTTCTGGAATAAGGAGTTATAATTATTTACATTCAGACTATTGTCCTCATCTTTGTTGTTATTACAGCGTTTCAGCCATTGTACCCTCTAACGTTCATCAGGTGTATATCTGGGTAACTTAGTAAGAATTTTGAACTGATCCTGCTATTTAAACTATAGGGTAGACTATTCTCAGTCTATCTAGGGATATCTCATATTTTTAATACTGATCAGTTATTGTACTTCTTTTCACTGATTTTAAGTACACACTGCCTGGCCCAGGGATTGAACTCACAATTACAATGTCACCAAATTCATGAAACTATTACTGTTGTCCCATAGGACAATTCTCTGTAGTGAACTTGGAGCCTTAAACCTAAACTACCTGCTGATAACAACAAAGATGAGGATAATAGTCCGAATGTAACTAGGAATGGTACTTGGGGATAATTTTTTTTCTTTTATTCTTATTTGATGGAGCTTGTATTCTCTATTTTTCTTTTCCTTTTTTTCTTTCTTTTTCCTTTCTTTTTTCTTTTTTCTTTTTCCTTTTTTCTTTCTTTTTCCTTTTTTCTTTTTTTTTCTCCCCCCCCTTCTTTTTTGCCCTTTTTCTTTCCTGTTTCCTTTCTCTTTATAATATTCATTTCCTACCACCACCTCTTACATTCATATCACATAACTTCAGCAACCCTCTACCTTGAGGGTGCCTGCTGACATAGCATCATGTGTCCTAGCTGTAAATGTCTAAACTGATAGAACTAAAGAATGGAGCTCATCTGAAGATTTGCCAAGGAAATACACACACACACACACACACACACACACACACACACACACACACACACACACACACACACACAATGGACATTAAAGTCAACACCCAGAGGCAGCAGTCTGTCTCGTGCTAAATGCACTCATTGGGCCTTTGGGTATTGACTTCAATGTCCACTTTTATATATACATATGCTCTATCCCTGATATTGAGCACTTCAACCCATAAATATAGCATATCCTCAAACATATATATATATATATATATATATATATATATAAAATATAGTTTTAAGGTATGTTTTATATTTAAACACAATCAACAGGCTGTTGTGTTTAGGCATGAAATAGACTGTCGCCACTGAGTGTTGATCTCAATGTCCATGTTTATATTTACATACGCTCTATCCCTGATATTGAGCCCTTTATCTCCTAAATATAGCTTACCATAAATTTATATTTTTATTATATAATTAATTTTTGGATTTTATGACGCCTCCATTGTTGAGGATTGAACCCATTACTCAGTGGTAATGGTTAACCAAGCTAGCTTTTTTTTCTTTCAACAATATTTTGACAGTTCATAATCTAATGAAAAGAATAAACATTTATTTTACATAAGAATTTAGTTGCCAACATCATCTCCTCTTTTGTTGATGTACTTAACCTAATTCTTCTTTATAGGACACAGATTAAATATCATTGAGTGGAATTTTCAGATCAAAATTCAGTTATTGATAACCGTGTCACTCTCGAGATGTATTTACCCATCCTTGGAGATGACTTTTTACCATAAAGTAATGATAAAGTAATTTTTATTCATATTTTCCAGAATAACTAAAGGTGCTGATGCTGACCTTTTACCTCCCCGTGGAACCCACACATTTGATATTAATTTTGAAACACAGAATCACCAAATCTACAGAAGTATTCAAAGACTTTTAGCAGCTTACAAAGATGAAAAACGAGGTCCAACACTTCTGGTCATTCAGTCTTGCATTGGTAAGTTGAGTCACTTTTGAAAGTAGAATATAAATATTTCTATGGTAATTTTTCTGATGAATTTTACTCTTTGGTACCTTGACTTTACAAATTTAAGCACAGTATGACATTTGTGGCAAGGCTTCATCATTTTACACTTGACATTATTAAATGTAACCATAAGTTCCATGTTAACAGTTTCTTCTCTCACAATTCTCATTTGTCGAGCTCTCTTTAGGTTTCTTGCTTTCCAGTCAACTTTGATCTTCAAAAATTTAAATGCAAACATTATCGTCTGTCATCCTGGATATGACGATAAACTACATCCGGCAGCAAGACCTCTGATCAGGAGGTTTTGAGGAATGTAGAATCACCTCTTAATTACTGATGTTCCCAGGTCCACTCTTTACCTGGGGTGGTAGCACCTGTTAGATTCCCAGGAATGGTCAAATAGTTAAGCACCAAACTGGTGTCAAAACACTATGAAAGTGTAAAAATAGGTTTAATATCAGCAATACATGTGACACACAAAAGACTTGAGGAGAGTCTTGAAAATGACTTTCTCCTCAGGCACTCTCATGTACTGCTTCAGTCCAGCAAGTTTTATCACAAAACTGACATAAGTACCCTGCAAGTCTGTCAGGAAGGAGACACACGCGCACACAGATATTTTCAGACCACTTTGCTAATGTATTAAGTTCAATTCATACTGCCTTCTTCACACTTGTAACATAAAAAAAAACTACATCAATTAAGTTTACTTTTAGTAACTGGATCAGTTGTCAGTCATTGGAATAAAAAAGTTTTAAAAGGGCTTTAATCTATATTTTTCTTTTTTTGTAGATACATCTGAACTTTGCAATGCTATGCCAGAGTTGATTAATTTTCCTGTGGTACCCATCTATGCACCTGACAGGTAAAAATAATTTTCCTTTTAGACTGATTATATTACTAGTTAGATACATGAGATGTGCAGGTAGCATAATGGTTGTTGGGGCAGAAAGTGGTATTGAAAAGTCAAGTTCAAATTCTGCCCTAATCTGTTGCATTCACTTTTGCACTAATGTCAGCAAGAACAGCATGAAATCGTTTCTTCTCATCCCTGATATGAGTAAAATAGCAGTGAAGAGTGGGATCTTTAGTCTTGGTTGGCAGCCAGTCTTGGAGAAGGACAACACTAGATTAAAAACTCAATGTGAAAACAATCTGCTATCAAGAAGTCAGGGCAATTCGAAGCAAAGAAAAGAAAGTAGTGGAGCACCATGATCACCTTCATCCTGAAGAGACATGACCACTAAATTTCAAGTCACTTTTTTTTTAGAATTTGAAGTATAATTATTTGCAAATACAGTACCCCCCCCCCGCGTCTATTCACGTTTCAGCATTTGCAGCTTCACACTTTCGCGTATTTCTCTTTAGAATATATGTACTTGTTATTCGCAGGAACCCTGGATATTCATGTGTTTTTCTGAAAAATATATATCCAAATTATTCGCTGAGAACTCCCTTGATTCGCATATTTTTTTGATAGATCATATTTAAAATATTCTTGTATTATTTTCCTGTTATTTAAGTAACTCAGAACATTTAATAATCCTTTTTTATGTTAAAAATTGGCAGAATTTTACATCTTCATTGTAAAAAAACAAACACAAAAACATGCATAGTACTTGGGCTTTGTTCTTTGTTAGGGGCTGCGGCTGAGGTCTTAAAAGTGGCTTGTGCTAAGTCTGGGGACACCATCACAGTTCTGTTTTTAGAAAATGTTTTAAACTTTATATTTTATCCCTTGTTACACATATTTTATAAAGTATTTTCAATGGTTGTATCGATATATGCGTAATTAAAAACGGTTATTGTACATATGAAAGAAAATTTACGCTAAGTGTATGGGTCACCAATACTACTTTTCAAAAATGTTTTAAAAAGGGGGTCTGAAATGTTTCTAAAGTGTTTAGGATGAAAGTTTAAGGCATATGGAGTTTTAACTATCAAAATAGGTACATATAAGCACTTTTAGGAAGAGGGGGGTACAAATATCCACGGATTCTAACTATTTGCAGCTGGTTCTGGTCTCTAAACCCCACGAATACACGGAACTCACTGTAAATAAATCAGTAAGGGAAACCCCTCTGTAATTAACCAAACTCCAACTACATTTAAAATTTAAAGTTTGCTTTACTTGTACTATTATTTTCTTATCAAGAGGTATCAAGAATTACATTTTTATTTTTTAAAATTCTTTTTATCAAGTAAAGTTTCATCATTTTTTGCATAAAATAATGTTTTTAATTTTTATTACTATAAACATTATATTTAGTGGATACACATGTTTGAGTAGAAGTCTCGGTTTTTAAAAAGTAGGTCTACTCAAACACATATTCATTAAATACAACGTAGATTTTCTTTCATACGTACAATAACCATTTTTAATTACACATGGATTGATACAAGCATTGAAAATACTGTATAAAAATATGTGTTACAAGACATAAAATATAAAGTTTAAAACATTTTCTAAAAACAGTATGGTGATGATGCTCTCAGACTTATCCCCTAACAAAGAACACGCCCAAGCACTACACATGCTTTTGCATTTGTTTTTTGTATAATGTTTATAGTAAAAAGAAATAATGTTGGTTTATAATTAAAAATCCATTTATTCCTTAGGAATTACATTTTTCATTTGATTTTGAAGCTCTTTGTAGCCGGATCAGACAGTGGGTTCTCCTGCAAAAGGGAAATCCGGTTCAAATCCTGTCAGAGCACATTTTCTTTAATAAAATTTCTTAAGGCCACTTAAAATAAATGGAGAATCTACTCAGATACGGGTATCCACTAAAAATAACTTTTAAAGTAATAAAAATATGTTGGTTTTGAAAAAATAATTGTCTGTATTTCTGAGATGAGGTATTGTAATTATTTACATTATTCAGACTGTTGTCCTTACCTTTATTGCTATATTCATGACATTTCGACCATTGTATGCTCAGGCCTTCTTCATGTGATTGGAATTTCAAACTGAACCCTTTATTTCGTCCTAGGGTAAATTGTTCTAGTTCCACATGCAACTTTGTGGTTGTTATTGTTTTCCTCTCTCACTTCGTGTTACTGGTTCCCATATTGTATTCATTTCTATGCTTGGCCAGCTTAGGAGATTTTTGTGGCCTAGCATATATGCCGATTTCTTAAATTTTCATATTTTCCATTGATGTTCTTTGTCTATTATTTCAACTTAATCCTATAGGGAGGCGAGGATCTCCCTTTTCCCTCCATATGTGGTCAGCTATGCCTGATTTTTCTATTTCCCCTCATGCTACAGCTTTATGATGTTCTTGCACTCTTAAAGGAGTAGCCTGTTTCTTCCTCTTATTTACAGCTGTACAGGATTATGTACACACAGTTCTTAGTCATGTTCTCCTCTATAGGGGGAGTTTCTTACTCAGAAGAGGTGTCTATGAAGTGTTGAACCACTTTTGAAGGTTGACCTGATGTTATATAGACCACAGATCTTTTGTATTTTCTCCGATAATCCCTTGACATAGGGTAGGCAGACTGAAGCTGTTTTCTGAGTGTTGTTATCCTCTTTCTATCCCAGTTTGTTGGAACTGCTGCCATGTACCCAGAGTAGCTGTTGCATTGTAGGGTACTGCTTATACTGACCATTTCTTGTTTATGTCTCTGGGTCACTACTTATGACTTTTGCTCGATGCTGTAAGCAGTGAACAATCCCTTTCTATACACTGGATGGGTAGTGGGACTTGAAGTTGAGGTATTGTCTAGTGAATGTTGGCTTGCAGTATATGGATGTCTTGAACCCATGCTCTGTTTGAGATATTAGTACATTTAGGAATGAGTTTGCTGTCATTTTCTCTCTCCATTGTGAACTGTATTGATGATCTTAAGTTCAGATGGTCCAGTAGTAGCTGGACCCTCTTCCTGGTGTGGCTAGAGTATGACAGTGTCATCAACGTATCTCAGCCATAGGGTTAGCCTTCGTGATGTAGATTCTAATGCCATTTCTTCGAAGTATTCCATGTATATGTTTGCCATTGCTGGTTATAATGGCGAGCCCATTGCTACGCCTTCATCCTGTCAATATATGTCTGAGTTTCAGATATATGAAGGTGACTTTCCTATTAATGGGTTAATTATATCTACAAGGAAGTGACTCAGAGGGTGGCACACAGAGCCTTGGTAACTAACAATTGGCCTGAGTGGGATAGCATCTATGTGAATTTTGGGGAGACCATATATGTGAGGTAGCTTGGTGTAACACTGCAACAACTGCCTGTATGTCTTAGGTGGGAAGTAGTCCTTGTTCTTGATTAGGATCTGCGGCTGTTTTTATTGTTGGATCTTTCTTTACTCTAGCTACCATTTCTAATGAGGTCTTCCAGTTTTCCTGTCTATTCCGATTTGTCCATCACTACAGTCGCATTGCCTTTGTCAGCTGGTAGTATGATGATGTTTTCATTACTCTGTAGGGTTCTGATTACCAGCTTCACCAGTTTCGTGATGTTTGATTTGGGTGGCTTGGCTTTCTCCTGTATCTGTCTCACTTTCCATCTTAGCTCACCTGCCTGAACCTTTTGGGATGTTCTAGCCTGATTTTCTTGAATCAGGCAATGATGTCCAAGTATGGTATTCACCTGAGTGTTTTGATGGAGTTGAGACCCTTGTTTAGTACTGACACCTCAGAGAAACTCAGCTGGTGTTGACTGATGTTGATTACTGCCTTCATTGGAAGGTAATGAATCTTGTGCATCACCTTCTGATCTTTCAATATTTTTAATTTTTGTACTTGGCAGGCCTTGACTGTATCGAATTTGTGTCTGATGGATTTATCTTTTGGTCGTCTTCATTGGTAATTCTTTTGAAGAAGGCCTCGAGCCCTCTGGGAGATATCAGATTGCAGTTTCTGTTTTATCCAACAGTTGTACTGAATACATTCTCGGACAAGAGCATCTCCTGCTTTTTCTGTAACCAGATATGCTCTCCTTGAATTGGTGGGAAGTCTTAATACCAAGCCTGAAAGGATGTGTCTTAAGACTTTGCATTAGTGTAGGAATGTTAGAGGGTTAAATATTTGTGCCATCTTCTGGTGGGACTTTTCTAATTGTCTCCATATTTTTGGTATCATATTTTAGGCCACAAAAATCTATAGAAATGAATACAATATGGGAACCAGTAATATGAAGTGCTAGAGAAAAGCAATAATAACAACAAAATTCTAATATGAGCTCTGGTAAAAAAAAATATTTACCAATCATCTGAAGAAGGCTTGAGTGTACAACAGCCAAAACATTGTGAATATGCAATAAAGATAACGATAAGAGTCTGAACAATGTAAATAATTAAAAAATAAGATCCATTAATTCTTTAGAAATTGCTTTGTTTCTTTATATAAAATTATTTTTTCTTTGTTCTTATAAAATGAAGATATCATTTTAGGCAGCAGTTAATCTTTTTCTTTCTTTTCTTCTTTCATTGTTGATAGAATTTTCTTTTCAGCTTTTATAATAAAAACAAGCATACAAAAATTGTGTCATTATTATTGCGATGAACATGAAAAATGACTCCCACAATTTAAGTATTTTAATTGTATTGTCTTTAAATTTTAATTACATTGTATTTTAATGGAAATTTTTAAATTTTTAATGGCTTTGTATTTTAATTGTTTTGAATTTTTAATGATATTTTAACTGTCATTTACAAATTTAATGGTACTGTATTCTCTTTGTATTGTCTTTAAATTTTAATTGTATTGCCTTTGAAAAATCTTGTTATGTATTGTGATTTTGCAGTAAACAGTGACAAATATCCATGAAACAGGCATTAATTCATCATCATTATATAGTTTTAATTTTTAAAAAAAAATATTTCCCTCTGAGGAAGGCAATAAAGCCACTAAGATGCAAGGGGTTAGTGAGAGTGAAATAAACTGAAAAAACATAGAAAGGACAATAAAAGGACAGGATTCAAGGAAACAGATGATGATGATTAGTGTTGTAATTAAATTTTTGAAGATCATTATTGACAGGAAGCAGCAAGCTGGAACAGAGTTCTAAAAATGAGAAGTGTAAGAAATTATTAACAGAACTTATGTTTACATTTAACAATTTCAACAGTAAAATGATGAGACCTAGATGGCAATCAAGTATTTCACTCAGTTACCATAAAAACATTTATAGAGAAAGCACAGAGAATTTTCGCTCAATATCTCCCCCTCCACTCATTTCCACTCAGTATCTCCCCCTCCACTCATTTTCACTCAGTATCTCCCCCTCCACTCATTTTCACTCAGTATCTCCCCCTCCACTCATTTTCACTCAGTATCTCCCCCTCCACTCATTTTCGCCCGGTATCTAGCCCTCCATATTTGTATATACATAGGGCATAATCTAGGAAAAGATTAAATACACTGGGACTCTCATTTCACTTTGTCATACTCATGATGTGGTTTGAAAAGTTTCTATATTGAGATCCTCGCCAGCGATGTAAGACACTGAAAATGCAACACTGAAATCCAAAAGGAATATTGGGATAGTGAAAGATGCTTTCCAAAAGCTAGGCAAAGTATTAAGAAACAGAAAAATTTTGTTAGAAAGAAAGAAAAGAGTACTGTATTGTTATATAATATCAGTTCTCCTATATGGCAGTTAATGTTGGATAGTCTCCTCACAGATGGAGACTTGAAGCAGCAGAAATATGATTTTACAGAAGGATGCTGAGAATACCATGGACCAAACATTTGATGAAGTTTTAGAGCAAATGGAAACAAAAAAGACACTTATACTTAACATGAGAAAGAGAGAGTTGAAATTTCTAGAGCATGTCATGAGGAAAGAGGGCTTGGAAAATTTGATACTCACAGAACAGATTGAAATTAAGAGGAAAACAATAGATAATCTACCATGTGAGCTTTAGTAAATGGATGATGGGGCAAGGCTTAGGAGCGATAACAAAAAGACAAAATTTAATAAGAGCTACAAGAAACAGGATATTGTGGAGAACCATGATCGCCAACATCCTGAACGGACATAGCACATAGATTGATTTATTCATTTTCTATGGCTTATTAACCCTTTACCGTTTATTTAAAGCCAGAAAATATTTATAGATTGTCAGAATTGTTTTTTAGATAATAATGATTTAGTGATACATGTCTTACTAATTAACCCATAGCTGGGAGGAGAAGAGGTGGATTTATAACTTTCTCAAGGGTATTTGAGCATAAGTGAATATAATAAATCCAACTGAAACTCAGCTCTCCAATTAACAATTCCATTATCCATTCCACCACCTGAACATCCAAGCTTACAGGACCTGGTATTACCAAATGGTCACACACTTAGGTACTTATCAGGTTTGACATTGTTTAACTTCGGTGATAGTACTGCTGTTTCAATGTAATCTGGCCGTAATTGCAAAAATGTGGGAATGATGTGTTATCAACACTCATGGAATTTCCTTAGGTCCACTTGTGGAATAACAATTCTTCATTTTAAGTTTCAGACAGAAATTATCAAATTGGTTGTATTTATTGTTTCATTTTGTTGTCCCTTGCTTGACTTCATTTATTTACCTTTCTACTTGCAGTGAGAACTTATACAATGTGCTTGATTGGCAGAGAGTGGCCAGTCGAAGAATGTTTCAACATTACATGAATGTTCAGTTGATTTTACAAGTGATGCTCGAACAATGTCGTTATTTCCACATTCCTCTTGGCAACATGCCCAAAGATATCATGATGTTTGGCTGTGACCTCTTCTTTGCCCGTCATCTTCAGAAGCACAATCACTTGCTTTGGTGTTCTCTGACTGACAGACCTGACCTTGGTGGAAAAGAAGCAGATGACCATCGGTAAGAATAATAATAAATCTATTATATGTACCACCACGAATTTTCGATACTTATGCTTTAAAATGAATTTTTATAAATGAAAAAGCTTTCATTTTAGCTTTAATTGAAAGCTAAATTATTAAATTTGCTATTTCCAGTAAACTATTGTATTTCAAACAGAAATTATATTGATTGGAATTGTTTTTTTTTTTGGGGGGGGGGTCACTTAAATAGCTGATTCGTGCCCTTTTTTTAGTCTTTCATCACAATGTAATTCTTATAATAAAAATCTTCCAAAAATAATATATACTTTTCTAAAACTTTATTTGAAGAATATTAACTAATTTAAAGTATAATTAATCTGATTTGAAAAAAATATTATTTACTTTAAGTTTAACATAACACAGAAATGTATTTTTAAAACTAAACAGTAGTTTGTCTATATTTCTGAGATGAGGTATTATGTACAGTATTTACATTAGTCGGACTATTGTCCTCATCTTTGTCGCCATATTTGTCACAAATATGGCGACAAAGATGAGGACAATAGTCCGACTAATGTAAATACTGTAAACTAGTTGTTTTTTTAACTGACATCACCATTTTTTACATAATTGACTAGGCATTGACAGGTCTTGACATAATGATTGTTGTTCTATGGAGAATTTATCTGTAAAACATAATTTAAGAAAATGACATGAGTATCTTTTTTGTTTTTTTTTAAATATCATTTTTAAGTACTCAGTAATCTTAAAAATATTGGAAAATATTCTCCCTAATCTAATTTTAGGAATGTTGAATTTAAATTTACTATAGTCATTGCTCTTATTTTCTGATAATGTTGTGTATGGTCAACTATTTCAAAAATGGGCATGTTACGTAATATTTTATATACATACAAAAAATTAAAAATTATTTGAAAAACTTTTGTACAAAATGATTTGTATTAAGATTTTCAATTTTTGATTAGTAAATATAGTTTTTGCTTAATAACAATATCACCTAACCAGCTGAAAGTAATGCAGAATTTTAAAAGACTTATATATTATAAATTATAGTTAAAATTTTAAAAAACTTAAAACAATTTTTGTAAAAATTCATTATTCATTGAAAAAATTTTTTTCTTAAGACAATAGTGTCCTTAATAAATCTTTTTTTGAAAGCAATTCAAAGTTTTCTAATTAAATAATCTCATAGTTTTATTGCATTTTTTATTTTACGATTTGGAGCAGATTTTCAGGAAATGAGTAGATTCAAGAAAAAAATAATTGATGATTTACATTCTCCAAGGAGTCCTGCTTTTAACTAATTAAGTAAGGGGGGTGGGTAACATACATAAAAAAAATAAAAAATAATTTCATTTATTTGTGAATAAGTCCTGAAAGTTTCATTAAAATCCAACATTTGATTTTTGCAAGAATTTCCAAATCAATGTGTTTTTTACCTGAAAAAAAGGTGCTAAAACACTAATCAGAAATATTATGTTGACTGCTGACACAAAAAAAAACAAGATTTTTAACCAAAATTTAGAATGTGCTAGAAAGGATTAAAAAATTTAATAAAAAAATACTTTTGTCTTTCCTCTTAATAATAACAATGATTTTGATGATAAAACTTTGATTTTATTAAGTTTGGAGCTTTTTTTCATCATGCTAGGCTGTTTTTTTCAGTGAAAAAGTGAAGATACCTACTATTAAAGTACATAAGATGTGAATGGTTTTTGCTTGAGTTTTTAAGATCAAGAATTAACTTTATTTTACATTGATATATTCAGACTAATGTCCTTGTTTTTTTGAACATGCTTCAAGTGTCTCTCTTTTCAAACCAAACGATTTATTAAATTCATAGGAGTAGATTCTTCTCATTCCACACTTGATATAGTGCAGTGTTTTTCAATCTTTTTTTACTACAATCCACATTTAGCATTGCTTCCCATTATACCTACATGTAATAAATCAAAGACAAACTCTATTCACTAGGTTCATTTATTTAGCATCAACAATTTATACAATCTGCACTTATTGGAATTGCATATATCTTTTTGTATGAATATAAAATTATTACTTTTCAAAAAAAACTGGCCCATTCTTAAATTTCACCAAAACAGTCAACTCACTAAAAATTCTGAGACTTCAAATGAACACAACACATCATCATACTATCACAGAATGTAACGGTACTTCGACATTGAGTCAGGAAATTTACGTTTAGCCCTGACTTCAGATGCAACTGAATTATTTAACAATCTTAACGGTTTTCTCCATCCACGAAGATGAATGTACTGCACACCTTCGTAGCTAAAATTTGGCGTGAGATCTCCTTGTGTGAGAGAACTGACATCACTCAGTCCACAATGAATTTGACGAACAAGATATGTAAAGTCAATGAGAACAGACTATATACAGGAATCGCTCAATTAGTGTGGGTAGTTTGTACATCGGTAACTACAAAAAAATCAATTTTTCATGATGATATTCAGATGAATTTATTTCTTATTACTTTTTTGAGTTTATGTATGGAAATGGAAGAGAAGACAACTATTGAAGTAAATAATCCTGGTGCTTACTCAACTGTCTGTTTGGAAATGGACATGTCCAGTTTAGCTGTGAATACTGTTATTGAGGTAAGTGATCATTAAAATTTGTTTCATTTTGTCTCTAGCTTCAATCTTCAGGCACCAAAGGATTATATGGCAACTGTCCCTGGACAATTGCCTCCTCCATGGGACAACTCTCCTCGGACAATTGAAAGGGCAAATTTAAAAAAATTTTGCTTTTACTTCAATAATGAGGATAAATTTCTAAAAGCCATCTTGAAGTTTATCCTGACCTGACCTAAATCTTATTGGATAATTCTTCTTATTGGATAACATGAAATGTAAGAATTGATTATTGTAATTAGTAATTTTTTTTTTTTTTAACCAGAGAGTTATTAATTATGTAATTAGTAATTATTGTATTTGTGTATAGCCAACAATTTGCAATTTTAGTACTATAATTATAGTGATATAAAAATATAAATCTTATTGGATAATAGATAAGACATGAAACTAAAACCCTAATTATTAGGTTGGTGCAAAAATAATGTCGTTTTCTCACATGAAATTGAACGTCAAAAAACGACATTATTTTTGCACCAACCTATTTTATTAATATTTATCCCCGCCCCCCCCCCCCCCCCCCGTTTGTGCTTTCTCTTAATTTTCTCTTCAAATCATACCCCCACTCAGTTCATGTTATCACAGTTTTGACCAGTAGTTTGCTATTCAGGGCCAGCCTGTGCATTCTGTTTCCATTTTCTTTTCTGACAAAGATAATGTATTTTTATTACAGAAATAATATAAAGTTTTTAGGGGATTTACATAATATGTTATTACTTTCCTTTTTTCTTTCTTTATGCAGTCTTCTCATGTTAATGACCAGGAAGGAGCAAGTGCAGTCAGTTTTGACTTGTTACCCCAAACCTCTCTTGAAGATATGATGCAAGGACAAGGAGCTGCCATGATGCTAACCAGCTATGATGAAACTGCCTTGTCTTCAGTTACATTTAGGTAAGTAAATTTGAAGTGAATTTCTATATTCTATTTTTACATGATGTTGTAGGGAAATTTCATGGTGAAAAATATTTGATATTAAATCAATTTCCTAAAGCATTGTCAAGTATTATTAATTTTTGACTATTATTTCTTTGATCAAATTTGTTATTTATATTATTTACATGTGGGCTATTCTCATTTTTATTATTGTTATCACAATTGTAAGAGTTGGTACAAAAAAATCTAACAAAGGAGAAATTGGCAGAGCTTAAATACTGCTGCTGATTTGAATGCAATTAATTTCTGTTTTTATTTTTCAAGCCTTACTCTCCACTAATTGCAGCTATTATTTTTCTATGTAGATCTAACAGTCTTATTAAAACATACATACTATTATCCTCGTCTTTGTTATTATTACTATTATTATTATTATTATCTTTCTTATCAGCTTCTTTTTTGTTACAGTTGCTGCAAATTTATTGTTTTTGTATTTTTTTGTTTTAATGATCACCCTATACAAGACTCCAATGCCACTTATGGTAGAAAAGTTATTGAATGAAGTAAATAGTATGGACATAAGAAGAGGAATTAGAAGGTGAAGATTATGAGGATATGGAGGATAGATAGTGATTGACCCTGGATGTGAAGGGGTTAAGATTGTAGTGTTCAGGGAAGCATCTTTGTGAGAGCCTCTTCCACAAATTATCCGTTTCTTAGATAAAACATTCTCAATTTTTGTTAATTCTTAACTGGTACTTCATATTTTTGTTAATTATTACACTCGTAATAGTAGTAGTAGTAGTAATATTTGAATTAGTTGAAGCATTGTCTATTAATATTTACTTACATAGACTTGTAGTATTAGTCGTAATAATAATTACATTTCTTGAAGCAGTGTCAATTTTTATTAAATTAATTGATAATACTTCATCTAAGAAATGCAAATAATATTACTACTAAAATGTTTAGTGTATATAACCAGTGGCAGTGTGTTGGGTTTTGTGAGGAAAAATAAAGATGAAAAATTATAAGGTTAGATTTGATCCAGAACTTATACTGGCAAACCACATTCATACGAATAGAAAATGAGTTCAGTAAATACACAAAATCAGAAAAGAGTATAAGACAAAGATGTGTCTTCTCTCCAGACTTATTCAACCTCTACAGTGAACAATTCTGAGACAATTATAAGTCCTATCAGAATTCATTATTGGTAGCAACAATTTTAACAACATAAGATATGCAGATGACATAATATGATTCATAAGATTATTTATTTTAATAATTTCACCCCAAGCAAAGCAATAAAGCCACTAAGACACAAGAGGTTACTGACTGTCAGAGAATATTGCGGGGGGGGGGATTATTAAGGAGAGAGAACAATAAGAACTGTAATTTACTAGCATTCATTAGGTCACGTCATTTCCTGAAGCATATATCTGAAAATAGCTGCAGGAACAAGCCAAAGGCAATGCTATATCTGCATGCATATTTCTCAAAGAGAAAGGAAGTAAAAAATGGCAAAAACTTGGTGCAAAGAATGTACAAATCTATTATGCATGGAATGTTTTAAAGAATACTATACTGTTAAAAAATATTCAATTTAGTTACTTAACCTTTATTTTATTTTTCCTTTTTTTATAATATAAGAGTTAAAATTTTATTATAGTTTTTTCATATAAGTGAAAAAAATAGTCTTTATAAAAAATGAATTTTCTCTTTTTTTTTTTTTTTCCCCTCAATTTAACCTTTACCACACTGCATTATTAATATTACTCCCTTTTCCACTGCATTCTTTTTCATAGCCTCTCAATTACAGTATCCTCATTGTTAATTTCACTTAAAATTGTTTTCTGTTGCCATAGCAGGATATGACAACACAACTATGAAATTCAAACACACTATTGTTCAGGGACAAGTTACCTTTAGGGATGTGATAAATCTTTTGTACAGCAAATAAAGTCACAAATAGAGGGATAAAGTTTAATGGTTGAGTAGACCACCTATAAACCCATTGGGTTTCTTTTAAAAGTAATTCATGATACAAAATGATGAGGTCACAATATTATCAGTTTTATTAATTACATATTTTAATTTATATTTAAAGATGATAAAATAAGGTTCATTGTTCCACTGGGTTTCATAGTTAACACATTCCATGAAATAGCTTAAACCCAGTGTAGTCTTTTTCAGAATAAGTATACTTTTTTATTATACATACTTGTTTCTTCTTCGCATTTATTTCAAAATATGTAACGGCAGCAAACCAGCATGCATCTATTTATTTATTTACCATCAAGTCATGTGACACGTATAGCTTCTTCAGCTTTCTAGTAGTTGTTTATAAAGAGAGTTCTAATATAGTGTAGTGAACTGTATAAACATGTTGTGTTATGCATATTTAAATTTATTTAATAATGTTGTTATAATGTATTATGAATGTTTATTTTTCAAACATAATAGTTGGAATATAATATGCAGGTGTTTTTATATATATATATATATATATATATATATATATATATGGAGAGAGAAGGGAGATCACCGTCCCCTGTGGGATCATGTTGAGATCATAGACAGGGAACACCATTGGAAAATTCGTAAACTTAAGGAATCAGCACATATGCTAGGCCACAAAAATCTCCTGAGTTGACAAAGCATAGAAATAAATACAATATGGGAACCAGTAATAAGGAGTGCCAGAGAAAAGCAATGATAACAAAAAAGTTGCAATATGAGATCTGGTAAAAACATGCAATGTAAGTACTGGTAAAAAAATGGTTGCTGAAAATTAGGTTTATAATACCCAGAAATTCATAACCAGATGTCCTCAAGGACACATGGCACAGTGGATAAAGGCGTTGGTTAGATCCAGTGACAGACCCAAAGTGTGTGAGTTCAATACCCGGCTAATGCAGTGGAGAACTTTCAGAGGGTAAATTAGCAGGCGATAACTGACATCCATCAAACATGGCTCGTGGAACTAGAAGAGTCTACCCCAGTGATCGAAATAAAGGGTTCAGTTCGGCTGAAACGTTGTGACAAATATGGCGACAAAGATGAGGACATATATTGATTGATGTAAAATGTATATCGTAAACAAATATTGAATTTCTTATTAAAACTTCTGAAACAGAAAAATGGCTCTAGCTGAAGAACTCCTTGTCTAATTTTAATGTAATTCGACACTGCACTTGGCAAAGGTTCACGGTACAATATGCTCCTAAATAGGTTGGGGTATTATGTATTATTTAAGCTGTGTCTTGAGAACACATAATCAGGGTGCGACAGGTAAATTGTTACCATTTTATATTTTTAATTTCGCGTGTGTGTGTTGTTTGTTTTTTATTTTTTTCAACTGCATAGTATAATAGAACCAGTTGGGTACTGCCTGTGAGAAAAAGAGCACCATAACTCAATTCACTCTGCCAGAAATTTGGAAATGGCATGCTGTACTGCTTGGCATTTGTGCTGGAAGTGCGAATATGAACATTTCAGGGTGTCTGGGTGTCAGTCTGAGGATTCAGAAAGAATTGGATGAGTCTAATGGTGATTCTGAAGGTGCTTGGAGTGATCACTAGTGATGGCGACCTTATGCCTTTATTCATCTTACCACAGGGCCTCACTGAACACAGAGGCCTACATCAAGTGACTTGAGGAGGTAGTGCTGCCCTAGGTCAAGATGGTGGCTGTTGTAAGACCCTATGTCTAGCAACAGGACTCTACACCCTGCCACACAAGCAGGAGAACCAGTTATGCCTGTCAGACAGTTTCTGCAACCACATGACCCTTTACATCTGGCTACCTAACTCCCTAGACTGCAATCCTTTTTTATTACTATAAAAAGAACAAAACTCCTTGTAACACCAAAGATGAACTGAAAGCAAGGATTATGGCAGCATTCACCAACTTAAACAAGGAGACCGTCCAGAAGAGTTGCAGAAGATTCTGAAGTCGTCTGGAAGCTGCGGTTGACGCCAATAGCGTTTTTATTGAATAAATTTGCTCTTCCGTATTTCAAGATATTTTTGTGCAATTTTGGTAAAATGAGATGTCAGTATCGTTTTCATTTTTGTGTAATTTAGATGACAATTTATCCATCGCACTCTGTACATACATACATACATACAAGATTAGAATTTTAGTATTATATAGATAGGTAAATCTGTTGTTAGAAAGTAAGAAAACTGCCCAACTATATACTTATTCATTTATTACATACTATTTAAATTATTTTTTTCTCTGTAGAGTTTTGAAGACTATGGTTCAAGGCTGGGTAAGGGATGTGACAGCCTACAGAAATGTTTTTGCAGATAATCAAATTGTCCATTTTTACAGGTATGTAGTTTTTCTACTTTTGTTCACTTAATGTAAGTGACTTTCTGTAATAAACTGCTATAATATTAATACTGGTGGCAGTGTGATTAGCACATGATGCTTCATGGGATTAATTTCTAATTTGTTCACTTGAAAATACAAAAAATAATATTGCAAAAAAACAACATTTGAATGTTTTTTTGTTGTTTTTTTTTTTTAAAGCAAAAGATATATACACTTCTGATCTTCCTTAGTGAGAATCGACAATGGTTTAAAATGATGAAATCATTACCTTTGGTGAAAGTTTAAAAATTTAAGAAAAATTGCACTTAATTATTATTTATGTATGAAAGAGTGTGTGAGTGAACAAGTGAAAATGAAACAAAACAAACCAAATTTTAAGAAATGTTATTTTTTTCATGAAATTAGACATACTATTCAGAAAGCCAAATGAGGTGCATGCGTCCTGTTGGCGACAGTTTTCCCATGACTATTACCAAATGTAATAATAAGGAATTAATCAGCCGATGAAAAATTATATTAATATCTACCTCTTCTATTCCCTTGCCATTTTATTTTATTTTTTTATCAGATGGTTGAGATCTCCATCTGCCTTGATGTATGATCCAGCTTTAAGAAGAACTCTTAGTGGCATGATGAAAAAAATTTTCATGCAGGTAACTACTGTTTTGTTTTTCTCATCTCAAGTGCCATGTCTCTTTGGGACATAGATGATCATGACTCTCCAGGGATTCCTTCTTTTTTTTTTTAAGTCTGTAAATTGGATTAGATATTCATAGTTGGGATAAGAATGATCTTGAACAGAAAATCGACATCCTCTTGCAAGTGTTCCAAGGAATAAGACTCAAAATAAACCTTTCCAAAATAGAAACTATAATCTGGAATTGGAATGATAGCAGTGACGATACCTACTCTGAAGCCATCATAAAAATTCAAGTAAATGCTAAACACTTCAAATATCTTGGACTATGGATCAGTTATAACAGATTTAGTATAGGAGATAAGGTAATTTAATATAGAATATAGAAGCTATATGTTTTGTTCAACTCGAATTGCTACAAAACCAAAATATTAACCAGATTCTTAAATAACATCTTCAAATCGAGACTTTCATATGGATATCTTACATGGCACCAGATTCATTCAGGAATATCTAAACTGTCAGCTGTATACAACCACTTTCTAAGATGGATGGTTAAAAATGGCTTTGAGCTAGTGAAGCCTGTGGATCTTGGTAAAAACTGTCATTCTTCAAATATTGTAGACTGGCACTACAGAATCACAAAGAACTGTACAAAATAATAGAAACCACATCACTTGAGAATTTTCAATAGCAGTAACAGCTAAAATGGATATCACATGTATCTCAAAGAGAAAATAACAACATAATCAAAATGTTGACATTCCACACTACTTCAAATAAAAGGTTAGGAAGGAAACCCCCATCAATACTGGAAAGAGCAATAACAACTACTGGACTTGAAACCTATTTTCCTGAAAAATTGTTTTGAGAGAAAGATTTTATATATTTCAACTGACCCTAGTACTGGCTGCTCAGTCAGTGAATGCTAAATGTTTCCTTATAATGGAATAGCTAATATTACCATTACCATGTGATTATTCTTGGGAAAGATCTGTATTGTCTGTATCTGATTAGACTGAAGAAGATTACTCTAGTGTAGCACCCGCTTGGGAACAATGGATCAAATTGTTTTAAGAGGGCTCTTCTAATCTGTTATTACTCTTCCTTCTTCACTTGAGTACATGACACTTGTAGATTTGTCCTAGACGAAGTTAAGTTTTATAAATAACTATACCTTTCTATAAATATAAAGCTATACATTTTCTATGAATATAAAGCTATACATTTTCTATGAATATAAAGCTATACATTTTCTATAAATATAAAGCTATACATTTTCTATAAATATAAAGCTATACATTTTCTATAAATATAAAGCTATACCTTTTTATGAATATAAAGCTATACATTTTCTATAAATGTAAAGCTATACCTTTTTATGAATATAAAGCTATACCTTTTCTATAAATATAAAGCTATACCTTTTTATGAATATAAAGCTATACATTTTCTATAAATATAAAGCTATACATTTTCTATAAATATAAAGCTATACATTTTCTATAAATATAAAGCTATACATTTTTATGAATATAAAGCTATACCTTTTTATGAATATAAAGCTATACATTTTCTATAAATATAAAGCTATACATTTTCTATAAATATAAAGCTATACATTTTCTATAAATATAAAGCTATACATTTTCTATGAATATAAAGCTATACATTTTCTATGAATATAAAGCTATACATTTTCTATAAATATAAAGCTATACCTTTTTATGAATATAAAGCTATACATTTTCTATAAATGTAAAGCTATACCTTTTTATGAATATAAAGCTATACCTTTTCTATAAATATAAAGCTATACCTTTTTATGAATATAAAGCTATACATTTTCTATAAATATAAAGCTATACATTTTTATGAATATCTATACATTTTTGACATATAATGAGGAGTTTTGTAGATCAGTGTTATTGAATAGTGAGTTCAATTTTTTGTTAACTGCTCCAAACTTGTAGTCTTGTACTAGACCAGTGGTTGCCAGTGTGACACATCTCATAGGTGCTGTGGAAGAGGATAACAGGTCAGGCAGAATGATTTGAAAGAAAATCAAAGATTTAAAAACAGTTTAAAAAAAATTCATATGCCAAAAATAAATATGATTTCAAAATTTAAAATATTATTATGGATTACTTGTAATTGCATGCATGAGTCCCAGTATAAATAGTTATAAATAATTATTGACTGATTTTATTGTGATATTTTTGCATTATATCAAGTATTAAGAATATAGTAACTAGGGTTGCAAATTGGAGGAGAGAGTTATCAATGATAATGTTCTTACTTTGAATCTGCTATCTCCCTTTGATCCTTTCTCTGGACCTGCTTTGCCATAGGGATGTTCACTAGCAGTCTCGGGAAAAGTTTTAATTCGGGTGTTAGAAATGAAGAATGAATTAAAAGCATTTTTAAAACATGAAGAGAACCCATTGACCAGCTGGATGAGAATGATTGGTGTGTAAAACTGGCATATTTGGCCAATATCTTTTTCAGATTAAACCTGCTCAATGTCAGTATGCAAGATCATGATGAGAATATCCTCAGGACTACAGATAAACTGACTGCATTTAAAAAAGCTTCAACTCTGGCTAAGAAGAGGGATACAACATAACCTAGAAATGTTCCCATCCGTAAAAGATTTTAAAACGTGTAAGAAATTGTATGCTCTTATACAGGAACATCTTGCAACACTTTTAGAAAAAAATTGATTACTTTCCATTGTTTTGGCTTTGACTGGGTTTGAGATCCTTTAGAAAATTCAAGTTATTTAGATCTGACATTAAATGAGGAGGCAGAATTAGCAAACGTTTCAAGTGATTGCACCTTAAAAATGAAAAACGAGAGTGTACCACTGAACTCTTTTTGGATATACAACCAGAAACAATATCCATGTGTCTCTTCGAAAGCATTATCCATTCTTCTACAGTTCTCCATAACATATTGCTGTGAACAAGGATTTTCATTTCTGACAAATATCAAAAACCAAAAAAAGGGAAAGCCTTCTTTGCATTTATGATGAGATGAGAGTTTGTTTATCTTAGATTAGGCCTAATATAAAGGAGATTACTCGGCAAAAACAAGCTCGTACCTTTCATGAAATTTCTGTACTTTAATCATATTATAAGCTATTTGTCTTATATTCTATTATTATATCCAATATTAAGAATATAGTAACTAGGGTCGGCAAATTGGAGGAGAGAGTTATCAATGATAATGTTCTGATGTCAAATTCAGTTATTTCCCTTTAACTCTCTATCTGGACCTTTGCCTTCGGGCTGCTTGTGCCTTTTCAGTTCTGACAAATATCAAAAACCGAAAACTGGGAAAGGCTTCTTTGCATTGATGATGCAATGAGAATTTGTTTATCTCAAGTTAGGCCTAATATAAAGGAGATTACTCGGCAAAGACAAACTCCTACCTTTCATGAAATTTGTGTACTTTAATCACATTATAAGCTATTTGTGTTATATATATTTAACATACTATTAGTTGTTGTTTTTTATGTTTAAATTTTCGTTACGAAAATGTGGCCCAGAGAAAAAAAAATTTGTGAATCACTGTACTAGACGAAACTGAATAAATAACATTTGGAGACACATTGCGAAGCATTGGTCAATGTTGCTTATTCATTAGTGTCCTGAGTTCAGTGCCCTACTATTGTGGCTCTGTACTAAATTAATAGGAGTTGATACTGTATGCATGTAGGTAGCCCTTCTTTGTCCAATTACAGTTGGCTCTCCTTAGAGTTAGGCCAAACACCTGGCGTTGAATGTTCTAACAGTATAAAGGTTAATGAGGTATAGTAATACTTTAAATAAATATAACATGAATTCTTTGTAATTTAGGAAATTTTAGAAAACCATAAACCACGTCATACTACCCTGGAGGCAACTGGGTAGGTTGGGGAAAATTGAGCCTTACTAAATCTTAATAAATTCTACTTTGTTTATTTTAGGTTCAAATCTTCCTGGATCCTTCTCCAAACTAATTTTATAGATTCTAATTATTATCTTTAATCTTTTCTTTCTTTCCTTATTCTCTTCAGTGCTCAATTAGTTTGCCTGAGTTTTTCAGTGTCTTTCAAATAATTTATTTTTGTTATAGCAATTTTACAAGTGCTGCTAGAAAAGTTGGTTCACTATGTCATGCAAAAGAATTCTTCTCTTCAGAATCTATCATACATAAGTCTACCATCTGTCCATGCTTAGAATATTGCTGACACATATGGTCTGATGCTACTGTTATTTATCTTGAGCTCTTTGATAAATTCCAAAGAGGAATCAGCAATATTATTGGTCCTGATCTGGTGGCTCGGCTTCAGTCACTTTCCCATGACCATAAGGTTGCCTCCCTGTGTCTTTTCTTTAAGTACTTTCATGATAATTGTTCAGATTAGCTCTTTGCTATGATAACTAAACTTTTTAATTTAAGTGCAGTATTAGACTAGCAAGAAGGTCTCACCAATTTACAGTTGATCTGGCTAGATGTAACCGTAAATTCTATGCTAACAGTTTCTTTTCTTGCACTTCTCCCTTGTGAAACTCTCTTCCAGCTCCATGTTTTCCAGCCGACTTTAATCTTCAAAAATTCAAATGCAATCTCAATCAATATCTACTGTCCTCCTAATTATTGTTTTTGACCTCGCTCATTAGTAATGTTCTGTTCCTAATTCTTCCACACCCATTAACTTGTGCGCTGCTTTTTGCTGACGCTTGAACAATGACCTCTTCTTCTGGTGAGGAAATAAATAATTACGTCAATTATGATAAAAAATATAGATTTTAAAGTATTTTATATTTATGGGTAAAGGTGTTCAATATCCAAGACTGAGCATGTGCAAATAGAAGAATGTACAACAAAAATCAACACTGAGTGTTGACAGTCTGTTTCATACTTGAGTGTTCACTCTTATATTCAATTATAAAGCAAGTGAAGTCGCATGTATATCTACAAAAAAGGTATCTATACCACCAAAAAATTTTTCAACAAAACTATACAGAAGGAAATTAAATACATGACAAGTTGGAATTTTATAGAATATTTATTCTATAAAATAAAATAAGTCTTGTAAACTTTTAGTTAACCTTTAGCACACTGGAGGCAAAAATTGTCACAGTAGAATTCTCTCCCTTTGCAGCTGTAGGTGCATTCCGCCACCTTGAGACGGTTGCTATAAATAAACATATGTCATCAACTGTTATTTGTGATATTTTAAGCTGGAAATTGCCTACTACTACTTTGGAATGAGGCTAAACTTCCATTTTCCAACATCATTTTGAATTCTTCTAGACTCTACATGAAGTGTAACATTGATTAAAACCACATTATTTTTTTTGTAAACAAAAGTGGCCGTATCAACATCTAGTGAAGCCTTTATTTAGGTGTTTTTCTTTGATTCTGGCTCCAATGACAATATTGACAGTGAAGTGGTCAAAGATGATAACCATGTTAGTGACGTGGAGTAAAGCAATGATGCCAAGCAGCTACTATCATCCATGGCTGACTAATTTCATGGAAGCTACTGGCCCTATGGATGTACCTGATACCCTTTCTGAAGGCGAATTATTTCATCTATTTTTCAATGATGAAATAATAACTTTATTTGTCATCTTGACAAATAAATATGCTAGTCAGGTGAAAGAAAGACCAAACAAATACTGGTGTCTTCTTGTATGCAAACATTAAGAAGCACATCACTATTTTGATAAAATGAAAGCCGCCTTAGCCATTTTGCTTCTTATTGCACCCTACAACTCCACAAGGAGTAGGGGTAATAGAAGTTAAAGTATGTTAAATTGCTAATGTATTTCTTAATGTTTTTTATTTTTTGTTTTAAACATCAAAACATGCATGCAAAATGTAATGTATTACATCAAACTATTACTCATCCATTCTTTTATTAGTATACAAAAAATAAAATCTATACACCCAATACAAAGAAAGCTATAACAGTTTTAAAACAATTGGTGTTCATGTTTTTGTGCCCTCAAAAAATGCAATAGGAGTGGGGAAACAATTCTTGAAAGAATTTAGCGTGCTAACGGTTAACAACAGCATCTGAGTTCAGGTAGAACTCTTCTTTGTTTAGAAATGTAGATAAGTGATGAGCTAGAAAGGAACACTTTCCATTAGGTGAAGGAAAAGAGAAAAGTTTTTTTGCAAGCATTGGTTTTTAAAGGTATCTGTCAGCTGCTCCTGTTACTATGTATTGCCTCTCCAGCCAATTCACTTTCTTGTCTGTAATAATGTTATTTTTTTTATTTGACCTCTTCCTTTTATATATTAATTTTAGCTCATTGCAGAATTCCAGAGGTTGGGCTCTGTAATTGTGTATGCCAATTTCAACCGTATTTTGCTCTGCACCAAGAAACAGTCTATTGATGATGCAGTCGGCTATGTCAGTTATATTAGCAACAGTATAAAATCTCGAAATCTCTTTCATTTGATTGAATTTACACCTGAACAGTGTTGGGAATATCTTCTCTGGATGGATCCTGTAAGTACTGATGAATATTTGTAATTATGAGATGAATCGTTATTATTCTAATTTTTTTTTATTTTTGTGTGCTATTGTTCAGCTAATTTGAGGCCCAAGAGCTGCTCAATATAGAATGTTATTGCATAAGATTCTAGTAATGGCATAAAGGAAGGAGGAAGAAGTGTATATTACGAGGATTATTATGCATATTATGATGTTGGATAGATAATGTTGACTCTTGTCTAAGAGGTTCAGTCAGTTATGTGCCATGCATGATACATGCTTAGGCGATCATGTATCTTTTGATACATGACTGGTGAGGCAGATTTTCCTGCGGTAGACCAGTTGCCATCCAAGGCTATAGAACCTGGTCTGTCCTGCTATTAGGTTGGTGCAAAAATAATGTCGTTTTCTCACATATGTTAGAACGTCAAAAAACAACATTATTTTTGCACCAACCTAATATTTACTCATAGCTGGAGGGAGAAAAAGAGGATTCATACCTTTCCTATGGGTATTAGCACGTCAGTGAATATAATGGATTTGACTGGAATTCGAACTCTGCTCTCCAATTCCTCAATCCAAGCCGCTATCCATTACTTCACCATGCCGCCCTAAGAGGTTAAGATTGTAGTGATAAAGAAAGCATCCTCTTGGGAGTCTGTTTCACAAAATGACAGTTCTGGTGAAGAAGTGATCTGAATAGAACTTCCTCCTTACCAAAGGGATATGAAGGGAATGAAGATGAGTTGACTGCTTCTATATAGCATTGCTGGTACTAGTTGTGAAGGTCTGAACAGAAAGAGAGAATTGACAGATATTATCTTTTTTTAAAAAAATAAAAATAAAATAAGACTTTGAAATTGATTGACTGAAATGTCAACAGTAGAAACTAAACGATTGTAATTTATAGTTCCAAGTACTAGTTTTGGGGGGTTTAGTGTGTATTAATATATAAGGTTTCTACATTAATACTTTATATGAATTAATGGTAGTGAAAAGTTACATGAGTGGATTATCTAGGAGATGGGGATGTTACTTGAGACATTTTCAATCTCAACATATCTACAAATAAAGCAGGCTCCAAGAGTGATGTATTTGGTGATATGTTGAGATTAATTCATATAAAATATTCTTATAGAAACCTGATACATTACCCTTTACCACACTACAGGCAACAGTAGTCACTATAGAATTCTCTCTCTTACTACTATCGGCAACTTCTGTCAATGTCTTTTTCTGTAATAAATGTTTTTGATATTTCATGAATAGATTGTTTTGTAACAGAGAGGCAAAACAATTATTATCTGATTAACAAACAATAAATTGTAACAAATTTTGTTAATATTCTTAACCCTTTGACCTTTGACCACCGCTTTACCAGTGGTTGAGAAAAATGACAATGCCCAGCCACCGGTTGAACAGTGGGTAAATACTTGTAACTATTTTTATATCCACCGTGAAATATTACATACCAATTATTTGCAAATTTTGACTCGAGCTCCAACAGAAAGGTCAGAATTGTTCAGGAATGCAAGGCTCAATGGGTTAATGTGTGTCGATAAATTTTTTTTTTTTTTTTTTTTTTTTATGAATTCATTTTTATCCAATTGTTTTCAAGTAAACTAGTTGAAAAAATGTTTTATATTTGAGGAATTATATTTTGTGAATTTTCTTAATATTTTATCAAGCCTGAATATTTTTTTCCTATTTTGACAGGCTAACCATGGTGGGGTAAAAGGCAAATTGCCTTCCCCCAAAAACACTGATGATGATGAAACTGCACCTGATGAACAAACAGAGCAGAATTCTGAAGATGAAGATGAACTGCAAGAACATAAAGAAGAGATTTTGAATCAATCTGATGAGGAAGTTGGTATCTTAATTTCCATTTAAAATGTTACATTAACTAATTGATTTCTTTTAGATTTATATAGTACAGTTTTTATCTCTCAGGCTTTCTTGCGTAAATTGTCACCATTTTACATTTTTAATTTTGTGCATGTGTGTTGTTTTTTTTGTTTTTTTCAACTGCATAGTATAGTAGGGTCAGTTGAGCATCATCTGTGAGAAAAAGAGCACCATGATGCTATTCACTCTGCCAAAAATTTGGAAACAGCATGCTGTACTGCTTGGCATTCACACTGTAAGATCAATTACAAACATTTCAGAGTGTTTGGGTGTCAATCTCAGAGCAGTGGAGAGAATTCAGAAAGAATTGGATGACTATTGATAATACGAAGGTACACAGCTTGGAAAACTCACTCTGATTGTTCTGATGAGAAAAGAACTCCTGAAATTTTTGGTGAGATTCAAGTCATGATTGAAAACATTCCCTCCAAGTCAGTCAGGTCTACAGACAGGAAGGAAGTGCTTCCCTGGGTCAAAAGGGTGACAACGCGGAAGCTTACATCAAGTACCTTCAGGAGGTAGTGCTGCTCTGAGTCAGGAGGGTACAACTGGAAGACCCTATGCCTGGTAACAGTACTCTGCACCATGCCATACAAGCAGGAGAACCCAGTCGTGGCTGTCAGACAATTTCTGCGATTACATTACCCCTTACTTCTGGCCACCTTATTCCCCAGACTGCAACCCCTTGATTATTATGTGTGGGGCACAGTTGGGCAAGAGACCAACAAAACTCCTTGTAAGACCAAAGATGAACTGAAGCCAAGGATTATGGCATCATTCACTGACTTAAACAAGGAGATCGTCCAGAAGAGTTGCAGGAGACTCCAAAGTCATCTGGAGGCTGTGGTTGAAGCCAATGGCAATTTTATTGAATAGATTTTCTCTTTAGTGTTTGAAGATATTTTTGTGTAATTTTGGTAAATATATCTGTTAAAATGATATATAAGTGTTATTTACATTCTTGTATAATTTAGATGATAATTTATCTATCGCACCTTGTATTGTGTATCTGATTATCTCTCAAATTACCCGGAACATATTGTGCGTCTGATTATCTCTCAGATTGCCCTCAACATACCGTGCGTCTGATTATCTCTCAGATTGCCCTCAGCATACCGTGCGTCTGATTATCTCTCAGATTGCCCTCAGCATACCGTGCGTCTGATTATCTCTCAGATTGCCCTCAGCATACCGTGCGTCTGATTATCTCTCAGATTGCCCTCAACATACCGTGCGTCTGATTATCTCTCAGATTGCCCTCAACATACCGTGCGTCTGATTATCTCTCAGATTGCCCTCAACATACCGTGCGTCTGATTATCTCTCAGATTGCCCTCAACATACCGTGCGTCTGATTATCTCTCAGATTGCCCTCAACATATCGTGCGTCTGATTATCTCTCAGATTGCCCTCAACATACCGTGCGTCTGATTATCTCTCAGATTGCCCTCAACATACCGTGCGTCTGATTATCTCTCAGATTGCCCTCAACATACCGTGCGTCTGATTATCTCTCAGATTGCCCTCAACATACCGTGCGTCTGATTATCTCTCAGATTGCCCTCAACATACCGTGCGTCTGATTATCTCTCAGATTGCCCTCAACATACCGTGCGTCTGATTATCTCTCAGATTGCCCTCAACATACCGTGCGTCTGATTATCTCTCAGATTGCCCTCAACATACCATGCGTCTGATTATCTCTCAGATTGCCCTCAACATGTCGTGCGTCTGATTGTGCAAAGAATTATTCATATATGGAATTTTTTATAAGAAAGAAAAAAGAAAGCAAAACCTCTACTGATATGATGGAATTTGTAGTTAGTCCTTTTTGAATGTCCTAACTTTAGAAACGACTGATTTTCTGGACTGGTCTTGACAAATACATTTAGTCCCCAAAGGAACTTAATTTTTCCTGTAGAAACAAGAAAATATTGTAAATAGTATTGCCATTATTTTAAAATTTTGGTGGCGACTTTCAATTATTTACTTGGATTAAATTTAAGTTTAGTTCAAGTAGAGCGTTTCAGTTTCTTTTTGTTTTTTTTACAAAAAATCTTCCATTGATATTCTGTAATTTTTGTTTGAATTTCTGGAAATAGAAATTATCATTATTTATATTATTTACATGTGGACTATTGTCCTCATTTTTGTTGTTGTTATCACAATGTTTTGGTTGTTTTGTTTCATGTTTCTTTTTGTTTGTTTGTTTATAGCCTGAAATTGAAATGAATTGGAATATTGTACATTTCTTGCCAGAATCTGGTGCCTGTCAAACCAACTTCAATGTAAGTTGTTCAGTCTTCAATCAAAGCTCAAATAAAAGTCTAGAAACAGGTCCATAATTCATATGTGCAAAATATTGAGTTAAAATTTACATACATCGTTTGTTTTCAATATATTTTCAAATACATTTTTTATTTGTCTCCAAATATATATTCCCATTCTTACAGATGCATGTTGGTTTCTTTTTCTCTGCTGGGAAAAGGCTTTAGATAAAGCCAGCTAGTCTCTATTGTTTGAGTATTAAAAAACGAACCTTTTCTGAAAGATATTTTTTTTCTACAGATAGTTTTAGGGCATCTTTAAATACATCATGAAAACAACTTTTGGATACTAATGCCATATTGCAGCAACAATCTTCATGAGTTTTTTGTTCTGGAATTAACCAGTTTTCTTTCAAAATGTTTTTAAAACTTCTAGCAAATTTTCTACTTTCATTTTTGCACATGTGAATTATGTCCCCCGATTCTAGACTTTTTATCTAAAGGTAAATTTGCAAATTTTTCTTTTGAATAATTAAAATAAAAAATAATGACCAAAAGTTTTCTCTTATAAAATAAAATTTTTTTTTTCTGTTCTGAAATGAAAGTTATGATTATAAAATTAAATGTCATCTCCTCTCTTGTCTATAGGCAAGAAAGTATTTCTGATGTTTTTTTTAAACCAAGGTAGAGCCCAAGAACTTATTGACCTCACCCTCATTTAAGTTAATTAAATCTGATGAGCTTACTCTTGATTTCAAAGTCAAATGATTCTGTTTGATTCATGCCTTAAAGTACTTTTGCATCTACACTGAGAGTTAAGTGTACAATTAATGTAAAGAGCAAAAAATACATTTTTGATACGGACAAGATTGTGAATTGAATCCTTCTTAATTTCCATTTTTATTTCAATATTTCAGATGATAATAGCTGGATATATCCTATCAATGTACAACCAAATCCAGCAAGAATATCACCGTAGGACTCCTGGCAACACTCCAATACGAAGACGACCAAGTCAGACACAGGTCAGTAGTTAATACTTTGTCCTTTAAGCAATTTTAAAATATCAAATAAATATGAATAATGAATTATGAAAGACTTAACCAGAGAAAAGCATCAAAATGACACTGAAATGAATGCAATAAAGTTGTCTTGTGTTGAAAGAAATATATTAATCAGTTGTTATACAGGGTTATACAGGTGATCAACTTCTACAATGTTAATTAATCACTAACAGTTGATTTCTAAGATATATTTATGTCAAAAGGAGTATCAAATCTTATGTGGTTTGGTATCCAGTTTACTTGACCAGTCATCATCATATATGTATATGTATACATGCAATGATATGCCACCTATCAGTCTCTAGAGTTATGGCATAAGGAGGGTGCAAATTTGGGAAGGGTTTTTTTTTTTTTGTTATGAGAGATCATCACTTGCCTATGCAACAGGTCTCCTCTCTCTGTGTCACCAATTTTGAAAGGCAGAGGCCATACAACTTGGCACCAGCATCAGTGCAGGAGTTGCCAGAGCAAAATTGAAATAAAATCGGATTCTCTTAAGGATTCTGTCTCTGGCTTTGAATTCAGAGTTATCCTCTACTAGTCTGTTTACCAACCATGGCTACAGAACCCAGACTATCCTACTATTTACCCATAGAGTTTTTCAATTTGGTATTTTCCAACTCCTAGACTGGTTGCTATCCAAGGATACAGAACCCAGTTACCCTGCTATTTACATCGCCATTACACCACCATGCCTCTCTCTCTGTACATATATATATATATATATATATATATATATATATATATATATATATGAAATAGAGAGTTAATATAAGTAAAAATTTGTCACTTAGCTGATTGATTGGTATATCTCGCATATTATCTGAATACATCATCTTCAAGTGATTCTCCAACTCCTTCTTTGTGATATCAAGCTTGCCGCTCTTTGCTTCCATGAAAAGTTTTTTAGCAAACACATGCGGATTTATCAAGAAAGATCTCTGAGACTGCCACTTTTTTCTCTGATGCGTCCTTTGATTTTCTGCTCTAGATATACCTTCAACATCTCAACTCCAGAATTTCAAATCTGACCTGTCTGTCCACTCTTTAGTGGGTATCAGCAATTGGTGTAATTTTTTTCTATATTGTTTGTGTGTGTATATGTAGTGTGTGTGTGTGTATATATATATGTATATATATATATATATAAACGGTAAACGCGTTCAGGAACTTTCATTACGGATAGAAGCTGCAACGAGGAACAATCGTTTATTTATTTCATTACAAGAATTTACAAATAGGAACGATCAATTATCTTATCTTCATATCCTGCCTGGTGGCGCCAGGGGTGGCGGTCCCGCCATAGCCACCGAAACCGTGACATCACCCCTGGTCGGCGGCTGATGAAGACAGGGTATTGCACGTGTTAATACACGTTGTATGTTAAAAATTGATCATCAAGACTCTCTGGAAAGCAAGATGACTCTTCGGAAAGACAAAGTGACCCTCTAGAAAGTTGGAGTGACATCTTGGAAAGACAAGAATTTACATTAAACCATGAAGAATACAAGAGACGCAGAATGCCCTCTGGGTGACTGTAGCGGGGAGGGAGAATATATCACCCATCAGACTGATTTTAATGGAAACAACATGGATATGGACCTGGCTACAGCCTGTGATTGCGGCAGAAGATTTAACGGTTTACATATCCATAAGGCACACTGGTGCAAACAACATAACTCTCCTATCGGAGAATGTAAATCAAGTGATGGGATTATGAATCTGGAATACACCCACAGTTTTCAGGATTGCATAGTTGAGCGACAGCACCCTGGAGAAATCCTAAGTAAACCAAGAATCCAGTGGCCCAAAAGTAACCAGAAGACTATTTGGACAAATCTTGACAAAGAGCTTTCTTTTATCCTTAATAACAATCTTAAGGGTCACATAGGGCAACAGTTCAGTTCCTTTTGTAGAATAATATACGACGTTTGCTTTGAGTGATTTGGACCAGTAATGGAAAAGAAAGATAAAAAAAGAGGAGAAACGACCAAATCAACGACAAATCCAGAAAGGGAAGTTACGATCAGAGCAAAGATTACTGAAGCGCCATTTTAAAGAAGTTCCAATTCAGGAGAGGGAAGGCCTTCAAGAACTAATGAACGATATCAGAAGGAAGATTCTAGTGATATCTAGAGCTGAAAATCAAAGGAAGCATCGGAGGAAAAAGCGGCAGTCTCGGAGATCTTTCTTGATAAATCCGCATTCGTTTGCTAAAAAACTTTTCATGGAAGCAAAGAGCGGCAAGCTTGATATCCCAAAGAAGGAGTTGGAGAATCACTTGAAGATGATGTATTCAGATAATATGTGAGATATACCAATCCCTCTTATAAAAGGTGTACCAATGCCTCAAGATCCGACAATTATGTTTGATGATAGTGGGATAAAATTAAGTCAAGTCCGAGATTTTGTCCAAAAGGCACGCGCTGGTAGTGCCCCCGGTATGAATGGGATATCATATAAACTATATAAAAACTGCCCTTGCGTTCTCAGGAAACTTACTGTCCTCCTTCAGCGGGTGTGGAAGCAGAATATTGTACCACAAGAATGGTGTTTGGCTGATGGTATTTGGATACCTAAAGAGGTGGATTCAAAAGGCATTTCCAATTTTCGCCCCATATCCCTCTTTAATGTAGAAGGGAAAATATTTTTTGGAGTTCTCGCTCGTTGCAGGACAGATTTTCTTATAGGAAATGATTACATAAACACATCTGTCCAGAAGGCTGGGATACCTGGCTTCCCTGGTTGTCTGGAGCATGCACAAATGATATGGAACTCCATACTATCAGCCAAAAGAAATAAAACAGAACTCCATGTAGTATGGCTTGATCTTGCCAATGCATATGGGTCAGTCCCACATCAATTAATAGGAATGGCTCTTGACTTTTTCAATTTCCCTGGTAAGATTAAGGAAATCATAATGAAGTACTTTGACTCGGCTTTCATGAGATTCACCGTCAAAGATTACTCTACCAAATGGCAACCACTTGAGATTGGCGTCATGATGGGCTGCGTGATTTCCCCGCTTCTTTTCGTTTTGGCCATGGAATTGATTTTACGAGGCGCATCAACCACAGCCAAAGGGGTGATGACTGAAGAACAACTGGTCCTTCCCCCTTCTAGGGCTTTTATGGAGGATATCACAATTCTCGTCCCTTCTAAAACTGCTGCCAATGATCTGTTAGTAAAATATCACGATCTTTTCATATGGGCGAGAATGAAGGTAAAGCCCAAGAAAAGTCGAAGTCTGACATTAGTCAGGGGGTCTGTTAAGGAAATCCGCTTCAAAATTGGTGATGACACGATACCAACAGTTAAGGAAATGCCAGTAAACAGCCTCGGACAGCTCTATACAATCCCACTGACTGATCGACATCGGGGTACAGAGGTTCATAAATCAGCTTTAAAGGGACTAATTTCGATCGATAGAACCTATCTGCCCGACAAAATGAAGGCGTGGTGCTATCAACATGGTCTACTGCCCCGCCTTTTGTGGCCTCTGCAAATGTATGAAATTGCATTATCTCGCATTGAGCAAGCGATCAATAAGTATTTGCGTAAGTGGCTTGGAGTTCCTCCTTGTTTTTCGAAAGTGGGGTTGTATACCAACTCTGGACACCTGCAGCTTCCTATACATTCATTGGTGGAGGAATACAAGGTTGGGAAGGTTCACCTTCTTATGTTGACGAGGGACTCAGCTGATGATTTCATACGGAGGGTGCATCCAGAGATTAAATCTGGTACAAAGTGGTCAGCTGCAGAGGCCACACAAGAAGCGGAAACCAGCCTGCGAGTCAGAGATATCATGGGCATGATTCAGAATAATCGGGCTGGATTGGGAAACACGATGCACAAGTACTTCTCCAAGGAGAAAGCAAAGGGAAAAAGGTGTATGGTGATTGAAGAGGTCAAAATGTTCGAAGAGGAGCATAGAATAGCCACTCCTATTACCCAATCTAAACAATGTAAGTGGACAACCTGGAATGATATCGAACCCATTAAACTTTTGTGGAATTCATTAATGGCGATGGAACCATTGGCGATATCATTCCTTCTTCGATGAACATATGATCTTCTCTCAAATGAGACAAACTTCAAAATGTGGGGATACACAGATACAGATCTCTGTTTTTTGTGTAAAAAAGACCGAGGTACCTTGTGTCATGTGCTTTCTGCTTGTCCACTATCGCTACAGGTGTACACGTGGCGACACAACAAGGTATTAGAGGTGATCAGGGATCTAATAATAACACAATGTGAGACAGCAAACCAACGGCTTGTGGCAGCCAAGAAAGCTAGGATTGAGTTCCATAAGGAGGGTGAATGCCCTGCAAAGAAAAAACAAACAGCCCCCAATATGAAGCTGCTGAGTGGTGCCATTGATTGGAAGGTTTCAGTGGATCTAATGACATCCTTAAATTTTCCAGTACACATCGCACAGACAGACAAGCGTACCAACATTGTGTTATGGTCCAACTCAAAAAAGACTGTCTTCCTAATAGAGTTAACAGTCCCCTGGGAAGAGAACAGGGTGGAGGCGCACAAACTAAAGAAAAACGGATACGAATCACTGCGTGTCGAATGTGTGGAAAATGGTTGGTCGTGTCATGTGATGCCTATTGAGATTGGATGTCGTGGGTTTCTGGGGCATTTGGTCATTTCCTTCTTTTCAAAAATAGGCATCACTGGCCGTTGGTTGAAGAGTGTTTTGCATTACATTCAAAAAACAGTTCAGCATGCATCAGGTTGGATTTGGTCAAGATCAAAACAAGCAAATAAAATGTGTGCAACATCACGGCGTAACATGCGCAAGTGGAATATTTGCATGGTCGTCTATAACGATTTTTACGAGCGCATCAGTAACGGCAAACGCGTTCAGGAACTTTCATTAAAGAAAACAAGCTGCAACGAGGAACAATTGTTCATTTATTTCATTACAAGAATTTACAAATAGGAATGATCAATTATTTTATCTTCATACCCTGCCTGGTGGCAAACGCTGCTGGTGGCGCCAGGGGTGGTGGTCCCGCCATAGCCACCGAAACCGTGATATCACTCCTGGTCGGCGGCTGATGAAGACAGAGTATCGCACGTGTTAATACACGTATGTTAAAAAATATATATATATATATATATATATATATATATATATATATATATATATATAATTTATTCGAAAATTATTATATAAATATTTATGTTATAATTTTTTAATATATCATATTTGCTCTACTCTGTATTGAGCACTCTTTTATTAATAGTATTTTTTGGTTATTGGAATCTATTTTGTATACGCCAATACTATACTTATATATATATATATATATATATATATATATATATATGTATGTATGTTACTGTTTAAGTAGTGGTTTTTTTCTTTCTTTTTTTTTTAGTTTATTTTCCTGTTCTTGTACAGGCTTTCTTGATTTCTTTTAATAAAGTTATTTGGTTGGTAGGGGGTTGGGGGTCACCTGGCAGGCTTTCTGTTGGTTGTAATAGTACTTTGGACTTATATATACACACACATTTTGTACTGTTTTTTTTTTCTTTTTCATTTTCACAGACTATCACTGATTATTCAACAGCACCATGTATTGTAACCTTTGCCCAAAATCTGATCCAAGGAGATCTTGCCCAACAAATGTTTATGTAAGTAAAAAAAAAAAAAAAAAAAATTCAGTTTTACCATAAGTATCATTTAATGTTAAATTGTACTAAAGATTTGTTTGTAGCAATAGTTTATCAACTTAGTCATGTTGTCAGAATATTTAAAAATAATGACTGGAAAAGAAATGTTGAAGAATCAGTTTCATTTCAAGAGTTCTTTAGACTATCAAGCTCATTCTTTGTGATGCTTTTGTTGCTAGCACAATGTTATAATTCCTTATTTTGCAATGGAACTATTCTCGTCCCAACTGATGTAGTTTTCAAGAATCGGATTGTCTTGTACCCAACTACTGCATGCAAACAAAAGTTGTGGCAGGGATTGTGTGGTGAACAAAAGAAAAAGTGACGAGAGGGGGGCTCTACGTTCATCGTCGGTTGCCCCAGGAAATGGATTGCGAGTTTTCCCTTTCTCGGCTGTTTCACCGGGCTGTCGTGAAACAGACACAAACCCTGACACACATACTTCAAATTCCTCTTCGTCCGCCATTCAATTCGCACGTCCAACTCTGTTGCACGAAGTCCGCCGAATGACTCGACCTGATTGGTGCTGCTGGTACCTCGCTCGTGTTTTTGATAGCGGCCATATTTCTTTTCGCCATTACCCTGCAAGCAAGACACGTTCTCACTCGTTTTGAACTCCGAGGTAAGTCATGTCTTTCGCCACAGATTGACTTTCATATCCATGGCAATTAATATAGAACCAGCTGCCAAGATACAAGCCGGCATCGAGCAGTAAGGATCACCTGGTGGGTCTTTTGCTCTTACCAGTGTCAATGCAGAGAAAGATAATCACAACCAGAAAAACCTCTAGGGTTACAGCTAGAAATTTCTATAGGGCACTGCAGTTCGAAAATAGTGACGTCATAAACTATGTGTCTGTGCTGTTTGACTCTGATCTACTGAAATGTCATGCTGACATCTTGATTTTTGCAAATTGTATTAAATTTATTTTGTCTTAAAAGTGATGCACACAACTGGACATCTGTGTTACAAGCCTTTATTTACACATGTACATTTCAGGGAGCAGTAAAATAAACCTAACAATACCTCGATAAACTACATCCGCGTCCAGGGTAAGACGATAAACTACGTCCAACAGCAAGGCCTCTGATCAGGAGGCTTTGAGGAGTGTGGAACCTCCTCTTAATTGCTGGTGTTCCCAGGTCCACCCTGACTTGGGGTGGTGGCACCTGTTAGGGTCCCAGCTATGGGCAAATAGTTAACCCAGAAACTGAGGTAAACAGCATTATGAAGGTGTAAAAATAGGTTTTAATACCAGAAATACTTTGTAAAAAAATTATTACCAGAAATAAGTTTTTGAGGATGAGAAAAATATTACCAGCTATACTTTTTTAAAAAAAAACTTTTTACTAGATATACATTTTTGAGGAAAAAAAATATTAACAGAAATAGATTTTTGACAAAACAAAAATATTACTAGAAAAAAAAAAGTTGTCAGCATTAAATGACCCATTGAGGTTGATATGCTGTAAAACAAAACAAACCAAACCTAACAATACCTACAAGTGTTATGGCTTATAAATACTGGAAATAGTCAATTCTATTATGCTATAGTGTTTCAGTCAGTTCATTTCAAGGCTTTCTTCAGGTATACAATCCATAAAGATATTTTCTGTAATTTTAAGAGCTGTTATATTATTCCAGTAAGTGCCATGTATGATACACACTTAGACGGTCATGTATCTTTTGATACATGACTGACAAGATAAATTTTTTCCTGCAGTAGGTTGCCATTTCTTTCTGTTGTAGACCAGTTGCCATCCCATTGTCTACATAAATTGGAGCAAAATTTTTTCTTGTGGATACATTGGCAGAATGGGATAAATTGCGGAATTAACTAAGGTGCTACAAGTCACTTTACAGCAACAATTCCAACAACAACAATTTATTCAGCAACAAGAACGGTTTGAAAAGTTATTCAAACAACAGGCAAAAGACAATAAATCACTTTGGGAAGACATATTATCTAGGACAACAAAAGAACCGGGTTCTAGATTTTTTTCTGCTGAAGGAATTTCAAATCCACTCTATGAATTTAAATACGACCCTGACAGTGGTTCAACGTTTCTGGCTTATTTTCGTAGGTTTGAAACAATATTTACGAAAAGATGCGAGCAATGGTCCGACAAGGAAAAAATCACTCTATTGTCGCAGAAGTTGGGAAGAGAAGAAAATAAAAAATACACGAATTTAATCCTCCCAAAGAAACCAGAAGAAATGACATTCAGCGAAACAATAGAAATTTTGTCGAAAATTTTCTATAAAAGAGTGTTTCATACATGATACAAATGTCTAAATATCGTAAAACAAGAGGATGATGATTTTGTCACGTATGCAGGTATGGTTAACGCACAGTGTGAGGCATTTAAATTAAAGGAATTGTCAAACGACATGTTCAAGTGTCTAATGACACCGAAGGACAAAGAAATTAGATCAAGAATCCTCACTATCATGGAACAGGATCCGAAGATTACGCTACAAAAAGTAACAGAAGAATGTCAGCGACTTATAAACATAAAAAAAGATATTACTTGAATTGAGGAGAAGAGCATTTCGCGAGTGAAAACTGTAAGACAACAGAAGTGGATACAAAATAAAGAAAGAAAAATTATATGCCGTTCGTTTGGTGGACAACATATAAAGAAGGATTGTTTCTTTAGGGATAAAATTTGTTTTAATTGTGGGCGTGTAGGCCATAGAAGTTCCCATTGTTGGGCAAAACAGAGAAAAGTAAAATCAAAGTCTCAAACAAAGGTGAACGTAGTTTTGTCTAAAAACAAAATTGAGGAGGGTCAAAGAAGAAAATACCTCAATGTAAAAATAAATGGGCAGACCGTAAAATTATTACTCGATTCAGGAAGTGATATCTCGGTAATAAACAAGCAAACATGGGGAAAAATGGTTACCCACTGTTGACTAACACAGACAAAATTGCCAGGAGTGTCAGGAAAAAGACTTAAGTTTAAAGGTGAATTAAAATGTAACATTTCGTACATGGGAAAAATTCACAAATCGAAAGTCTATGTGCTCCCTGGTTCAGTACACCTCTTTGGTTTAGACTGGATTGTATTGTTTAACTTATGGGAATTACCGGTAAATTCTTTCTGTAACAAAATTAATGTCATAGAGAACTATACGACAAAGCAAACAGAAAGATTTATTACGGATTTGAAAAGCAAATTCCCTCATGTCTTTTCAGAAGGACTAGGTCTGTGCACAAAAACAGAAGTCAACTTCGAATTGAAAGAAAATGTTAAACCAATCTTTAAACCAAAGAGAAAAGTACCATTTTCGGCACTAGACACAATAAAAGGAATTAGAAAGGTTGGAGAAAATTGGTGTAATTTCAAAAGTCAATTACTTGGATTGGGCATCTCCAACTGTATATATAAAAAAGAAAACCCGAAAAATCAGAGTGTGTGCTGACTTCTCGACAGGCTTGAACGACTGTTTGAAAGACCACGCATACCCTCTACCGTCTCCGGAGGATATATTCACTAAATTAAACGGAGGTAGAGTGTTTTCAAAGTTGGACTTGTCGGGGGCTTACCTTCAGGTTAAAGTCAGTGAAGAATGTTCGAAGTACCTGGCAATAAACACACATAAAGGGATTTTTAAACTAAATCGTCTTCCTTTTGGATTGAAGGTAGCTCCAAGCCTATTCCAGCAAATAATGGACACAATGTTGGCTGGTATGGAGTATGCAATCACATACTTAGATGATATTTTGATTAAAAGTGAAAACGAGGCCCAACACAAAACGCATATTAGAGCAGTATTTCAGAGAATTGAGGAATATGGGTTCAAGCTGAGTGCTGAAAAATGCGAGTTCTTCTTAAAGAAGATAAAATACTTAGGACAGATCATTGACAGTAAAGGAAGAAAACCGGATCCAGAAAGGGCTGAGGCTATAAAAAAATATGCCAGCATCTGATAATGTGGCTAAACTCCAGGCGGTCTTGTGATTAGTAAGTTACTATAGCATTTATATCCCAAAAATGTGTGATATGAGAGTTCCTTTAAATAATTGGGTGAAAAAGGGTGCAAAGTGGATATGGTCGAAAGAATGCGATCAAGCTTTTAAAAAAATAAAAAGCTGTCTATTAGCAGACCTATTGTTAGCACATTTCGACCCGAAGAGGAAAATCATTGTAGCAGCAGATGCCAGGAATGAGGGACTAGGTGCAGTATTGCTTCATAAATTTGAGGACGGATCTACGAAGCCAATAGCACATGCCTCAAGGACGTTACTGCCTGCAGAACGAAGTTACAGTCAAACCGAAAAAGAGAGTTTAGCAATAATCTACGCTGTAAAAAAATTTCACAGGTTTCTATATGGAAGAGAATTTATTTTGCAAACAGACCACAAACCGCTGTTAACAATATTTGGTTCAAAAAAAGGTATACCAACTCACACGGCAAATCAACTACAGCATTGGGGTGTAATTATATTGAATTATAATTTCAAAATAGAATATGTGCCTTCAAAGAAGCTAGGTCATGCTGATGGGGTGTCGAGGTTAATACCTAAATATAAGGAACCACTGGAAGAAACAGTAATAGCGGTGCTAAGAGACAAAAATGAATTGTCGGGTCTGTTATGCAACACTATTAGAGAACTACCGGTTATGCTAGAAGATGTGAAAAAAGCAGTGGAGAACGATGATTTCATTAAAAAAAAATGAAAAAGCAAGTCTGGTTGAACGAGAAAACTAAAAAAGGAATTAGTGTGTCACCTTTTTCAATCTGCAAACAGATATTACTATATGCAGATAGTGTTGTAATGCCGTGTACTTTGCAAAAGAAAATTCTGAAAGAATTTCACACTGGCCATCCAGGGATTTCGAGAATGAAATCTCTAATGAGAAGCTATACTTATTGGCTGAGGATGGACCAAGACATAGAAAATTTGGTGAAACAGTGCAGAGGATGTCAACTGGCAGCAAGGAATCCACCGGTAAAGATTCAACCATGGCCAAAGACAGATGTCCCATGGACTTGATTGCATATCGACTATGCAGGGCCCATAAATGGATCTTATTACCTGATCATTGTGGACAGTTTCACTAAGTGACCAGAAATTGTTAAGTGCAGACATCCGACTGCAACAAATACAGTAAACGCACTTGATGAAATTTTTAGTCGCTTTGGACTCCCTAAAACTTTAGTCAGTGACAACGGAACGCAGTTTACGGGAAGAGAATTCAAGGAATTCTGTACATCATTGTCCATTGATCACGTGACAATGCCAGTATATCATCCAAGATCGAATGGACAGGCGGAAAAATTCATGGACACCTTTAAACGAGCGTTGAAGAAAAATCAAGGCGTGGACATGAATGAAAGAAGTATTCAGAAATTTTTGGCTGTATACAGAATCACGCCAAACCCGAATACTACTTCAGGGTTATTGCCAGCAGAGTTAATGTTTGCGAGAAAAATATGCTCTGTGTTCGATAGGCTGTTGTCTAGTCCAGCAAAGAAAACTGCTAAGAAAACTAGATGACTAAAGTGTATAAGCCAGGTGACAGTTTTTTCAAGAACTTTGGGGCTGGAAAAACGTATTGGAAAGAAGGAATGATAACCAAAAGAATTGGACAGGTCATATATGACATAAAAGGGGAAAAATTTCAGTGCAAAAGACATTGGAATCAATTGAGGCCCAAACACACTACAGAGGTCACAGAAAATACCAAAAAGATTCAAATGGAAGTCCTGTATGACGCATTTGAAATTCCCATTCCAGTAAGTCAACATTCGCCAATGGAGGTATCCCCAACCTTAAGGCCAGAGGTACCAGTGTGTCAAACGACACCACTGCAAGGAGGATTCAGGTGAAAAAGACTTAGGAAAAAAATCAATCAATTAAGTTCAGACCCTAAAAAGAGAAAATATTGAAGCTAAATTTCACGGAGAAAATTTAGCTCAGGGGCAGGTGATGTAATAAATATGGATACACCTGGGTTCCCCCTCACAGTAATATGATTGGCTGGTGTCAGCCATAAATACAGACTGATGCGGAGGTACATTTCCTACACCTATGGCCTAAGCCTAAGCATATTGCCTACGCCTACAACGAGTACCAGTCCATTACGGCTACCTGCTAGATTATCCTACCTGGTTACAGTAGCCAAAACCACTTAGCTACTTCGAACAAATATATCCCTTTCCGGGATATATCAACAGGTTGTGTCCGGAAAATGTCTATCCTTTTTCATATTAACAAAAAAATAAAAACTTCACTATCTATGTTATGTAAACAAAGATGGCGTTTTAGAGAAAACTGAACAAAGTGGACACTTACACTTCAGGAAGAGACAGTGAAAAGTTTCTAGGGTATATAATGAAGAAAGAGCACTTAAAAAAATTGTTACTCACAAGATGGGAAGGCCAGCGGGACAGAGGAAAACAATGCATAACCTATCTAGTGAGCCTGTGTAATGAGTGCCATAGCAAGGTTGAGGAGAGGTAACAGAGACAAAATTTATTAAGAGCTATAAAGGACAGGAAATTGTGGAGAACCATGATTGTTAATGTCTTGAAGGGACACATTACATAAAAGAATAGGAGGAAGTTAATGATTCTCTAATTTTCTACAAAGTACTCTCCTTGGGATTTCTAACACTTAGCCCAGCACTCCTTTGACTTTTCTGAACAACTTGTCATGGTCGTTTTCATGATTATCAACTGCTTTTCGTTGGTCTCAGTCTTGTCCACAATTTAAAATCTTTCTTTCGGTGGTACTGAGTCCTTTTAGGACATAAGTAATTGAAGATCTCCACAGATTTCCTTTTCTTTATCTGTGAATTGCCACCTTTTTTTTAATTGTTTCACATCAAGCTGTTGATAATTGTAGGTAGCAGGGAAGCAAGAAACGGAAATAGAGTTCTACAGGTGAGAAGAATATTAGAATAGAAATTATGGTTACATCTAGCTATTTAAACAGTAAAATGATGAGACCTAATTGCCAATCTAATTGTACACTTAAATTCTTGTGATCAAGTTACCAAAAAGAAGAGCTTGTTAGAACAACTGCCACAAAAATATAGAAAAGACAGAGGAAAGCCACGTCATGGTAGTGGGGAAAGTGACTGAAGTCAAAATGTCAGGTCAGAACTAATAACATTACAGACCCTCCTTTGGATTTTGTTTAGAATCTCAAGATATATAACCGGAGCACCAGACCACATATGGCAGTAATACACGCATGAATGGTAGATTTATAAATGTGCAAGATAGGTTGTGGTGGGAAAAATTGTCTGGCACAATACAGTGAACCAATGTTCTAGCAGTTGATTCAATATAATCACTCAACTTCATATGAGTAGAAAATGTGAAACAAGGAAGGCACAATGAGTTTCTCTCCTGGAGGTTAGCATCGGCCATGCTGATGGAGGGTAAAAATGGTTCTCCATGATGATTAAATGATAGTAGTTCTTTTTGGAGGCATTAAAATTTACAAGCCACTTATTCATCCAGTTAACAACTTTTTCAGGATCAGTTGCCAGTTTTACTTTGTCTGACCAATCAAAAGCCTATTTGTAAAAGAGAACAGTTTTTTTTTGTTGTTAGACTGGTTGACAACCAAGGCTAAACGGTCCAGTTTAACCCATATCTTTGGGTGAAGAGATGATGAATTTATGCCTTTTCCAAGTTCATTAGTGTGATGGAGAACACAACAGACTAAGCCACTTTCCTTGCTGATAACTGCTACACTACCTGCACATCCAGTGGCAATTTTTCTAGTTGGGAAAAACTAGAAGTAACAGGAAATTGAACTTGAACTGTAGTAGAGCTGACAGACCTGAAAAAAAACCTGCACAAGATGTAAGAATAAGCAAACACATGATGAATGTAATGGTCACATGGTACACATGCTCACAAAGTGGCATCTCAGACTGAAGGAAAAAAATTATTACCAGCAATACATTTGACTCTTGACAAAAATCCTTTCTACAAAAATATGTTCATGAAACCTGATCTACAAACTGATTTCTTACAAATACATCTATTCATACGAACCTATCCTAAAAATCTTGTTAGCGTTAAATAACCAATTGAAGTAAAACAAAATAATCCAAACCTTATCTGTCCAGTGCTTTTTTTTTTTTTACATTAAAAAAAATGAAATATTAAATTTTAAAACTTCATTTGAAGAAAATAATTGATATTTTGAGTTTATTACCTGTTTTATATTTTATTTCTATTTCTACTATTTACTGGCAGGTTGACTCAAAAAATACAAAAGAAACTGAGCGGGCACCACCATGGGGGTGGATCTAGTGAGTTCCCCACTCCTCCAGGATCACATTTACCTCTTATTAGTCCAGCTCTAGAATTTGTCAAAAGTGTCATCAAGGTAAAACTGTTTGCTTTTCTTTTTGTAACATGCCGATGTGGGTTGAAATCCTCACAGTATTTAGTTTTGAAGTTATCACATTTCTTTTTTTTATCAAGATTTACAAACTCTACATTTCATTCAATTTCACAAACCAATCAATGAAATTTGAATAAGCTGATTTGTTTGGAAAATACTTTGACAAAAACTGTACTTTTCAGTTTAATAATTTCTTTAATCTAATTTTATAGGACTTCATGGCAAACAATACTTTTTTAAGAAAATTTCTTTCTTTTTCCTTTTTAACAGGATTTCTTAGGATTTCTTATTCTTGAGCATGCAACATACAACTGCCTATGTGTAAATATTCTAGAGCCAAATTCCAACTTTTTGAAGTGTTCGGCCTTGTGATTTGTTTATAGTTCTTGCAAAGACAGCACGAACTGGAAACTGGATTCTTGTATATATAAAAACTTAAAAGATATACAAAAAAACACTATAGCATTTTTATTAAATAAGTATTTATATTAATTATTAAATTGTTTTTAAAATAGTGTGAGTATTTTATATGTTAAATAATAAAACTTAATATTTCCAAAAAAGATTAATGAAAATTTATTGTACTAAGCTATACACCCTAGTAAAACCAACTGTACTTTGTACTCCCTTACCTATTTGCACTTCTCCCTGTGGTTATTTTAGAGGGTGTGGGGACAGATGGACTAACAGAAGTAACAGAGTTTTATAGACTAGAATTTTTTTTGCAAGATGCTGGCACATGGTAATTCCTTAGAGTATTTAGTATTGTTGAAGTTATCACTAACATTTTTTTGTTAAGACTTACAAACTCAACATTTTGTTCGATTTCACAGACCAATTGATGAAATTTGAATAAGCTGATTTGTTTGGAAAAATACTTTGACAAAATCTCTACTTTGCACTTTTTACACACTTTAGTAAAAACCAATTGTACTTTAGTCCCTTACCTGTTTGCACTTCTCACCAAAATTTGGTTTTGATCTGTCAATGTATGGCTACTTTAGAGGGTGTGACGGATAGACAGACGAAATGACGGAAGTCACAGGATTATATATATATATATATATATATATATATATATATATATATATATATATATATATATATATATATATGTGTGTGTGTGCAGATTCTTGTTGCTCAAATTTGTTATTTTTTTCTTTTGTGTATGATATTGTGAGTATATTTTTGAGTGCCCACTAAAAGTTCTCCCAGCTTGTTAATTTTTTTTTTTTTTTTTTTTTTTTTTTACATCTGTCCCACTTATTAGTTTTTGACTATTCACACTACTCAATTGATTGCTGAAAAATTTTGTTTTGAAATGTATTTTGTGGAAGAACATTGTGCTGCAAAGTTTCCTTTCATGAAATATCTTGTGTGTTTGATTCATCTAAACTTTAAACTCCTAGAAAGGCTGCTTTGGTCAACAAATGATATCGAGTTGTTTGCAGTGCCATATACGTGCACATACTTCTGGTGATGCTTTACAATGGTTTGTATTGCTACAGATCAGGGTTGTTCAACCTTTTTTTCTTAATCGGCCAAATTAGAAATTTGGGTATATTCACCAGGTCACAAAAGTACTTTATATAAATCTTTCTTTCAGCAGTTTTGATACTTTTCATGCATGAAAAGAATTGTTTACAGCAGTATGTACTACCCCACATGCATAACAGTTTTCTAGATAAGCTAATTAATTTTTATTTAGCTCTGGTTTTTGCCCCATGCACCATCCAGTATGTCTCAGCAAAGGTCTTTACCCACTTCCTCTTTTAGTGCAATGGGGAAGTGAACCTACTAGCAGAATCTGAGAATAATTTTCTCGACATATGTTACTAAAGTAAATGAAAATATACCTGAAGATTTTAAGGTGCAGTGGGCCTCATGAAAATATTAAGTGGGCAGTGTGACTTGTGGGTTTGACATCCCTGCAATTGACAGTGATAATTATTTTGGCCTTTTTTCTCCTTAAAATTTAAAAATAATTTTCTCATAACAGTTACAATTACAAGAAATACAGTAAGTCCTTGACTTATTTGGAGATAATCTGATTTTCGATGTAGGTCAGAACAGCACCTACATAAGCACCCATGAGTCTGCTTACGCTTGGAAGCCATAATGAAGGACAAAAAGTTCCCAAAAGAAACAACACAAACGAGAAATAGTGAATGTAGCATAATCCAATATGGCATATAGCCAGTGAAGAAACAATGTCGTCATCTTCATATATTGCCACGTGACAATGTATCATATTTGGGTAGATGGTACCATAACCATGAAACGGCGTACATCTAGTCTGACATGACCTGAGAACCGTCTATAAGAATAAACCAGTAAACAAACAAAAAAAAACCTTTTCATTTTGACTATTCAGTCACAGTACTAAATAGATTTCTGGTAAAAAAATTTTTTATTTTTTTTATTTTACATCTGTCCCACTTATTCATTTTTGACTATTCACACTATTCAATAGATTGCTACAAAATTTTGTTTTAAAATGTATTTCAGTGAAAGACCATTGCATTGCAAAGTATCGTTTCATGAAATATCTTGTGTGTTTGATTCATTTAAACTCAATGGAAAATATTTTCAATTTTATTAACATATTTTAACATATTACTTTGGGACATTGCTGAATATACAAGGTGTTCCAAAAAAAAAATTGACATCATTTTGTAGTCTAATAACATCATCCATTCTTGCTTTAATGATCTCAAATTTTAATAAAATCTGAAAAAACTAAGTTGATTGCATCAATGAGAATCTACCAGGAAGATGGATCAGGTATGCCATTGATAATGACAATGTGCTGTTGAAATGGCCACCATGTTCACCTGATTTTGATACCTTGAGATTTATTTTTTTGTGAAAGGACAGGTCTATATCCCCACTCTTCCTACAAGCCTAGAGGAACTTAAGCAGAGAATCACTGACTTGCTGAAGAATGTTACGCAAGGCATGCTACAGTGTGTTTGGCAGGAACTGGACTACCGACTTGATGTGTGTCATGCCACAGGTGGTGTGCATATTGAACATTTGTGAAATCGGTTATAAAATCTACGAATCTACATCCTTTGAATATCTTGTTTAAATTTTGATGAATAAATCTTTTATTATTATTCAACATGAAGCCTATTTAATTTTGTTTGCCTGGGACGTAGTTATTCAGATATTCACATTTTTAATTTTTGGAGGACAGCCTGTATATTACTTGTTGACAATTGATAAGCATTTATTTATAACATTGGCAAGGTTTTATGCAAATATCAATTTTATTAAAGCATTTCTGTTAAAGACATTTATTTTAAAACAATTTTTAAAAATATTTAGATAAGAAATTTTATAAATAGAAAAGAATCTGAATTATAAATTATTGCCAAAGTATGAAGACCCATCATCACTCATCCTTGTCAGATCTGCACTTGACATAAAATAAAATGTGATATTGATTGCTAAAATTTAGGATGTTTGAAATTGAGTAGCTATACAAAAATAGAAAGGGGTAAGAGAGAAGGAAGATTTATTTAACCTCTACAGCAAATCTATCATCAAGTAGCTGGAGACCATACTAGGATTTATTATTAGTGGGCGTAATCTTAACAATATAAGATACACAGATGACACCATGTTGATGGCCAACTTGGAAAGAAAACCACAGGACTTCCTAGACTGGGTAGTAGAAGACAGCAAGGAAAAAAAAGAACTAACCATTAACTGCAAGAAGACAAATTATGGTATTCAGTAAGGGAGAAAGCCTGAGATGCGAGCTAGAAATTGGAGATATCAACATTATTTGGACTATTATCCTCATCTTTGTCGCCATATTTATTACAACATTTCAGCCATTGTACGCTCCGGCCTTCTTCAGGTGGTTGGAATGTCATTTCGCTCACTGGGGTAGGCTGTTCTAGTTCCATGTGCCATGTTTAATGGATGTCAGTTATAAGTTATCTCCTGTTAATTTCCCTCTGAAAGTTCTCCACTGCCTTAGCCAGGTATTGAACTCACACTCTTTGTGTCCTGTCATTGGATCTAACTAATGCCTTTATCCACTGTGCCATGTGTCCTTGAGGACATCTGTGTATGAATTTCTGGGTATTATAAACCTAATGTCTTCAGCAACCTGTTTTAGCCAGTTCTCATATTGCAATTTTTGCTGTTATCATACATGTTTTTACCAGAGCTCATATTACAATTTTTGTTGTTATCGCTTTTCTCTGGCACTCCTTATTACTGGTTCCCATATTGTATTCATTTCTATGCTTGGTCGGCTCAGGAGATTTTTGTGGCCTAGCATATGTGCTGATTCCTTAAGTTTACAAATTTTCCAATGGTGTTCCTTGTCTATGATCTCAACCTGATCCCACAACCAGGTACAGAAGTTTAAATATCTGGAAGCGTTTTAGATGGAAAAGGCAACACCAAGATCTGAACAAGCATTGAACTTGTGAAAGAAGCATTCTAAAAACTAAACAAGGAGCTGAGAAAAGGAAAAAAAATTTGTTAGCAATCCAACATTCTTTTCTTTGTTTCTATGTGGTATCCATCCTCTTACGTGGTAGTGAATGTTGGACAATCACCCCATGGATGAAGCAGCAAAAATGAGGCTCTACAGAAGGATACTGAAAATTCCATGGATGGAGTGAATAAGCAACAAGGAAGTTTTAAATAAAATGGCAACAGAAAAAATGCTTATACTCAGAATCAGGAAAAGATTGCTGAAATTCCTTGGACACAGAATGAGGAAAGAGGGCTTGAAAAATTTGACCCGCATAGAGCTTATTGAGGGCAAGAGAGATAGAGGAAGGCTGTGAACCACCTAGTAGACAAGCATATGTGAATGGATAGCAAAGGGAGAAAAGGTGTTAAGATTCACACAATATAGGAAGTTGTGGAGAGCCAAGTGTCACTCTATTCTAATTTAGCTTTTCTGTTTATGATCAAGAATTTGTTGATATCAATAATATTTATAAATCTTATTTACAAGTCTACCATTCATCCTTACTTTGAATATTGTTGCCACAACTAGTATGGTGCTATACTTGATAAAATCCAAAGAATCTGCAATGTTATTGGCCTTGACCTGGCATCTCGGCTTCAGTCACTTTCCTACCACCGTAATGTAGCTTCTCTGTGACTTTTCTATAAATACTTTCATGGTAATTATTCTGATGAACTTTCCTCGATGGTACCTAGACTCAGTGCATAACATACTTGATGAACTTGAGTAAATGAATGGTAGAACAGAGTTTGGGAGAAATGACATAAAGAAATGACATAAAGAAATGACATAAAGAAATGACATAAAGAAAAAACTTATTAATAGCTACAAGGGACAGGAAGTCCATGATAACCTACGTCCTGAAGGGACACGGCACGTAAAAGACTAGATTGGTAGCACGGTCTCATCATTTTACAGTTGAAATGGCTAGATGTAACCGTAAGTTCTATGCTAACAGTTTCTTCAAGTGCACTTCTTGCTTGTAGAAGTCTCTTCCAGGTTCTTGCTTCCCAGTCAATTTTTATCATTAAGTATATATTCTCTAACAATCAGAAACCCCTTGCATCTTGTGGCTTTATTGTTTGGGGGTGAAATAATTAAAAAAAATAAAAATAAAAAAGACACTTAACCACTATCTTAATCATTTTAAATCAATAAAAAGTAACATCTCATTCTTTCTTTTCCCAGGTTCTCTCCCTTGATTCTAATGTCACTCTTCAAACAAGCAAATTGAAGAGAGATCTTTTGCGTTTGATTGGTTTTGGCGAGTTTTCTCCCTGTTCTCAATTTAAAGACCCTTGCTTGTCATATGTCCTGCCAGAGGTAAGTGTTAAATATTAATATTGAAATGATTCATCTAAGAAAATTACTATTGAATTTCAGTTAAAAAAAAAAATTATTTGATTGAATATGATTCCTTTGATGGTGGCCTCATATTTCAATACATGTTAATAAATCTAATCAGATAAAAAAATTTTTTTTTTTTTTTAAATTAATTAAGTTATTGTACTTGATACTGTTTGGTGTTTTATCAAACCAGCTAATTTAACTTAAATTATATAATTTTGGAAAATGAAGATTTCATTGAAATATGTTGGAAAATTTCCAAGTTTTCATCTGAAATCAAGAAAATACAAACTTTAAGTCAAATGCTTACTATAAATGAAAAAAAAAGAAGGCATCAGTTTAAATTGACACCAGAAGGTTATGGTAAATAATGATATTTATTTAATAAATTTAATATAATTTGCAGAAAATAAGATGTCAGAATGTCATTTCTTTACCACTTCAGTAAGCACCTGACTCCATGTGCATTCCTCTACCTTTTCCAGCCTTGATAGTCCAAAAGCATCCTTGTGGGTGACAAATTCTTTTCTTCCTTCCAAACTCATTCTGACAGGTGGGATGTGGCAAGCCTTTTGCTGCTCTATCACTACTTTCATGGAAAGTGCTTGGATTAGCTACATTTCTTGGTTCTGCCAGGCCAAGACTTCACAGCGAGGACCTGCCATGTCACTTATATTGTAGCAAACCACCCACATTCCCTCAAATAGCTCAGTAGGAGTTAATTAAATCAAAGAAGATATGAAACTTACTGATTATTAAATCCAAAAGTTGTTGATAAATTTTTGGGGCAATAGTCTACATGGTAAGAAATATGAGAGTGTGCTGAAAAGTTGACTCATTTTTTAGAATTTCACCAAATGGTCAAACATTATATATATATATATATATATATATATATATATATATATAATTATTTTTTGAAAAATATGATTCCTTCGCTACATAAGAGTTCGAATGTTTAAAAAATGAGAGGCGAAACTCTCAATATAATTATTAAAATTAAATTGAATTAAGGTATCAAGCCCTGTTTCATCCTCAAGCAAAAATTTAGGAATTTGAACATTTTTGAAACTTGAGAACTCTTATGTAGCGAAGGAATCATATTTTTCAAAAAATAATTATAATTTAAGCTCTACTTCTGTATGGAGCACTGTTTTTTAAAAATAAAAACAAAAATGCTAAAGAACTCCGGATTATTTACCTAACGTGTTCTTTCTTATTTTTCAACATACCTACACACACACACACACACACACACACACACACACACACACACACATATATATAAATATATATATATAAAATTTTCATTTCTATTTTTGAAATTTCTTCTTGATAAAAACCTTTTTAAGCACCTTCTTGTACACTGTCAGCTGACCTAGGGCTTTTTAGTTCGCTCTTTGGCAATATGTTTTAAAAAGCAATGATTAGAATTTTAATATAACCTAAGCATGATGAAAGTAAATTTATACATTTTTTTTTTTCTTGAGAATTTGCCACAAAAATATTAAACACTATTTATTAGATTGTTTATTTCCAAGAAGAAATTTATATTTACAACATTCTAAAAACTAAGACAATTAAGACTAATGCAATGCAATATTTATCATTTACCAGTTTATAAAGAAATAAATAGGAAAACAATATTTATTCATAAATTTATATAAACATTTACTAAATTATTAAAATATGTGAACCCAGTATAAGGTAATCTTTATTATTTAACATTTTATAAATTTTGAATCAATCGGCAATTAGCTGATGTTTTGCTAACCATTCTGATCAATAAACCATATAATAGAATAAATAAAAAATCTAATAAATAATGTTTATTTTGTTGAGTTCGGTTTTATTACAATTCTAATCTTCACTTTTTAAAACAAAGTATAAACATTGCTGAGGAGTGAAGGTAGTTAAAATAAAAGAAGTCCTATGGGAAAAACTATCCTTATATTACTTCAATTTTAAAAATTGTTTTTTGTGTGCACAAAAGTCTATATTTGTCAAAATTTAAACAAATAAACTTTTATTCCTCCTACACTGTTTATAGAATTTGTAACTAATTCTTGTCGACATTATTTGCATATTTTTAAGGTAATCTGCAAGACGTGCAACCATGTTCGTGATGTGGATCTCTGCCGGGATCCTTACCTCTCCAATGATACACCAGGGTATGTCAGTTTGTTTTCTTTCTGAAAACATTGTCCTATACTTTGATAAAAGAAAGACATCAAAAATATTTTCGTTTTCATTTGATTTATTCACTTATTCCATAACATTGCAATAGAGTTCATGCTCTATCGCCATCAGGTTGGAAGGCATTTAATAATTGGTATGTGGAGAAGTGGTTAGAATATTTTCTTTCCAATCATGAGGCCCATGTTCAAATTTCACCATAGTCGATTCTTCAGGAATGGGACTACTTGATTTTATCAGCCTGAAAAAGTGATCCCAGTATATGGCACCATTGGAAAGTGTCTGAAAAACCATACACTCTCAGTTATGATGACTTTTGACTTCATGCTAGCACAACAAATAATTCTATGTGACATCGTTTTCTGGCACTTTCCAACACTGCCACATCTTGGGATCACCTCTCCTGATTGTTAACATCAAGAAATCACCTTCCTGACAAACATAGGTATCATGCTCGGAAATGGAAATCAAACCTGAAAAATACTTTTAATTGAGACTGTAGTAGTTTCTTAGATCATTCCTTACCATTAATTAAATCTAGAAGATAGATGATGTTTACTTTGGGCTAAAGCTCTTTCATTATCATATACACCGAAATATCTTGGACTGTGCAGAAGGTTATAGTGAATTCAAAATATGTAAATCTGGAACCAATCAGTGAGCAAAGTCAAGTTTAAAGCAAATAATAAAATTTAGTTTAAGATCTTGTAAAATATAAGAGGTGTCGTCCATTTCTGGAGAGGCTATCAATGTATACATTTGTTATCAACAGCTTGATCATGTCAGTTTAACAATGCCAATCTAGTAGCATGCTTAAATTCATGTAGTCGGAGCACCAGGATTTTTTTCCAGGTGTCCCAACTACATCAGAGCAGTTGCCATGAAAATATTTGTAGAAAAGACAGTCAAAGATGTAACTTATTTCCTGTTTTTAGCTTCAAAAACCTGGGGTTGTATTATATTTAAGTCTTATTATACACAAGAAAATACTTTATACTTCTAGCATTTGTGATGTTGCTATGGTTGTAATGATTAAAATGAATAAAAGTTTAATAAATTCTACTCATGATATTTCAGATTATATAAATTGGCAATAATAATTATTGGAAATTTATGCTTTGCTTTGCAGGTAGAACATGACATTCAGCTGAGTATTTCATAAATGTTATTGCTTCTTTTATTTTCTTAACAGTGCCACTTGGGCTTGCATCCAGTGTGAGACTGAGTATGACATTTTTGAAATAGAACACAGCCTTATTGAAGTTGTCAATCGAAAGTCCATGGCATACACATTACAGGATTTGCGGTGTGTCAAATGTAAAGGGGTAAGTGAAGTAATTTTACACTTTGTCTATGACTTCCAATGGCTTTGACAGTGTTACATCAGGGTCATGTTAGTAAAACTATTCTTTGCAATCTTCTTACTAAATTTATCCTTTAGAAGATAAAAGTTTGGGCAAATTTGGACCTTCATGCCTGCAAAAAAACAATGGCAAAATGAGAGTTTTTCCTTTGACACTGCTATTATTTTAACTACCTTTACTTCTCAGCAATGTTTATTGTTTGAAAAAGCAATCACTAGAATTTTAATAAAACTGAAACATGATGAAAGTGAATTTGTTTTTTTTTGTTCTTGAGAATTTACAATAAAAATATTAAACACTATATAGATTGTTTATTTACAAGAATAATTTATAGTAACAAAATTTTAAAAACTAATACAATTAAAACTAATGTAATGTTTATAATTTACCAATTTTATCAAGAAAAAAACATGAAAATTTTTTATTCGTAAATTTATAAACATTTACTAAATTTACAGTATTTACATTAGTCGGACTATTGTCCTCATCTTTGTCGCCATATTTGTCACAACGTTTCGGCTAATGTAAATACTGTACATAATACCTCATCTCAGAAATATAGACAGACACATTTACTAAATTATTAAAATGTGAACCAACTATAATGAAAATCCTTATTTACCATTTTATAAAGTTTGAATCAGTTGGCAATTATCTGATGTTTTGCCAATCATTCCAATAAACAATCTAATAGTGTTTATTGTTTTTGTTGTCAATTCTTAAGAACAAAGAAAATCTATGAATTCACTTAAATATATGTTTAGGTTTTATTATAATTCTAATCATTGCTTTTTAAAATAATAAACGTTGTCAAAGAATGAACAGTTAAAATAATAACAGTGTCAACGGCAGAACCGTCGTTTTGACATTCCATTTTTTTGGCAAGCACGAAGGTTCAAATTTGCCAAAGTCTGAATAGTGACACCCTATGTGTGGTGAGGCAAGGAAACTAGCTGATCCCTTAACTTTATACTTGAGGAACATTAAATCGAAGATTTTTTTAAAAAAATGGCAGGCTATAACTGAACAGAAAAGGGTATATATATTGACACCCCCCCCCCCCCCCCCCGAGATGAGGAGGGTTATGGCTACATCCCACTGAAACCTGGTTCCCATATGATCACCGATGTTAAGCAATGTCAAGCTTACACAAGTTAACTTCTCTATCAGTCAGTTATGTGCCATGCATGATACACACTTAGGCAATCATGTATCTTTCGATATATGACTGACAAGGCAGATTTTTTTTCCCACAGTAGGTTGCCATTTCTTTCTGCAGTAGACCAGTTGCCATCCAATGCTATAGAACTCGGTCTGTCCTGCTATTTACCCATAGCTGGCGAGAGAAGAGGAGGATTCATACCTTTCCCAAGGGTATTAGCACATAAGTGGACGTAATGGATTCAACTGGAATTCGAACTTGACTCTCCGATTCCTCAATCTGACCTGCTATCCATTATTCTACTGTGTCTCTATACCATGTGTATTTTGCTAGGATTATGCTTGGGCTATATGATAGGCGTTTTCACATGTCAATATCTGATATTACTTATTTTCAAGGAAACCAAATGCAACAAAACTGTCAAAATGTTCAGAATGTAACTGTATGTGCATGCATTCAGCTTCTGGAGCTTCTGTGAGTAAAAGCATTAGAACTAAATTTATTTCCTCACCTCAAAACCCCTCAGCAGTCAAAGAACGACCTGCAAGGCATCCTCGGCTTTTGTAAGTTTATACCCCATTATCCACGGGCATTTATTGAGAAACGAAATCCTACCAATATGTGTATCAGGTCAGGAGTCTTATATGGTCAGGCACATATTGTTGGCATGTTGCAGCTTCCGGGAAATCCAAAACAAGTATTAAGAACAAACAACTTTTTGAAAACATTAAATCAGATGACATACTGCAATTTGTCAAAAAGATTTACAATAAAAAATTAAAGAAAAATGTTTGAAAGTGTTTCTACAAACAAAAAACTTACTGTTGTAACCTAGGGAAGGTTACTGAATAGAATAATCACACAAAGGTTGGTAATGAATGATAATACTTAGGACAAGAACAACACATAAGATTTGCCAGTGGCATGTAGAAATAGTAGTCAACTACTAGAAGTGAGTCATGTGAATTCCACAATGAATCTCTAACTGCAGACCAACATACAGTATTTACTACTGTATATATGTGAATGGGGACATACCCATTATTGTCCGTAGGTATGCGACAACATTTACCTTCAATCATTCTTGACAAACAATTTTCTTTCAACCATATCTGAATAAGTATAAAACTTACTCTCATCCATACTTGACCAACTATAAATCATGTTTACAACACAATCAATTTGACTTTAAATAAACCACAAGAGGTTGAGCGGCCATTAAACACAATCAATCAATCCACCCCATTATCATGATATTGATCATCAGTTATCACTGGGTAAAAATGGAGTCAGCAAACTGAGTTCAAAATCTGGCTTAGTCTGCTGCATTCATTTTCACACTAATATCTATGGAAAAGGTAAGAATCTGCTTCTCCTACTGACTATGGGCTAAATAGGAGGGTAGACTGGGATCTCTAGATTTGAATAGTAACCAGTCTAGGAGAAGGACTATTGTGAATTACCCAGTATTTACATTAGTCGGACTATTGTCCTCATCTTTGTCGCCATATTTGTCACAACGTTTCGGCCGTTGTACGCTCCAGCCTTCTTCAGGTGGTTGGAATTTCGAACCGAACCCTTTATTTCGATCACTGGGGTAGACTGTTCTAGTTCCACGAGCCATGATTGATGGATGTCAGTTATTAGTTATCTCCTGGTAATTTTCCCTCTGAAAGTTCTCCACTGCCTGAACCGGGTATTGAACTCACACTCTTTGGGTCTGTCACTGGATCTAACCAACACCTTTATCCACTGTACTTAAGGACATCTGGGTATGAATTTCTGAGTATTATAAACCTAATTTTCCAGCAACCATTTTTTACCAGTACTCATATTGCAATTTTGCTGTTATCATTGCATGTTTTTACCAGATCTCATATTGCAACTTTTTGTTATCATTGCTGTTCTCTTGCACTCCTTATTACTGGTTCCCATATTGTATTTATTTCTATGCTTGGCCGACTCAGGAGATTTTTGTGGCCTAGCATATGTGCTGATTCCTTAAGTTTACGAATTTTCCAATGGTGTTCCCTGTCTATGATCTCAACCTGATCCCACAGGGGACGGTGATCTCCCTTCTCTCTCCATATGTGGTCAGCCACGCCTGATTTTTCTACTTCCCCTCGCATTACAGCTTTCTGGTGTTCTTGAAGCCTTACCTTGAGGGGGCGGCCTGTTTCTCCTTTATATTCCTTTCCGCAGCTGCACGGGATAGCGTACACACAGTCTTTAGTCCTGTTCTCCTCTATGGGGGGTCTCACTCGAGAGAGATATCTGCGAAGTGTTGTCACGCTTTTGAAGGTTGTCCTGATGTTATATGGACCGCAGATCCTTTGTATTTTCTCTGATAACCCCTTCACATAAGGCAGGCAGACTGTTTTCTGAGTGTTGTTGTCCTCCTCCTCTTGTACCCGCCTATCCCAGTTTTGTGGGGCTGCTGCCATGTACCCAGGGTAGTTGTTACGTTGTAGGATACTACTTATACTGACCAATTCCTTATCTAACGTCTCTGGGTCGCCACTTATAGACAGACTGTGAATTACCCCTTCTCTAACTTTCCCCAGATGCCATGCTAATTCACAGATATTAAAGGAAGCTGGAGAGAGCCATGATTGCCAACATCCCGAAGAGACATTGCATTTTAAAAAATCAGTGAAAAATCAGAAAATATTAATTTGAAAGTACATCATTGTGACATAGAAGATGCCATGTTATTCAGACTGTATTCTAGTTTACAACCATTTAATATTATATTTTAAATAAATGTCTATTTAGCCAGTCTGATATTATTGGTCTGTTTTAAAAGTTACTCACGTGTTACAGAATATGAGAAATAAATCCTTTAATTATTTAAGATAAATAATGCTTTTTTGATCATATCATGTTACTGAATATCTTACACTGCCATTCATAATAAGTCTACCATTAAATATTTTGTTTCCTTATTGCCTCAAAGCATAAATTATGTAGTTAGCTCATAAACTATTAATATTATGAACTTTTGTCATTGTCATCATCAACTTGGCCATTGTTGGAAACTATCAAGCATGTTCCTGATGATTTCTCATGGGCCTCTTGATTTTCAGATTGTATAGAGCTGCCAGTGAAGTTGATGAGATTTTTTTCATTTGCAAAGCCATCACATTAATAACTGCAAGGGGATGACAGTTCTTCTGGCATTACTTATTCTTATGATGATTCTTATTCTTTCTTTTTAACCCCGCCCTCACCACCTCTTAATTACTGTTGTTCCTAAGTCCACCTGACTTAGGCTGGTGACACCTATTATTATACTAATGTTCACTCTATACAAGACTCAACGGCATTCAAAATATTTAGATTCTGGCATTAAATAACCCATAGAGGTTGATATGCTGCTAAACAAAATCAGCTAACCCTCCCCTCAAATTGGTGTGAATTTTTTTTTCTTGGGAAAGTTAATGGGGAAATAATGTGAATAATGGTGAAAGTTAGCAGTGAAATGGTCCTTCCCTCTGTCTACCTTGCGAGCAGTTATTTGATAATGATTTAAACAAAAAATAAACTTGGTTAAGGAATTACTTTCTCTTCAAAGATTGTATAACTTAATATTTAATAGACAAATAGTTAGTATTTAGGAGTTTTATTATAAAAAGAAAAATACTTTTGATACAAATAATGAGGAAATTCAGTGTTATGAATAATCAAGAGTGGTCTCCCTTTGTTTCATTACTCTCCTCTTTGAGAGAGCTATTTCTGTTTACTGAGACTATTAAAGGACACTATAAATGAACCTTGTATTCTCAGTTGAATAAAGCTTTCTTAAAGCCTACACCTGCGTACTTTTGTCATTACATCCAAGACTATTTTTTCCTTTTTACTTTACTGCTGATAAAATAGATTTGCATTTGTGTTTTTCAGGTAAAGGATAACAACATGCAGTCTTACTGCTCATGCGCTTGTGATTTTGAAACCAGCATGTCACGTGATAATTTCCTTCTCCACATGAAAACCTTCCACAGTATTGCAAGGTAAGTAGAATTATTATTTAATATTTCAGGTTATTTCCACTTGGAAAAGAATTAAAGGACATTAATAGTAGCACGACCCCTCAGTATAACAACTATCCTTCCTGGGTTGTTTGTAGGATGAGAAAGAGGAGGAGAACACCCAGTAAAATGGCAGACCTACTCTATTGCGCGCGTCCCTCCTTCTCTCTTGCACGCACGCGTCCCAACCGCTCTCTCTCGTGTGCGTCCCTCCTTCCTGAGCGCATCCTCCCTCTCTCTCTCACATCCCTCCCTCTCCCCTCTCTCTCGTGCACACCCCTCCCTCCCTGTCTTGCAAGCGTCCTTCCCTCCCTGTCTTGCAAGCGTCCTTCCCTCCCTGTCTTGCAAGCGTCCTTCCCTCCCTGTCTTGCAAGTGTCCTTCCCTCCCTTTCTCTCTTTGGAGTAATCAGCTGCATTTCAATACACAGCATTAACACAATCACTGAATCAATTAGCAGTATTTGAAATGTACGACTTTATAAATGTCATACATTTCCAAAAACACATCTCATAGGCAAGTAATACCAAGGAGGTTAAACTTGGTATAATTTGAAAGAGAAATCATTTCAGGAGTGCCTGAATGGGCCTGCTGAAAGTTGAGAGAGTGGAGAAAGAAAGGCTCCAATGTGTCTCTTGCTGGATCTCTGAAGGGCCTATTTACAAATGCGTGTACACAAATCCTTGTGGCCGTACCAGACTGTTGTCGTCAAAGGAAAAAGGTACTGCTCATTGCGCATGGGTTCCGGACTCAATGTAGCACCATCTATTATGCGAGCTATTGTTGAGGCAACACTCTCGCAGGATGACGTGATCCGGCGGGCAACATCGGCATACATTGGCGATGTCTTTATTAACGAAGACATAGTTTCCGCAACCAGGGTGAGGCAACAACCTTCACTTCTCACCAGCAAAGACGCGTCTGTCTCTCAAAAAAAAAAAGGCTCGCTTTACACAGCCGAGGCCCGACCATAATTTACCTACGAATCACTAGACGATGAGATTTTGTGTTAGTCGTCCGAGACCACCTGTCATAAAACATGGGCGCCGCCATTTTGATTCTTTCCTTGTTCGTCCAGTATTTCATTTTTCCAGGAACTGTTGCTACATTTGCGTAAGCGTCCACTATTCTGTTTACATATTACACATGCCACTCGTTGGCTCTTAGGTCCGCTACACATTAGCACCAAATACTGGTGCTGAATAAATATATTAAGCACTCATTCTTCTCTGTGCATGATTCCCCTCAATGATACAACACTTAGTAAAACAGCAGAATCACCCTTGTTTGACATCTTCAGTTACTTGAAATGACACTGGTGTGTCATATTTTTAGCCATAGAAGAATGCTGTAAAAGTGTTTTCAAGGATAAGACTCCAGTTAATATCTGAAATTGTCTACTTTTGTTGTTTACATTATTTTAATTTCAATTTTACTTTGTAATTATTTCTTTTGCTTTTAAATATTTATTGTAGATGTGCATTCTTTTTTCTTTCTTTTTTTCTCTGCACTCCCACTCCAAGAGTTTACACTATTACAGTGTTAGTTATCATTAAGCCTCTTATTTAATTTCCAGTTATTACAATTGGAAATAAGATGGACTTTAATTTTGGAGTAACTCAAAAATATTTGTCCACAGCTCATAGAATTTATAGTCACATTTTTACTGGCAACATTGGTGATGGACAAATCAGTCTTTTGTGTACATGCCTTGAGAGAGAGAGAGATGCTCACACTCGAGAGAGAGTGGGAGGACACTTGAGAGAGAGTTCTTCCGGCCTTCAAGGGTTAAGTGATTCTTCTTCTTTATGTGCAATGTCCCCTCAGTACATAAGCGATTATAGCTCTCTACAACTTCCCTCATAGCTTTTTACAAACTTTGTCTTTCTGTTATTTCTCCTAAACCCTGTTCCACCATCCATTTACTCAAGCTCACTAAGTAGGTTATGTGTTGTTTCCCCTCTTCCTCTTGCCTTCAATCTGTCCTGTGAGTATCAGATTTTCTAAGCCCTCCTTCCTCATTATGTGGACCCAAAAACTTCAATTGCCCCTATCTGATGTTAAGTATAAGTTTACTTTTTGCTTCCATTTTCTCTAAAACCTTGTCGTTGGTCACATGTTCAATCAATGGTATTATTAACATCCTTTTGTAGAAACATTTTTCTGTTGCTTCAAATCTCTTCATGTTTGAGTAGATTGTCCAGCACCCATTGCCATACAGGAGAACAGTTATCATGTTTAGTACTCTTTTCCTTGTTTCTACCAAAGTTTTTCTATTTCTTAGTCCTCTGCTTAGCTTTTGGAAGGCATCTTTGGCTATCCCAATATGCCTTTGGATTTCAGTGTCACACTTTACATCTGTTAAAACACTTCCCAGATATTTAAATTTCCACATGTTTGATTTTGGTATCTCCAACTTTCAATTCACACTTTGGACTTGTCCTTTTGCTAGCAACCATGCAATGTAGAGATTATTATATCAGTTTGTATTTGAATGTATGTATGTATATTCATGTCTTAAGAAAATGTTTTATATCTATTTATATATTTTTTTCTTTTCTTTTGTAGTCACTACAAGATGCAAATACTTCTGGAGACTGTAGATTGGATTCTCAAAATGAACAATTAAAAATTTCACAAGATTTAGATACAATTACATCAAGATGGAGAAAAATCTCAAGAAAACATTTGTTTTTAAATAGACTGAACTATTCTGAACCCACAAAGTGTAAATTTTGATATTTTCCTATTGACACATATTTCTTTTTTAAAATACAGAATAAATTTATTTTAAGTGAAGACTTATTTGTATTTGTTTAAAATTAATCCTTTTTTATTTTGTTGGTGTGATATCAAACCAATTTGGTCTCTTGACATTTTCTTAATTTCTTCTTATTTTTTATTTTATTTTTTACCTCATTATTGGTCAGAGCTGTCATTTAAAGAATGTACCAGTTAAACCATTATTGGTTCAATATGTCATGCCAGAAAATTTCTCATCAGAATCTGTCTTGCACATTTATAAATCGACCCTCTGTCCATTCATTGAATACTGTTGCCACATCTGGTCTGGTGCTCCAGTTGTATATCTAAAGATTCTTGACAAAAGAAGAGTCTGCAATGTAATCAATTCTAACCTGGCATCTCGACTCAGTCACTTTCTTACTGATGTGACATGGCTTCCCTCTGTCTTTTCTACAAATATTTTCATGGCAACTGTTCTGATGTTTTTTTTCTTAGTATCTCAACTTCATGAATTTAAGCGTGCTACTAGATTGGCAACAAGGTACCACCATTTTACTGTTGAACCAAACTAGATGCAACGCTACTTCTATTCTAACAGTTTTTCTCATGCTTCTCATTTGTGGAACTGCTTTCCAATTTCTTGTTTCCCTACCACCTACAATCTTCAAAAATTTAAATGCAACATCAATCACCATCTTCTGTCTTCTCAAATCCTGTTCTTTTATCGTCCTTTCCTCCTCCTCCTCCTCACTAAAGTCTTCTCATTCTTTTTCCTTCCCTGTAATCCCTAGTGACATTATCACCTTGCTTTTGGTGAAATGATAAAAAAAACAAAAAAAACTTAACACTTCTGCTGCTGTTAATGTACATATATGTATCTTTATGAAAATTACATTGTCTGCTGGTGACACACACACACACACACACACACACGAATCCATTGATTAGTGTGGATAATTTGTCCTTCAGTAACTATTAAAAAACTAAAAAAATCAATCCTCAGTTACTATGGTTAAACTGGAGAATGTTTTACCACACTAATTGAGTATTATGTATGCACTAATCAAAAACATATTAATTGAATGTGCATTAATTGAGGGATATATATATATATATATATATATATATATATATATCTCAAGTATGTGGTGCAGTTCAATTTACATTACATGAATCATTCATACAAAAAACAGATATTGAAGTTAATGATATAAATGGCGAGAATACATCTTCGCAAACAAATTTAATAAATGACATTAACCCCGAACTTGTAGATGAATGTTATGATCCCTGTTTATAAATTCCAGTTGCATAAGGTCTTTTTTAATTTTTTTACAAGCTTTCATCTGTGCATACAGATATCATCAGGTATGAAAATATATTTGTTTTTTACATCCAGGTAATAACAGGACAATGAAAGAATAGGTGTAATCTGAAAGATGTTTTAAGAAATGTGTTATTGTTAATTGTAAGAAATTTTGGAGGGTGCAGTCGCAACGCTTAGGTTGAATTTTTAAATTTTAAGATTGTGCGTTTTTGTACTAATATGGTAATAGGAGAATTCTTTTGTACTGGTAGGTTTTTCAGTCAATGTGGCATGAACTAAATTGTTCAATAAATAGAGGAATGTCACAATTATCCAAAAGTTGAACGTTGGATCAGTTATTTTAATATCAAGTATGTGGTGCAGTTCAATTTACATTACATGAATCATTCATACAAAAAACAGATGTTTTTTGTATGAATGATTCATGTAAAATTATATATATATATATATATATATATATATATATATATATATATGCCTTTATTAAACATAAATTGCCTGTTATGTTTTCAAGAGCCTGTGAAATATCAGTCCCTATTGTTTGTGTTAACTCACACTTAATACTATTTCCACACGAATGTTGACATAGTATACAATACAACCTGTTTTGGGGGTGACATTTAACTTTGTCTGTACTGCAGATTATCCAATCAAAACCAAAATGGTGGAATACATTAGAAATTGCTATCAGCATCTTTATAGTCATTTATAGCAGTTTCCTATTTTTAAAAAATGGGCCAGTACAGCCAAGCAACAATGGTATAACAATACTGCAGTAAAAATGTTAGAAAGAAATTGCATGCCCCAAAAAATGGAGTGTCAAAATGGTTTTTCCCTTGACACCACTATTTTTGGCCTTGTGCCACAATTATGTAATTTTACATAAAATATGGAGAATTTACGACGACTAGCATTTGCTAAACGGGTTCACGACACTTGTATCATTACTGCAGCGAAGTACAAAGTTAGAATCTCGAGTTCTTTAACATGAAATAACTTCACTGTAATTCAAGCTAAAATTTCAACGAAACAACTCACCAACTTTTTCTGCAACTTTCTAAAATTTAAAAACTATTCAATCAGGCTATTGAATCTTCTTACGAAACTTAATTACAAACATTACGAACAATACATTCTACTACGAGCAACGAAAACAAATTAGACATTTACGGAACATTCACTTCTCCAACTTCTTTAAAGCTAAAAGTTTATCAACATATTTTCAGCTTTACAGGATTCTTTAGTTTAAACTCTCTTTCAGTGGACATTTTGAGCACCAAGTTAATTCAACTTTTTGTGAGCTCAGGTAAAAATATGTTTAGTAGTAAAGACTGTATCCCGGTCAAAGGGAAGTAACTCATATTAACAATTCATGTAAAACCGTTAACATTTATAAATGTAAATATTGTACCTGTTATGAAAAGTTATTGTCTTCTGTTCTTTCTCTTGTTTGCTTACACATTCGTAAAGTAAAAAGTGTGCGGGTTGAGTTACGCCGTCAATACCGCTACAGGGTCTTTTGGGGTATTTACATTGGGTGTAGAATGTACTCGCTCATCCAAGGCTCTCTAGCATCTTCCCTATGGTTCCCAGAACTTGCATCTTGATGATAGCGCCTTCCGTAAAAATCAGGTGCAATGTTGTGATGATCTTATTTGTGGAGGAAAGTCCCAAGACAAATTGTTTGCATTGTTCAAAAATGGGAAAATAAGTTGCACCTAGATTTAAAATTACATGTAACCGATTCCCTTGGAATCTAGACCATGAAAGTCTTTGTTCAATAAAGGTCCTCAATTTTAAGGCCTAATTTATCATTATATCTAAGGGAATTCATGGCTACAAGAATTTGCCATGCTAGGCACTTGCTCACAGTTGTAGTTCCTTTGCAATCCTTCAGGGCCTTCCTCGTCTTTGTTGCAACTGTTTCTAACGAATGCAAATTGCAGTACATACACAAGTTTAACCTGCCACTCCTTTTCCTATAACAAAGCTGTTGAATGGTTTATGGGAACCCGGTAAGCAGCATTTGATTTTTGAAAGTATGAGTTTTTATTGGTTAAAAGCCTTAGCAAATTCACGTGAAAATGCCTCTACTCCCCCCCCCCCGATCTATAAGTAGGAAATTCTTGATCGCTTCAAACAGTTGAATTATGTTAGTTAATATTTTAGTTTATTATTGGGTTCATCTCCCTCCCCTCTCATGCTTCATGATTAAATTTTTATGTATTATTATTTATTATCATTAAATTTTTATGGTATGGGGCGCGTTTTGTGGGTCCCCTTGTAATGTATGAATGGGTCGTGAATCGGATTAGCTAGGTATAGTGATGACCAGCCTCTACCCCTCCCCTTTTTTGGCATTGTGCCGCAATTGTGTATTTTGCACAATAGTCAGACTTTCATTCCTAGAGAGATGCCAAACTGATCCACGCAAGTCAAAACTCTGACCAACCACACGTTTGCCGCGCAAAATATCTCTGACTCAACAAACCACAAGCACGCTTTAAAAAGTGACATTTTACTCACTACTTAATAAGTATTAGTAAACAAACAATCAAATTTTCACACAACTTAAAGGTACGCAACTCCTACCAATTCTGAACAATAATACAAACAAATTTACGTACACACACTAATAATTGAACTAGCACAAAGGACAATTTCGTACGTAACTGGACACTTAGTTTAATTTTGTGAACAAATCTAAATAACAATTGCCAACACGTTGAAACATTCACTAATATTCTACGCAGTCAAATACATCTATTCTCATTTATCCATCAAACAAAGTTCAACTCAATTGTATTCGTGAATTGTAAAACCAATGTTATTGTTGTACATTTAATGTTTGTCTTTGCTTTCAATCTTCTTGCATGATTTGTTTCTAATATTTTTCTTTAATTGTTGTGGACGAATGTTTTAGAACATCAACACTAAAAATCCTTCTGATCACTTTAAAATACATTCATTCACCAGTCTGTAACAATGGTGTTGTCAATACCACACAGTTCACGTGATTTCCATCTTGTGTCGTATAGTCGAAAAAAAACTAAAGTGCAGTTTTCTGCACTTCGCACAGCATCAAATGTCTTCACATCTGAAAGGAAGCCAAGCTCATCCGCCATTCTAAACTGTTGTGAAACTTTTTTTTTTTTTTTTTGAAAGAGCAGTGTTCAAAGGACAATGTTTTCGAAATACAGTCCAACCTCGGATCTCGACCGTGTCACATGTCGTACAAATTGGTTTTCGAACAGAAAATTCGAAATGAAAATGCCTCGGTTATCAAACAAAATTTCGGTTCTCAAGCAATTTTGTTGAACCGAGTTAACAAAATTGGATAATGGAAGTAAAAAAAAATTGCAGAGCTCCAAACGACTCTTAAATCACGTGACGTTTGAAGGCTTATTCCATATGTGGAACATGACATAAGACTTAAAAGGTCACGTGATTTAAGAGTCGTCTGGTGCTCTGCAATTATAGAATTTGGGAACGTTTATTCCCCAAAAAATTTAATTAAAAAAAAATATTGTGTATAAACGACTGTTAAAGAACTTTTCAGTTTTATATTCGTAAATATAGTTTTTTTTCACTAAACAATATCACGGTAACCACCTTGAAGGAATGCAGAAAATGATTTTTTTTAATATTATTAAAAATTAATAATGAAAAAATGAAAACAATTCTTGTAAAAATTCATTATTCATTGAAAAAAATTGTCTTAAGACAATAGCGTCTTTAATAAATCTTATTTATAAAAGCTATTAAAAGCTTTTCTAAGTAAATTAGTAAAATAGTTTTATTGCATTTTTATCTTACAATTCAGAGCAGATTCATTGTTTTACAGAAATAAAAAAAAGATGATGATTTACAATTTCCAAGGAGTCCTACTTTTAAGTAATAAAATATCCCTAAAAAATAAAAATTTAATTTCTAGTAATTTCATGAAATTAAGTGGGTGGTAACATATTTTTAAAAGAAAGAAAAAAAATTATCAAAATTTAAAAATAATTTCTTTCATTTCTGAATATGTCCTGAAAGTTTCATTAAAATCCCACAATTATTTGATTTTTGAAAGGATTTCCAATTCAATGTTTTTTCACCGGAAAAAAACGCAAAAAAACTAATCGTAATTACGTTGACATAGAAACAAAAGATTTTTAACAAAAATTTCGAACGTGCTAGAAAGGATTAAGTGTTATTCGAGTTTCGAATAAAATTTCAGTTGATTTAATTTTAATTTCTCCAGACTTGAAATAAATATTTTTTTTTACATAGTGTCCAAATTTTATTTTTAAGTGAAGCTGATTGACTTTTAAAAATACTTCCACAAACATTAACAAAGTAACCTTCTTTTTGTTTCATAAATAAATTTGTTAATAAGTACCGAAAATTTTATTGAAATCCTGTAATTAAATGATTTTTGGCATAAAATCTTAGATTTCGCCTCTCACTTTGTTTTCAACATGTGCATAGCATACACACTTTCTTTAATTCACACCTTAAGATTTAAAAACATTTTAACATGTGAACAAGGGAAGTAACTCTTTATTCAGTGGTTGTTATGACAACATAACAAATGAACGCACATTGCATAAAAATGGCTCGTCCGTCTGGATGAGTGAACATAGGAATATCGTGCTATAAATATTAACAAAAAACAGTGATCAAGTATAGAAGCTTTTTGTCATGGAATCTTATGACTTGTATCCGACATCGAGCTTTCAGAGAAGATCCTTTCACTGGAGTAATAGCCACAATAATACTAATGAATATGATTGTGAAAAAAAGCGAGACAGTAGGCGGGTATATAGCCGCTCTCGGGTAAATTCCTTGTTTTTTTTTCATTTCATTTAATAAAAAAATATGTTGTAATTTTTCGATACTTGTACACTTTAGGGTTGTCTCTGTATACACATTCATCAATTGTTATTTATTATTAGTCATCAATTGTTTGTCAAACGAAATTTCAGCCAGATTGAACAAAAATGAATTGTTTTCCGTTTGTTTTTGCATTCACCATCGGATTCTGGAACGAAAAAGATCACCAATAATAATCTTTGTGAAGTAGGATGTATTTGCCTCCCTGAGGACAAAATGTGACACAATGTCTGTTCTTAGCGAGTAGGAATCCACTCAATTGAGTTTCAATTTTCAAATGATTATTATTATTGCTTTCTAGCTGTCTTTTTTTAGTGCATTGGGGAGGCGCTGCTTTGAGTTTCGGTTCCCAGTAACTAAACTTCTGTTTCTTTTTTGTTTTGTTTTTGTTTTTTAATTAAAAGTTTTGGTCTATGAATCGAGAACTGAAAGCGTGTATAGACGGAAACGCATCGAATTTCTTCAACTCTTGAAAGAATACAGAGAAAAATGAATGTGTTGAAGGTGAGGTCATGTTTAGTTTAGTTTAACTGACATCTACAAATGGTCACCATTTGTAGATGTCTGTTAAACATGACCTCACGATTTAACGCAAAATACAACAAAATATTAAACAACAAGAAGGAACAAAAATGGTTTTAACAAGATTTATATTTTATTTTTGTGTAATGATGTATTGTACATGCATAGAGTTTACTATTTTGTTGGTGTTATGTGCCTTTGACCGAATTAAAGTTTTACTGATGAAATAGAAATATTTTTATCTGAGCTCACAAAAGTTGAATGAATTATAAAACTGAGAAATGCCGAATAAACTTTTAACTTTAGAAGAGTATTTCAAAGAGAAAAGTTCTTGTTTGGAAATGTTTTGTATGTTTGTAATGTAGGTTGGAAAATTTCGTACGTACGTGAATGTTTATGGGCATCTGACCGAACATGGTCAAGACGGGAATCCTTTATGGTTTGAACAAGCTTGTGTCTGCTATTTATAATTAATGTAACCACGTGACAGGCTCCCAGGAAAATAGCGGGAAAACTTCACTTGGTCACGCGCAGGAAAAATATTTGTACGTGGGTGGATTACAATGCCCACTTGTGTGTTTATTGACCAATTAGAAGCTGATATTTCCTGGAAATCTGTATGAAGCTGGGTAAGCTCTTGATCCACTTTTTGCACAGATTTGTTCAAAATTCAACATTGATTAGAAAGTGGTATTGGGATGCTAAAATGGATTAACGAATCATTTCTTAAAAACAGAAGAAATGTTATATAAATAAACACTCCTTGTTTATAAACAGTATTTTTTCCAAACTTTGTTACCAGAATAGGCCACTAAAGTGTACAAGTACTTTATTTATGTAAAGATTTTTGCTTTTGGTCAAATTTGACCAAATTTTGTTATTTATGTGTATTTGTAGTGAGTTTTTAACTTTCAAAAATTATTTTGCCTGATTTTTTTGTTTCAAAATTGAGTAAAATAAAAATAGATTATTACCTCATTATAAAATGAACAAAAAAAATCTAAAAATAAACAAATTACATAAATAATAAACAAATTAACAAACTATAAATATGCACATAAATAAGTAAATGTAATAATCAACAAATAATTAAGTAATCAATAATAAATAATGGGTAAAAAGTTAACAAACAAAACTCTAAAATAGCTACAAGCAACTGCATTTGGATCAACAATTATTTCTCTTCGATAGCCTCTAGAATAATATGAAACATAGCCATTACCACCCACCCAATAACCATTAGGATAATAAAATAGACCTTGCTACCCATAATACACCATTGACCAGCATATATAAATAGTGAGAAATTTTTGTAATAAATCATACATCTAAGCCTTAAGGTATTTGTTAGGATCAGTAACTTTTATAAAATTTGTCTTGTACTAATATTATTTTGTTTATTTGTGATATATTGATCTATATGTGTGTGAATTGCATTAAATTTTGACAAGTCAACTTAAAAGATGGTGTGGTGGGGCACACAATCACCACACTCTCTCATAGACCAACTTAATGTAATTAAATTCAGTACCTCAAAAATCCACCCCGTGTAAATATATATATATATATATATATATATATATATATATATATATATATATATATATATATATAAAGTTAGAATTAGTAAACTTTACCTAGTCTCACATCTGGAGCTCACATTTTGCAAAAAAAATGAAATAGAAAGTTGAACTAACCACCTTATGGATTTGAAAAATCTTGAATTATAATTAAAACAAAATGAAAAATGCAATATACCGGGTGCGATGGGTAAATTGTTGCAATTTTACAATTTTAATTTTGTGCATGTTGGTTGTTTGTTTTTTATTTTGTCATCTGCACAGTAGAGTAGGGTCAGTTGGGTACTGCCTGTGAGAAAAAGAGCACCATGACGCAATTCACTCTGCCAAAAATTTGGAAACTGCATGCTGTACTGCTTGGCATTATTGCCAGAAACTCAAATACAAACTTTTTAGAGTGGGTGTCAATCTGAGGACAGTGCAGACTATTCAGAAAGAGTTAGATGAGCCTAATGGTGATTACAAGGGTGTTTGGAGTGATCACTAGTGATGGCAACATTATGCCTACATTCATCTCAGACTCAACATGGAGGCCTACATCAAGCACCTTGAGGAGGTAGTGCTGCCTTGGGTCAAGAGGGTGGCTGCTGGAAGACCCTATGTCTAGCAACAAGACCCTGCACCATGCCACACAAGCAGGAGAACCCAGTCATGGCTGTCAGACAATTTTTGTGACTACATCACTCCTTACATCTGGCCACTTAACTCCCCAGACTCCAACTCCCTTGATTAATATGTGTGGGGTACAGTTGAGCAAGAGACCAACAAAACTCCTTATAACACCAAAGATGAACTGAAGGCAAGGATTATAACAGCATTCACCAACTTAAACAAGGAGACTGTCCAGAAGAGTTGTAGGAGATTCTGAAGTCATCTGGAGGCCATGGTTGAAGCCAATTGCAATTTTTATTGAATATATTTACTCTTTAGTATTTCAAGATATTTTTGTGTAATTTTGGTAAATATATCTGTTAAAATGAGATGTCAGTCTTATTTACAATTTTGCATAATTTAGATGACAACTTATCCATCGCACTCTGTAATTCATTTCATTACCGATTTGGAAGCTATGATACAACCATGCAATAAAAAAAAAATGTTCATTTTGTAAGAAGGGGTAAAAGAAAATTCTTTTTTTTTTATTTGTTTATATTTTCAGCATCAAATTCCCAAAAGCAGCATTCAGAAGTGGATTGAGGTAAGGATGAAATTATATATGATTGAATAAAGAACAAGTAGGAAATCTTTATAAATTTGACATGTTTCTCTATTTATTTAGCTTCATTAGAAATTTTGTGAGTGGAATTATTCAGAGTTTTATGTCAGTTTTTAAATTCTATGTTGTTTTGTTTTTATTTATTGTATAGATGTCACATTAATGTTGAGTTTAAAAATGCTACCCTATTAAAAAAATGAACACAGCCTGTTCCAGAGAAAATACATAGAACAGATATTAGTAAATAAGCAACATACAATAATTACCTGCTAGAAAGATTTCTTATAGATGATCATCTATCTTCATAAAACACATACTTAAAGAATGTATGAGCCACACATTTACAGACAATATAACCTTATATATCACATTATTATTTCACTTTCAGCATTTGCCTGATTATGGCCATATCACATTGAAACACCAGTTCTCATACAATTACCAAAGTTAAGCAATGTTGAACCTGGTCAGTAGCTAGGGTGACAACTTGGGAATACTAAGTGCTGTAAGCTATGATGTGCAGGTAGTTTAATGGATAATGGCTCAGAATTGGAAATCAGGAAGCAGTTCCAATACCAGTTGGGTTTGTTATATTCACTAATGCGCAAATACACTTGGGAAAGGTATAAGTTTCACCTCTTCTCACAACAGCTATGTGTTAATTAGTAGGACTTGTATCACCTAACCATTATTATCTATAAAAAAATTCTTACAATCAAAGAAGAATAATCGAAAAACTTGCAAAAGATTGATAAGCTGTAAAAAAACAAATCAATCATTATATTATACTCAATTTTGAATACCTACTTAAACTACACTAACATAGCAAAAATTAACTTTCATACAATTAATAAAAACAAACCAAACAGAAATTGAAAATTGATACAAATATCATGCCAACTTCAAACTGTATGTGACCTTTACACAAAATAAAAACAAAACATACAATTTAAAAACTGAAATATAACTCCAATTCATTCCACTTCCAAAATTTCTGATGAAACTAAATAAATAGCAAAACATCAAATTTATTAAGATAACTCATCTATCTATCTATCTATCTATCTATCTATCTATATATATATAGTACAAGTTTTTTTATGCAAAAATTAGGTTACACTATACAGACGTAATTTTTTTTTTTTTTTTTGAAGAGTTAAAATTTGTTCATTTTCAGTGGCCACTGGCACTATACACAGGTAAATTTTTTTCTGGAGGGATTAAAATCCATGCAAAACAATTCAGGGGTCACACTATACATGAAGTCAGCATATACATGAGTATATACAGTGTGCATATATATATATATATATATATATATATATATATATGTCTGATTGAATAAGTTACAAATGTTATGTCTTCTTATTTTGATCATAATCTTTTCATATTCACAAATATTTTTCCGTATATTACAATTAAATGAGGAAAGAAATGCACTGTAATAGTGAAAATCACTTTTATTACCCGAGTACTTTGCATCTCTTTCTGAGATCATCATCAGGAGTGTAATTGGTGAGGCAAAACTGTGTAGATATTCATTACTGAATTTTTCTTTTGCATTTAAATGCTATGTCTGACAGTTATGATTTAGCGTTCAGGCTTTGGGGCTCCACTGGATTTTCTGTCTGGATTTACTTTCATAGCTTTTTCTGTATTTGTATATGGCTGTAAGGTTTTCATTCCTCTAGACAGACTGCCTTCCTGAAGCAGTTGGTTATGTGGGCACAAGGGGTCCTCCTTCACCCCTTCTCTGGCTTGGAGCTGGAGTTGTCAGAGGCTATTTGAGATGCATGCCATGGGAGCGTTTTATAGGGAAAGAGGAGTAGTAGCAGGATCAATACCTGACGCATAAGAAAAAGTAAGGCACTTCAAAATCTTTGTTGACACCTATGTATTAATATTGGAGTTCTGCTTTAAATTTAACCTTTTGTAGAATTTGCTCATGAGGGGGAGTCAAATAAATACCCTCATAAGTTTTGAAGAGTTTGAATAAATTGCTTGACTAAATGTGTATTGTGAAAATTACATAAAAATATTAAAGCAGTAATAGCAAACTCCTATGGTGGATATCTTCATGCAAATTATGTCATATGGTGTGCTTCATGGCTGGGAGAGTTGCTTATTTCCTGATAAATAAATTACAATCAAGATCTTAAAACAACAGTACCTAACCACCAACGAAGAGTATTTTACTTGCAAAATATATAATGTGGTCAGGATTTCAAATGCTACTTTAAAGCAGGCAGGCCTTCTCAACTTGAAAAATTGATGCATCACAATCTTTCGACTCCAATTTTGTTTTGTGCTATATTAAGCTAGGCTTGGTAAACATGAAATATAAAATATTCAATGAAGATCTGGAATGGAAAAAAAAGCATGGGAACAAATTCTATAAGCAAGAACTTTATATAACCTGAATTTATAACAAGTAAATGAGAGAATATTAGAGTTAGTCTGTAGAGTTTGTAATGAAAATCTTCAAAAATCTGTATAAATTGAGATTTGTTAAAACAAACATCAAAGGGACATTTGGCAGTTGGACATCATCTCGACCAGTGTTCACACACTAGTCAAAAAGCGACCTCCCATCTCCAAAAGACAACTTGCCAAAGGCCTTTGCCACAGTAAATCACAACTCATCCTCCCTCTCCTACCATATGCCACCACAGACAACTATTACAACTCCTCTTATCTCCATCTTTTGACAAGAAACATTTATACAGATTTATCATTCGTTGTATCTTATGTTAATACAATTCTTTATTTCTTTAAACCTCTGCTATTTCTTATTTGTTCTGCCATCATACACTTAATATGACAACTCTGCTGCTGTTGCTGCCATCAACATTACCACTACCTCTCAATGTAACCACTCCTCACCAACCATTGTCACTCCCAAGCTTGACTGACTACCTTGGCTGTCTGACTTCAGTATGACAATACCTTGTCTCACAACTCTTAATGCTCACGTCTTCTGCATCAGCAAAGTCAGATTCATGACTTCTCTCGACTCTTAATGCTCACAAACACCTTGGCAACCCACCGCTGTCATCTTGGCATAACCAACATGTACAAGGCATACCCTTGCAGCCATCACTGTGACCCCATTCTACAGAACAGGCCTACTGACTCCACAACCAAGCTACCATCGCAACCAAGCAACCTTGACTCCACAACCAAGCAACTCTTCAAGGAAACAACTCCGATTCTGCATGCAGCAACTCCGACTCCACACACAGTGACCCTGACTCCACAAGGAAGCAACTCAGACCCTGCAACCATGCAACCCACCACGGTCACTTTTGCCTACTTGACTCATTCACAGGTCATCCCCTTCACAGTCACCACCATGGCCCCATTCAACAAACAAGCCTACCAACCATGTCAATCCGACATCTCCCCTGTTCCATAGAACAGGCCTACCAACCAACAAAAATGGCTTACCACTGTGACCTCAATCACCCAGCATATGCACCGACCATACTCTGTGACCTTACACCAAACCCCCGCAAGAATTAGATCAACTCCCGGCACTACCCTTCTACTCAACCATCATCCTGACGACTGGCCACTGAAGCATATGTTCACCCATCCTTCATCATCTCTGTACAACATACCAACACTAAATATTGTTCAACTCTAATCCTCATTATTCCTTTCTCTCACTGCCAAACACTTAATATAACAAAGGTTAACTTTGGTTACTTCAGTTACTTTGGAGGTCAGCTAGATTTTCTTCTGGCATGGCTTCCACATTGTAGTGAAGGAAATATGGTCTTGTAAATAGCTTGTTTATGTGCTGAAATCATGAAGTAGAAGGAGGTGGTATAAAAGTATGTGGTCTATTTGATAGGTGTCACTCCTTGATTTTCTACTTAGGATCAGGATAGTATCTGTGCACTCTGCCTAACTTAATATTTGTATGTTAAATTTACCATGATGCTCAAGCAGAAAAATGCTGGCATAGTGGTTATGTTACTTGTTTGGTTACTCCCAGGTCTAACATTTAAATCAGAACCAGATTCACTTGTTATTTTCTATATTTGTTTGTTTTATTAGAGGTTTTAATATTACAGACAAAAATATATAAATATATGCGGTATGTTATATAGATAGGTCATTCTTTGATGTTTTACCCTATACAGAAATTTTAATTTTACTCCAGCCTCAAGATAAGTTGAGTATAAGAAATTGCATCCTGTTCTAAAAACAAAAATAAATTCTTGAAAAATCATTAAATATGAATATTCTGTGAAAAACAAATCATGATATTCCAAAACTACTTTCTGATATGTTATTCCAGAGAATTTACAACTTTTTTGCTTGGTTCTTCTAATGAAAATGAAATGATGATTTTTTTTTTTTTTCTAGAATGTGGAAAAGTCAGTGTTTGATGATGGCACACTTGGGCAAGTGCTGTCTCCAGGAATGCATTTGCCTTCTCAGCAAAAATACAGCCGAGTATCATTAGCTCAGATGACACTTGACCAGCTACGGCATCATGATGAAGCCCAACAAGAAGGTGAATATTTGTGATACTGAAAACAGATCGCAAATTGCTTTTCATAATTCTAGCAGAGTTTAATTAATCTGTAGTATTGACAGCTTACCCTTTGTTGTATTCATCAGTTCTTTCTGATATTTTTTTTAATCATTTCACCCCAAGAAAGGTGTTAATGTCACTAAGATGCAAGAGGTTACTGAGCATGAAAGAGAATGAGAAGACTTTAGTGAGGAGAAAGGACAATAAAAGAGCAAGATTTAGGAAGACAGATGATGTCGATTGATGTTGCATTTAAATTTTTGAAGATTGTCAGTGGCAATGAAGCAAGAACCCAGAAGTGAATTCCAGAAGAGAGAAGTACGAGAAAAGAAACTATTAGAATAGAACTTAAGGTTATATGTAGCAATTTCAGTTGTAGATTGATGAGACCTAGTAGCCAATCTAGTAGTATGCTTAAATTTATATGGTTGAAGTATCAAGGAGGAGAACTCATTAGAACAACTGCCATGGTAATATTTATAGAAAAGGCAGAGGGGAGCCACATCACAGCAGTGGGAAAGTGAGTGAAGTCAAGATGCCAAGTCAGGATTGATAACATTATAGACACTTCTTTGGATTTTGTCGAGAATCTTGAGATATATAGCAGGAACACCTGACCAGATATGGCTTCAATATTCAGTGCATGAACAAATGATAGATGGATTCTGACGAGAAAAATTGTCTGGCACAACACAGTCAACCAACCTTTTTATTTGTTTATTTAACAGCATATCAACTCCTTATGGGTCATTCAATGCTGAAATTTAATTTTCTTGGGAGCATTAGTGATTTCTTTTACAAAAATGTATTGCTGGTAAATTTTTTTCTTCAAAAATGTATTGCTAGAAATTTTTCTTTTGCAAAAATGTATTGACGCTACTATCTTTTTTTAATTTAAAAATGTATTGCTAGTAATAGTTTTTTGTTTAATGTATTGCTGGTAATTCTTTTACTATGAAAATGCATTGCTGGTACTTCTATTACAAAAATGCATTTTTATACTTTCATAGTGTTTTGACCCCAGTTTGGGGGCTAACTATTTGCCTATAGCTGTGACCCTAACAGGTGCTACCACACCAGTTAGAGTGGACCTGGGAACAACAGTGATCGAGAGGTGGTTCCATGCTCCTCAAAATCTCCAATCAGAGGCCTTGCTGCCAGATGTAGTTTATCATTGTACCTAGGATGGACCAAACTTTTTAGCAGTAGACCTGTCAGTTGGTTCAATATCATCATTTTCTATTTCTTTTTACTTCATTTGTATGGTGGGTGGTAAATGTTTGGAGAGATTTTAATTGAAATTATCTTAGTAAGTTGGACATTTTTTTTACATTCTTATTTCTGTGCTCATTTCCTATTTTATTTATTTTTCTAGCTGAAGATTTACTCAATGAATGGGTACAAAATAAATTATATGAACCAAACATATTGACTAATGATTTGGATGAGTTTCTTGACCAAGCAAATAAAGTGAAAAACCCCAGACATTCTCCAGGTAAATATTAATCCTTCTTCATTTCCAGAAATCAGTTCATTATCTGTTTGAATCAGGGGATTATATATTCTCAGTTTGAGTGAGCCAAGTTAATATTTTGGATCTATGAATTGAAAATGTTGAGAATTTTAGAAAGTATAATTTTTTAATTTAAAGTTGCTTCTGCTAAAGGTAAATATTTTAAAATATAACATCAGTTGAAGTATTACGTAACATCTTCATAAAATGGATTAAAATGACTCATCCATTTTATTTTTCTTTATTAGATTTTATAACATCATATTCTTATTTAGTGAATTTTATTTTCTCACATATTCAAACCTGCCAGAAATAGGTCTGGTTTTTAGGGCACATACTAAATGGGAGTAGATAGGTTTGCTTAACATCCAATTCGCACTCTTCTCCAGTCTTTTGAACAAGAGTAGTGGTTTATTCCTTGTTTACTGTTTAGGATTGGTTTCTGGTTCCTTCTAAAGTCTACTTCAACTATATAATCTTAACACTTGTCCATTCTTACACTAATACAACTGCACACAGTAATCCTCTAGCTTGAGTGTATTTTGTCCTTGTATTGGGTGAACATTAGTTTAAAAAAAAAAACAAGCAATTGAAAAGTTGATTTTTTTTTTTTTGTAGAATGTACTTGTTCTGTTTTGTACATAAATTTGACATTACTTGCTTCAAGGCTGCTGAAGATGACTTTCATTTCCTATTTCTGGAATTTAGAGTTCTATTTTTTTTGTTTTTACATTGATGTTCATCTTGCACAAGGCCCGAGAGCCACTCGAGGTAAAGGGTTACAGAATAAGAGGCACAGTTTATGCGTATATGTGGAGAAAATAATTAATCCAAGACTTGAATAGGTTAAGATTGTAGTGATCAGGGACACATCCTCTTGGCAATCTGGAAACTTACATCTCACCAGTGGAATACGAAGGGAATGAGGGTGATTTGCTACAATGTGCGTAGCATGGCGGGTCTTAGCCATGAATGTTAGAACTGGTGGAACTCCGGAATGTAGTTTATCTGAAACTTTACGTGGAAATAGCAATAGAACACCGGGAGCTTTGAAATGTTTTGTCTATGAGAAATAGGTTGTAGGTTGGAAAATAATTCATCACCCACAAAGACATGGAGACACTATCAAGACTGGAAAATGAAGACTGGGCAACTCCTGCTCATCTATGGCAACATTACTCCATTAATGTGGCTCTTATAAAGTTAGAGGATATCAGGAGAAGTTGGGTGCTAACTTGAGTGTACAGGGAACTGACCATTTTTCCTGTATCTTTAGTGATGGATTGTATGTATGAGCTCCACTTGAGGTCTGGGTTGAGTCTAAGTCCCAATAGGCACTCAAGGGGACATCTCTTCATCATGATTGGTGGTAGTTCAGTGTCCGAACGATGATGATGGAATGTAACTATTTTGGCTTTCGAGGCATTGAATGTGACCAGTCAGTTTTTTTCCCCAGTTTTTTGATCAGAGAAGCAACCCTTTGTGGCTGCATTGATTGTGAGAATTTTGTAGCAGTGCATCTCAGACTATCTACCCAGGTTTTAGTTGTTATCTGAGTGTCAGAATTCCAAACATTTAACAAGAACAATAACAACAGCTTTTAAATGAGACATACAAAAGGTTATTTTCTGAAGGAAAAGTAGAAGCAGAATGTCAATTGAAATAAAATTTATCTATTCTTTTCAGAAATATACAATAACAATAAAATTTTCAATTTTCCTTGCAGTGAAGTTTGTTTTGTAAAGTATTTAAGTCTTCTTAGTACAGTGTGAAATGTGTGAACAGACTTACTTTATGACGGTCAGTCTAATGTGTTTGTGAGTTCATAGACAAAGGCTTAGTACGTGGTTGCTGGTTAATCTCTTCTATAGTGCGTGTGGACAAGGCCTTAGTCGGTAGCTGCTGACTGTGGTCTCTTCTGTTGTGTGGGTGCATGTTTGTGTATGCACGTATAGATCAAACTGGCCTCCCAATTTGTTGTGAGCACTGAGAAGCAGTGAGCTTCTATTTTTATATCCATAAGGGAACTCAAAATCTAATTTCCCATAGAGGTGTGAACTTTTTGAATACAAGGTTTTCATTGGTTAGAAAATAATTTCACAGTGGCTTATGAAAATCTTTTTCTCAAATTTTGCTGTGGTGAAAGGAGTTATTATTGTTTTCTAAATGGTCCAAAAATAACATCTCAAAGGTCTGCAACTACATCTGCAAGTTTTTTGGCAGTATTTGCCCTTGTTTATCCAACAAAGTCTTCTGATGAAATTTTATTGGCTGAAAAATATATATAGGATTTAATTCTTATACTTTCATGGATGAGGAGATGAATTTTATTAAAGCAAGTATCAAAACTTAAGAATCTGGAAAGTGTTTTAACAGAGGACAGAAAATGGGACACTGAAATCCAAAGGTGCATTGGAATAGTGAAAGGTGCCTTCCAAAAGCTAAGAAAAGTATTAAGAAACAGGAAAATTTAACAAATTTCTGTGTTTAATCATCAATATTTTCCTTTGACATCAGAAATATTGTCATTGTTAATTCAGAAAATTACTAGAATTAAGAAAGTGGTGTAGTGGAGTAATAGTAAAGTCAATGGCTGGTAATAACAAAGGCTGAAACTTTGTCTTCATATCTTGGATACAAATTAAACCATGATTATTGTTTAATTTTTTTCTCTACTGTCAAAATTCACTGTATCAATACATATGACTGAAGAAAAGTTTTGATGTATTTATTTAATAAATCCTACCCATGATATCACAGGTTGCATAAACAGCTAGTAACATGCATAAACATTACTTTCACAAGAGAAAACCAATAATGCATATTTTTCATCATTTTGAATGTTACTAGACTAACTGGATCAATTTTATTTCAGAACTTTCCCTCTCTCTGGATTTTGATGAAGATGCAGCAGTAGATGCTGTATTGCAAAAGATGTTGCAGAAAAATGTTGTTCCTGTGAAAGTGCGCAGTGAATTGGGACTTGATATGTCAAAAAAGCAAGTTGATCCCAGAGTCAAAATGGAACTCAGGCGTAAACAGGTTTGTTGTTTTTGTATTAGAATATTGCTTTATTTTCATTGAACTGAATGCTTCTGAAATTGTTTAATACAAATTATTAATAGATAGATAATTGGTACAATTAAAAATATTAACATATAAGAATTATCCCTTTGGGAAAACAGCATTTTTTTTATTTATTATATGAAGCATTGTCAGCCATTATTAATTTTTGACTAGTATTTATTTCCTTTCCATTACAACACTTCAGAACATCAATCAATAACCATGAGTAAACAGCATGAATCACAAGAATAAGATCTTTGCATCTCATGTAATTTCTCATCTCATTAGAAAGCCAGATTATCCATATTACCTACAAAAACCTATGGCTGGCAGAAGATCAAATCAGAAGACCCTGTAGAATTATGCTTTATTTTTTATGGTCACTCAGTACCTTATTTCTTACAGTTATTTGATATACACTAGTGTTATTTCCACTCTTTACATTGTTCAGACTGTTGTCCACATTTTTGTTGCCATATTCACAATGTTTCATGTGATTGGAATTTCGAACTGAATCCTTTATTTCTCCCATTTATTTTGTTTTTCTCTATCACTCTGTATTACTGGTTCCCATATTATATTTATTTCTATGCTTGGCTGACTTAGCCAGTTTTTCTGGCCTAGATATGTGCTGATTCCTTAAGTTTTCATATTTTCCAATGATGTTCTCTGTCTATTATTTCAACCTCATCCCACAGCGGGTGGTGATCTCCCTTTTCCCACCGTATGTGGTCAGCTATGCCTGATTTTTCTATTTCTCCTTGTGTTATGGCTTTACAATGTTCCTGCAATCTTATCTTAAGGGGGGAAGCCTGTTTTTCCTTTATATTTCTTACCACAGCTGCTTAGGATGGCGTACACACATTCCTTAATCATGTTCTCCTCTATGGGGTGGTCTTACTCTGAAGAGGTATCTACAAAGTGTTGAACCACACTCTGATGTTATATGGACCACATATATTTTGTATTTTTTCTGATAATCTCTTCACATCAGGTAGGCAGACTGAGGCTGGTTTCTGGATGTTGTTATCCTCTTGCACCCTTCTATCCCAGTTTGTGGGAGCTGCTGTCATGTAGTGACAACAGCTCCCGTAGTATAGTTGTTACGTTGTAAGTTATTGCTTATACTGATCATTTCTTGTTCATATGTCTCTGGGTCACCAATTATGACTTGTGCTTGATGTTGTAAGCAGTGGACGATCCCTTTTTTTACACTGTATGGATGGTGGGAGTTGAAGTTCAGATATTGCCCGGTGAATTCCAATCACCTGAAGAAGGCTGGAGCATACCACAGCAACAAAAATGCGGTCAACAGTCTGAACAATGTAAATAGTGTAAATAATTACAATATTTCAGAAATATAGACAGTTATAATAGTATCTTCATTTATTTTTTATTAGAATGAATCATTGTCAGCTGTTATTAATTTTTGACTTTTATTTCTTTCCTTTTAATTTTCAGAAAAAGATATACAAGTTGCACATCTTGCCAAAAGCTTATTCTTTATTTTCAATCTAAAGTTTTTATTCATGGCTGTAGACTGACAATCTGGTTAGTTATGATGTTTTTATCATTACTAATCAGATTGTCAGTCTACAGCCATGAATAAAAACTTTAGATTAAAAGAATACAAAGCATACTAGTCAAAAAGCTACTAATAGTTAACTGTTTCCTTAGTCACATAATGAAAAACACTAGATGTTTATTTAATCTCTCATACTACTGGTTAGAATTTATTAAACAAGTACATTAAAACATTCCTTCATTCTAATGATTACATATGTTGGATCATGGCAAATACTAGAAATATATAGAAAGTAAGCAGAAGAACCCTAGAAAAATGAGAGGGAAATGCTATTTGGAAGAGTATTATAGGAAGATGAAAGTGATCAATAAGAATCAAGTGGGACTTCTGTTGGATATGAACCTGAAAAAGTTGATATTTTTTAATATTGTAGGTGAGAGAGAATCGAATGAAACGAGAAAAAGAAATGGAAAAAAGACACCAAGAAATGCAGTTGAAAAAAGAAGCACGGCTCAAAGCTCATCAAAAGGTTATGGAGGTAAGAGATAGTATAACTTTATATATCAGTGTGTAGGATTAATACAAATAAAATTTGTTACTTAGCTGATAGATGTTATATGCAGCAACTCAACTCCAGGGTTTTGTAAACAAACTTTTTCATAATTGTTCAGTCCAGTCATCAGGTGATTTCAGCGATTAACTGCAAATTTTCTCATTTTTCCTTATTTTTATACTAAGTTTGACATAAATAATTTATGCATTAATTAGGATGCCACTATTATTTGAGTTAGGTTGATTGTTTTCTTTGTGTATGTTATATTAAGTATATGGCAGCAGAACAAAGAAGAAACAATGGAGGTTTAGGAAATAAACAATTTTATTAACTTAAAAATACAACAAATGGTAAATTGGTGTAAATGACTCATTGAAAGAAAGAGATAAGTGGAATTGTAAAAGTTGTCTGCAGAGGCGTACGGTAGTAAAGGGAGTGTGAGTTGCACCTTACTGTGGTAACGGCCTTTTGAAGATGAGAGATTGCATTCAGACAAGCATTGTGAATCTGGGCTGTTGTGCCGTCCAACTGCCGAAGATGTCATTTTGATAGGCTTTTATGTCCTTTTCTTGGGCTCAGATCAGCTCCAATTTTTATTTTGCTTATTTAGGTGGGAGTGGGTGCTATTGGGTGGAAATTCTGGATTGCATTTTTTTTCAGTGTGTGAGTAAAAACATGCTATGTGCAGAGCCTATGTGTAGTTGATGGAATTTTTAGTTCAGTCTTAGGTTTCGATGCGTTCACATCTGGCCAGTGGTGGAAATTAGTGTAGCATGAATCAGAAGATCTGGTTTTAGGAAGAATGTAACATGTGTATGTGTGTGCATATTTGTGTCAAATGTAATGGTTATCTCTTTATTGATACACACACACATATGCAACTAGCAGTACTAGACTCATCAATTTGCACTTAAGCTGGCTAGATGTAGATGTCAATTCTATCTATGTTAGTAGTTTTTTTTTTTCACACTTCTCACTTGTGGAACTTCCTTCTGACTCCATGCTTTCCAGCCAACTTTAATCTGCAAAAATTTAAATGCAATGTTAATCGCTATCTACTGTTTTTCTGATTACTCTTTCCTCTTATTATTAAAGTTTCTGTTGCAACTTGGTAAGGGAGTCTGTAGTAATGACGAAAACACAGTTTCAGCTTGGTTCCTTCTGTTTACCAAAGTGATACTCAAGCTCTTTTATTCACATATAAAAAATATGGCCGACATGGTACTGCTGTGTCTAAACAATAGCTGAAATGGTGCTTTTATTTCCTTAGTTCCTGGTTACAATATCCCTCCCCAATTAGTCAAAATTTAATTAAACAATATGTTTTTCACGAACCATTACTTAGATAGTAATGTCCATGGGCATTTCCAAAGAACTCTATGAAGGAGAAAAATTATCAGGGGCAAGAATTGTTTCACTTTCTTTCATAGTATCATCATCATGATCTTCCATATCTGAGTCATCTGTAATTCTATCATCTAGTGATTCCTTTTCAGCAAGTTCCCTCACTAAGAGTCGGGCACTGCATTGCTTTCCTGTGGTGTCTAGTTTTATGCCTGTGTGTGGTTTCAGTCTTACATCTCTCTGCTTCCTTGCATTTCTGAAAACGTGTTCTGACAGGTGTTCTGGGTTGCTGATTTTCCTCCCTCAGTCGATCTTTGTAGGGTAGATGGTGCTGTGTGGTTGATACTGAATGTCCCTTCAAAGTATGTGTCTGAGTTCTCCTGAGTTGGTTAGCTCTTTCGGGGTATATGATCCACATGTCTTTTCCATACATGCTCATCCTCCAGCTGTACTAGAAAAGTCAGTGGGCCAAGTTGCTTTTCTAGAATTCCAGACATCTATTTTGGTTTTTCTTGAAAGTTCATAACATTAACAGCATCTCCCAAATAGAATCTGTTTTCCTGTCACTTCCTATCCATTGACATTTTAGTGTTGTCCCTTTTATTGGTGACTTTGGCAAATAAGTCGGGATAAACCAGGTCAACCGAGATCTGGGCTGTCCATTCATTAACAACACGGCTGGTGACTGACCAGTTGTTGTTTGTTGAAAAAGACAGTAGTGAGCCAAGACACACCAAGATGGGTGGTATGGCAAACAGTGAACATGCTTAACATTATTCAAGTTGAAGAATTTGGAAAATTCTTCACTAGTGAAACTACAGGCATTGTTGGACACAATCACATGAGGGCTTCCATGTGTGGCAAATGTGTGCTGCAACATCCATTCTGTTACTACTGCTGATCTTGATAAAACGGCATGTGCATCTATATATTTACTATGAGAATCCACTATCACAAGAATTGATTAGGCCTGCATAATCTATATGCACTCTCCTGGCCATTTGCAGGAATGTAATGAGCACATCTGGGGCATATTAGACTTATCCTGGCATATAACACAACTTGTTACTGATTGTTCAATGTCAGAATCCAAATTAAGCCATTAGATATGACAACATGCAAGGGTATTCAAATGTGAAATACCCAGTTGAACATCATGTAATTTGTTAAGCAAGTTATCTCGATACTTTGCGGGGATAATCACTCCTGATTCCCATAAAACACAACCCAGTTGTTCTGATAACTCTTCCTTCCTGTTTGTGTACAATCGAAAATCCTGAGATTCATTGTATGGCCATCTCTGTATGATCCACTTACACACTTGAAATAACATGGGATCCCTGGATGTATGCAAAGCAACAGTTTTCGCCATGACAGGAGCTGAATCTAAATCTGTCATAGAGAGTACCAGTTCCTCCAGACAAGGTAACGGTATAAAATAGTCCTCCACAGGTAGCCGACTTAGTCTGTCTTTGTGGTGAATCTTTGAACAGGGTTTGTATACAAGCTGATAGTGTTAGTTTGATAGTACTAATGCCTAAATCTATACTCTAGCACTTACTGTGTGTAATATTGTACGGTCTTCTTTTGGAAACCCAAGCAAGAGCTTATGATTAGTAATGGTTGTAACTTCCTGGCCGTAACTGTATTTATGGAATTTACTCACTCAAAAAATTACTGTTAGTCCTTCACATTCTATCTGTGCATAATTCTGTTCTGCTTTTGGTAATATTCTTGAGGCAAAGTAAATTGATTTTTCCCATTCATCCACTATAATATGTGATAAAACTGCCCTGATACTGACTGGGCATGCATCCACAGTCATTATAAGTTTAAATTTAGGGTTGTAATGAACTAAAACATCAGCTGACATTAATAAATTTTTTGATTGCTCAAATGCAGATTTTTTTTAGCTATTTTCCATTTTCAGGGGGCTCCTTTTTGTAATAATGCATACATTGGAGCTAGAATAGTACTGGTGCTATTTAAATACCAGTGGTAATAATTAAAAACCTAAATAACTGTGCAGTTCAGATATATTTTTTGGTGTCGGTGCTCTTTGAATAGCATTAACCTTATCCTGGGTTGGGTGAATTCCTTTGGAATCAATCTTGTGACCCAGATAAACTACTGGTGACTTCCTGAGCTCACATTTCTCGCTTCTAAGGTGGGAGCCCACATTTCATAGTCTTTTTAATCTTAAACACAGATTTTGGTTATGTTCTTCCATATTTTTGCCTGAGATTAAAATGTCATTGATATAAGCAGCAGTCACAAGTATACCTTGAATTAACTGGTCAGTAGTATGTTGAAAAATTGCTGGTGAAGAGTCAATTCCAAAATACAATCTGGTGTACCTGAAAAGACCCTTATTAGTGTTTATAGTAGTTAATTCTTGTGACTCTTCTTCCAAAAAGAATCTGTAAATATGTGTTATTCAAATCTCGTAAAATAATGTCCTCCCAAGACATTGGAATACAAGTCATCTATATTTGGAATAGGATGCTTGTCTATCTGTAAGGCAGAGTTTACTGTTTGTTTAAAATTGCCGCAAATCCTAATTTCATCATTTTTCTTTAACACTGGAATGATGGAGGAGCCCCATTCAGAAAAAGTAACTGGTTTGACAACAGCAGTAGTAACCATGCGATACAGTTCAGTCTCAACCTTTACTTAGAATGTTAATGGTACTGGTTGAGCTTTCATGAAATGAGGGGTGCTGTTAATTTTGACATGCAACTTTGCTGTTTCACCTTTCAAAGTGTTCAGGCCTGATTTAAAACTCAGAAAATTCTCATTCCAAGTCAGTCCATGTAATTTGGTTACAGGTAGCTGGTAGATTAATTGGTAATCTTTTCAACCATTTCCCTCCAAGAAGATTGGGTCCTGATCCAGTTACAATCAGCACTCTTAAATTATTTGTTCTCCTCTGGTGTTTTGCAATCACATTGGCAACTTTCCTAGGCTCAATAAATTGACCAGAATACATACGCAATTTTTGTATTAAACCCTTTTTAGACAACACTGCATTAGGTAGTTTCTTGAATTGCTCCTCATTAAATAGAGAAGATGAACAGCTGGTGTTGATTTCCATTTCACAACTGATCCTATTTAACTCTAGTTTACACCTATAAGGTTCAGGTGCATTGCAATTAATCCTATATAATGATATATCCGGTGTATTTTGTTCTTGCATGTAGTGAGACTGCTTTGCCTGTTTTGTGTTTTTGCAGTCTTGAAAAGTGATGTTTGTTTTGACAATTAAAACAAATTTTGTCCCATGCTGGACACTATACACTTTTCGTACCATTCTCCTCTGCATCCAAAGCAAATATTTTTTTCTCTTTCGAACTCTGACTTGCCATAGACATTTTGTGTATGTCATTCATACTTCTATTATTATTTGTCACATCAGTAGCTGCCAATTCCATGGCCTGAGCCACTTTAAAAGCATTTCCAAGTGACATATCCTCAGATAACAGTCTTTTTTAAATGCTCTCATTATTTAATCCTCACACAAATTTGTCCCATAATTCTCTTTCTAAAAATATTCAAAATTCACACATCCACAATAAATGATTAAACCAAACAAAGAAATTTGAAAGTCTCACCCTCTTCTTGTTCAGCTTTATAAAACCGGTTACTTTCTGCAATGACAAGGTATTTGGGCTTGAAATGTTGTAGCAACAAATGCTTAATTTGCTCAAAAGTTCTATCACTCAGCTTCTGTGTTGCACATAACTCTTCCAAGACTCTGTCCATCTTTTCACCTATGGTGCTGAGTAAGATAGCTCTACACTTTATCTCTGTTTGCTGGCCGCGAACTATGTCATATGCTACGAAAAACTGTTCCAAGCAGTCCACATACAATGAAATATTTCCACATTCAATGCAGAATTCTTCTAAATGTCAGTTTTGACATATTTATGTGAAAAAATCTCTTGTTACCAAAAAATGTTGCAACTTGGTAAGGGGGCCTGTAGTAACAATGACAACGTAATTTCGGTTTAGTGCCTTCTGTTCACCGAAGCAATATTCCAGCTCTTTTACTCACACATAAACAATATCGCTGACACAGTACTTCTGTGTCTGAACAATAGTTGAAACAGTGCTTAGTTCCTGGTTACAACAGTTTCCACACCCAGTAACCCTTGTGTCTTAGTGGCTTTACTGCTTTGCATGGGGTGAAAGGCTGACAATTATTTAAAGACATTTTTATGTTTAACATTCTTTTTATAGATACAAGTATTTAAGTAAATGCTCTGTTTAAAATAAACAGTATTAAATAACATTTACCGGCCTTTGGCCATTTCATAATGTGTGACGTCATTTGTTTACATTTGATACGCCATGAGCAGTTATGAATGTACGTGAGAGATTCATGGAAGATTGAAGTTTATAAGCAGTAAATTCGACCTTGCCAACTGAACGATCCTCAGTGGCCGAATCGGTTAAGGCATGTCAGGCTATATGACGGTTCCGTATAGGATACAGGTTCAAATCCTGTCGGAGGACGAATATTTTCTATGAAAATTTCTCGGACATTCAGGCCGGTAAATGTTATTTAATACTGTTTATTATAAACAGAGCATTTATTTAAATACTTGTATCGATAAAAAGAATGTTAAACATAAGATGTCTTTAAATAATTGTAAATATATATATATATATATATGAGGAAAAGATATATAATGTTTTATATATCAGAACAATTTTAAGAAAATCTGACAAAGTGGGAATTTTTTTCATGTGATGCATTTCCTCTGATGAAACACATCACGCAAAAATTATTTTCCACTTTGTCATAGATAAATATATCCATATATATATATATATATATATATATATATATATATATATATAATAACACATATATGAATAAAGATACACTGGCAAAAATAAGTTTAAGACCAATGGTTAAAGTTTTATTCATTTCAGAATATGTTTCTAATAAAACAATATAAATTAGTTTTATTGTGTAAGCTTTATGCAGAATTTATTTCTCTTTCGAATGGTGTAAAAGCTGTATATTTTTCTACAACTTGAAAAGTTTTAATGGTGGATTAATTTAAATTATCCATATTTGCCAGCAAAATAAGTTCAAGACCGCATGGCTATTATGCAAAGTATTCGCTAAATGGGTGGTCACGTGGCTGATCATTAATGCATTATATAGTGTAATAATTGATCATTGTTATACAATACATTGACATTATAATCCTCTTGTACATATGCATTAACATATCTTGCTTTTTTGCTATATTGATATAAAAAAGTTTTTATTTAGGAGGAGAAATTGAAGGAAGTCAAAAGACGTCAAGAAGAATATGAGATCCAAAAACAAATGGCACTAATTCGAAAACAGATGACAGAGGAGAAAAAGAGAGCAGAGGCACAACGAAAAAAGTTTGCATTTTATTTTTTTTCTTAATTTCTCTCTTTTTTCTTAGATTCTATCTTTTAATTAGTTTACTTGTTACTTAAACATGTATTTGTCTATTGCTGGTTGAAAAATGGCTACAAACTTAACCAGACAAAACAACAGTTTGAATTCAAACCTATCATTTTTTTTTAATTCTTTCTGAATAATTATTTCCAAATTTGCTAATTTTATGTCAGCTTATTTAAAAGTATAATAGTCATTCTTTATATACACATACCTACTTATATGCATGCATATGTATCTGTACATATTCAAACAAGTTTTATTAAATACAGCAAATAAGATCTCTTTATGTTTTTTTTTTTTTATTAAAGATTAAACAAACAGACAGACATTAATATAGTCACAATTTTAAGTATAGGTTTATGAAACTTTATTTGACTAATTCAGGTTTAGCACTGAAAAAATATTTATTTTTATTGTGATGAATGGGGACAAGTGTGAGGGGAGATGGGATGTGCTGATTTTATTACCACACAGACTTTGTTGATTGAATTTAATAAAACTTGTTTAAATGAATACATTAAAAATATTAGACAGACAAGCCTTGTTTGAATTTAATAAAACTTCATTATCTGTCTATATTTCTGAGATGAGGTATTGTAACTATTTACATTGTTTGGACTATTGTCCTCAATGTTTCAACTGTTATATGCTCTGGTCTCTTTCAGGTAATAACGTTGGAATTTTGAACCGAACCCTTCATTTCTTTCGCTGGGGTAGATTGTTCTAGTTTCACATTTCTGGATATCTCAGTTTCAGTTATCTTCCTTTAATAACTTAACTTTCCAAGTGGATAGGTATTGAACTCACAACTCTTTTAGTTAAGTCACTGGATTACTTCAGCCAATGCTTTTATCCACTGCGCCATGTGTCCAAACAATGTAAATAGTGTTAATGGTTAATATGTTGGGCCGAAAGGTGTGAGTGCCAATCGACCGTACAACTAAGAAGGTGGACACAAAGGCAAGGATAGGTGACGGCAATAGCAAAGAAGGATGACAAAACACGGATGGTCAGTTGAAGACGATGGGTATCATGTCTTTATTTATTTGTTTAGCATGCGGTAGATGGTGAGACGAAGGAAAGTCGTGTTTAATCTACATATATATAGTCATAGATACCTGTGCATATGAATGTTATGCTATTCAAATTTTCATATATATATATATATATAGAATTAATGAAACCTTGAAAATAACAAAAGCAAAAAACAAAAGAAACTGGAGAGAAAAGAAGAAAGAAAAGCTATTAAAGGTGTTCCCTTAATAAGAAACAAAGTGCTCAACAATTTAGAGTAGGAATTGCTAATTAGAAAACTGACTTAGAATAGACCAGGATCCCAATCCTAAAATGTAATATCCACAAAACTTCACTGTGATTTCAAGTTTTAAAACTATAAAGTGATCCTCAGATCAGTAGGTGCAAGTACATTTTGGGAATGATTTTCAAAATATGAAAAAATGAATGGTTGAGTTTAAGAAAGATTTCAGAATTTGTAAACTGAAGCACTGGAGGGACCTGTGAAAGTAGTAGCAACACAAACAACATGTGAATTTGCAGAAAATCAGAAGTGAATTGATCAATTTGTTTGTATGACACATTGGAAGAAACATCATTCAGTGATTCTGCTGTGCAACAAACAATCATAACATTCCTTGAAGAATTCACTGAATCAAAACCAAAATCATTTTATGATAGAATGTACAATTTACCTGAAATACAGGGGAGATATATTGATTATTGCATAATAATGTCATGAGTTCATATAAATAAAGGATTTCGTCAAGAAATGCTGAGAATTTTTGCATAAACCTAATATAAAAAAGTAAAATATTAGCACACTGAAATTTACCAATTTTAAAAACGATTTACCAATATAGAAATTTAATGAAGTATAGATAATAATAAACATCATAGAAATTTAAAGAAAAAAATAAAAATTTAGAAATAAAAATAAATTATTTTATTTTTTTATGTTTTTATCCATTATTTTTAACTAAGTAAATATTTTCTTCCTTAGAGAGCAGAAAGTTGCTGAGAAATTATCTGAATCATCAGAACCAGAGATTTGCCACAAGGAATGGACAGAAATTAAAGAAACATTTGAGGCCAGTGAACAAGAGCGCCAACAGCATGAGGCAGCCAAAATAGAGATGTTGAAAATTCGGCAGAAAACTTTAGAATTACAGGTTAGGATCCAAATTATTAAAAACTTTAGAAAGACTTTAACCCATGTGCTATTTAGTTAATTTGATTAGTTTTTAGCTTATTGGATTTTTTTTATTCTGATCTAAATTCCGGTTCTTAATCAGGGATAGTTAATATATGTGCATGCAAAAAAAAAATGGGTATGTCAGAAGGATGCTTTTTTCTCTTGACACTGTTATTAATGAACGTATAACCCCTCAGAGGTATTTGTTGTTTTAAAAAGCTATTTTTAGAATTTTAATAAAACCGAAAAATATGACACTGGGTTTATGCATTCTCATTTTCCCCAAGAATTGAAAGCAAAAGTATTAGACATTATTTTTGTAAATAAAGAGTCTAATAAATAAATAGTGTTTAAAATTTTTATTTTCAATTATGGGAATTTGTGAGAGCAAATGAAGGAAATGCCTAAAAATGCATTTTTTCAAAATTCATAATTTTACTTGTAGTTATATATTTATTTATATTTTCTTGTTCAGACATTTCTATGAATTTATGAATAAAAAATGTATTTTTATGGTTATTTCTTTATAATATGGTAAATGATAAATATTGCATTGTAGTTGGCTCACATATATTAGAAACTTGTGATAAATAAAATTATTCTTGTAAATAAGCAATCTAATAAAATAGTTTTTTCTACTTTTCTGTCAGTTCTTGAGAAAAAAAAAACTACATAAATCCAGTTTCATATGTTTGGGTTTTATTAAAATTCTATACAGTAAAACTTGCCAATGGAATATACAGTAATAGAGAAGTCAAGAGAAAAACCACCCTTTTGACACATCATGGTTTTACAGATATGTATGTTAAATTTTACCAGTTCATTAGTCATAAGGGTGTATATATATTTAACTTGTATTTTCAAAGTTGACTGCCATATGAACAAAAAAAAATTCATGTATATTTTATGAGAGATAAAAGAGAATTATTAACTATGGAGCAGTTTAAAAATGATAACATCTAGGAATAAAGAATAATTGAACAACATAAATTGTTGTTTCATTCATAAAAAGATTGATTTAAGATATAAATATTTTAATGTTACAGTTGTTGAGTATACATTTAAAGTGATCTGGGACTTGTCCTTTTAAGTTGCTTTCTATTATGTATTCACATCTAATGAAAGGCTGAACACAGTAATTGCTTTATTGTTCATATTTCATTCAAAACTAAGAACATGTCTATGTACTGAGTTTTTTATTTTATAAATTCGATTTTTAGTTCCTTAAAATTTTAATATGGAAGTTAATTTAGTTCAACCAGAGCTTTCCAAATTGATGTGCCACAACTCTTTAGTGTAATTAATTACCAGTTCTTTAGTCATTAATTAAATTTTCCATTGAATTATTTCTTTAATATACATTTTAAATAGTAAGTTTGACTTGGCTATAAGGAATGTGCAACAAAATATTTTATTTTTAATAAATATGTTGCCATTGCAAAATGTTTTGTAATCTCAGAGGTGGAGGTTTTTTTAAGATGCCAAGAGAGTTATCTCCCTTCAATCACGTCTCCAAAACTATTTTTTCCCATTATTTATTTTTGCCAAAAGTTAATTTACTAATTTACACCTGAAATATACTTTTTCAATCTCTTCGATTAACTACTTTTAGCTAAGTATGGCACAAGGCCAAAAGAGGGGAGAGGAAGTTTGGTGATATTACTTATTTAATTACAATCATTGAACTCACTCAATACAATCTTTATTTGCATATTTGTTATTGAAATGAGAATAATATGTGACTTTAACAACAAGAGTTTCAAATTGATATGTAAATGTATTGATTATGCCAATTAAAACAGAGTCATTTGTTAATGTTTCTACTTACAGACTTTACAACGCCATTTTTCTGCTTGGTATGCTTTCGTGCTACAACAACGACTTTTAGTTGGCAAAACTTGTGCCTTGGCAGACTGGAAACGACTTCTGCGCTGTTGGAACAAATGGAAGTCTGTAACCAGGCAGCATCAAATTGACAAAGAATTACAAAAACATCAGCAGGACATTAAGGATAACCAAAGGTGGTTTCAGTAGTAAATATCTTTGCACTTAAGCTTTTATACATAAAAACAAAGTCTTTGTTTCTTTTTAACTAAAAATTCTTACCTGAAATTCAAAGATATGATATTAATATTCAGTGACTTTTCAAACTAATTTCTACACCTTTGTTTTGATTATAATTCAGATTATATACTCATTGGCTTTCTTCGTGTGTATATTTCATCTGGCAACCTTCAAAGTGTTTCAGACAGAAGCTTTTATTTCATACAGAGAATGATGCTATATCACAATTTGTTTTGTAATATCTATCATCCTTCTTAGAGTTTGAAGTCCCAACTTCCTTTGACAGTGTTTTTGTCAAATAATTTTTATGGAGAATTTTTCATGTATTGTTTTATTTCTGAATGTTAATAGGTGTGGTTTATACCTGAAGAAGTCTGGTGTATATACTGGTTGAAATGTTGAAACACAAACAACAAATACAAATCTTCTGTATCATTTTTAAAAGATACCTTTGTTTTCTTTTTTTTTATCTATTTCGACACACGGCTTAAAACTTATTGAGATTATTTTTAGTGCCTTTTTTTTCTGGAACAGTTCTAGTAGGCAATGTAAGAAGTCAGAAAAGGTGTTTTTTTTAGTAACTAGAAAAACGTCATAGTAAAAGTTATGACATTTGTTAGGACGGAAAAAATTCAGAACAAAAGTCATAACTTCAGCTTGTCAATAGGAAAAAAGACTCAGAAATAATAAATAATTTTCATTTATATGAGAAATATTTTTAATAAAATAAGTAATATTTTCAGTTATTTAATATACCTTAATAAAAGCAGTCATTACAATCACTGTTGTCCACATTTACTTCAAAATATTATTTATTTCATCACTAAATATATAATATGGCATTTATTTTATTAAGATATAATAAATAAATCAAAATATTAGTAATTTTATTAAAATATTTCCGATTTTAAAAGAAAATATTTTTTGTTTAACTTTTTCTAATTCACAAGATTATGTGTTATTAATCTTTCCTAACCTAGCAAATTATTCCTTATGATTTTTCTTCCATTACTTTTTTTCCTGTAGCCATTTTTTTCATTCTCTTTCCAGGTGAGTACACGATTGATTTAAAAAGAAAATATTGATTGTTTAACTCTGAGTCTGTCTGGTAAACAGTGCAGATCATATTACCTCCTGTTAAACTTTGAGAGAAATTATTGCTTAAGCATTTTCTGAGTGAACATCTGACTTGTTTAAAGCTAAACAATATTTTACAATTAATTTTTAAAATTTTCATCACACATTATGTGAAATTTTACAAGTCAGTATTTTCACAATGAAATTGGTATTAACTAATGTTGATGAAAATTTCAGAATATATTTCTATGAGCAATGTGAGTTTCAACTTATAGAGTTATCCTTAATAAATTATTGATAACTTGTTTTGAGGTCAGATTTCATGATGCAGATAAAGTGCAATATGGATTTATAAATAAAAATGTAAGATATATGTCATAAAAACATTTGATTAACACAATATCCAATGTGCATGAATAGCTTATTCATTTATTAGTTTACACATTAATATGGACTCCTTGGTATTGAATCTTTCATCAGTCTTTCACTTATTGATTTTGTTCACTTTCATTATTTGCTGCTTCCCAGACATCTTTACTTTAATATTGTTTCCTATCCTTGCATATGTTTCTTTTAATGATGGACCATAAATTCTATATTGGATTAACATCTAGAGAGGCTGAGGCCTAGTCTATTAATTTGGTGTCTTTGAAAATCTTTTTATTTTAGTGAGGTGAGCAATAGTCAACTTTTCAGAATGTCATGGAGCATCGTCTTACAAGAATATACTCCTTAGTTTAACACTTGGTTGTGACTACTGCCACTGAAAAAAAAATCTTACAAGAATTATACATTTTCTTTATTCTTGAGAATCAACAACAAAGATGTTAAACACTATTTATGTATTAGATTGCTTATTTACAAGAATAATTTTATATTTACGAGATTATAAAAATATGTGAACCAGTAATGATGAAATATTTGTATTTACCATTTTACAAATAAATAAATATGAAAATGAATTTTTTTATTCATAAATTTATAAAAATGTTTGAACAACAAAATTTAAATAAACACATTACGGCAAGTAATTGTAATTATAAAATTTAAAAAAAATGTATTTTCCAGGTTTTTCTTTCATTTTCACTCAGCACATAAATTTAGTAAAATAGGTTGAGAGTGTTTCTATCACTGAATCAAACATTATTTTAATTTTAGGTGAGACCACAGACACTAAATATTTTGAGGGTGCATCTCCCTATTCATCATATGGACAGTTTTCCTTGCGTTTTATTACGAGAATGTCTATAATTTTTACCGCAAATATTGCATTACATGTTGCGTTTGTTTACATATTTTGATAATTGTTATTTTTTATAAATTTTTGAATGAAGAGATTTTTTTTTCACATTTGTTTCTTTATAAAAGGTAAATAATAAATCTTGCATTGTACTTGGTTCATATATTTTTATAATCTTGTAAATAAACATTGCTGAGGGAGTCAAAAAAAACAATGAAATAACAGTGTCAAGGGACTCCATCCTTTTTACACATCTTTTTTTTTTTTGTAGGTACAAATGTTAAACATTGTCCTCATTTTTACTAGCTACAATATTAGTCCAAAATATTATGATACTTCCCTATCTTCTTGGTTGACTATTTCCATTGAGAACCCAATTTTTACCCCAGTCATCAGATCCATCCACTTTTCTAAATTCATTACTAAAAATTACTGTTGAGAAATCATTTTTTACATACTTCTTCACTCTTTGTGATGTTAATTTAAAATGGTAGTTTGGTTGCTTTTATGTTTTTAGTCAGTCTTCTAAATATTCTGCATCTTTTCTTTCTGTTTACATTTTCAACACCAGCTTCTTAAAATGTTTTCTTGCTGGCCAATCCTCTTTTCTTGCTTATTACCCTTTTACATTTTTGTCAGCTTACTGTTTTTGTGAAATTCTTAAAGCCAGTTTTTTCTTCTTCTTATCTTATCAGTGTTTTCAATTTCTTTTTTGATTGTTATATGAATCTCTGTTCAACTATTTTGTAATTTCTAACATTATTTTCACACCATTTAATAACATTACAATATAATTCTTTTTCTATTTTTTATGACCTATGACAATATTTATGCAGCTGAAATTAGAAAATAAATATCAGTAACTATATTATTATATATATTTATTTATAATGAACAACCCTTGAATTGCTTAATAAAACTTTGCACTACTAAATAACTTATAGTAAATATTTCTAATAAAAACAGATATTATAAACTGAAATTCAGCTATTATATAAATATTTCCTGAAATTTTTACCAACATTGGTTGTTTAATATCAGTTTTATTGACAACATTTACAGTCAGACTTATTTTTTCATCTTTGTTACTATGATCACAACCATTGTGTTCTCCAGGCTTCATCAGTTGTCTGCTGATCTAGGTAAACTTCAGGGCGTTTTGAACTGAACCCTTTATTCCCTGAAAGTTACCAATATTGGCATACATCTGAAGAACAAGAAGAAGCATAATGGCCGAAATGTTGTGATAGTAACAACAAAGATAAGGACATTAACTGTAAATAATGTAAATAATGATGATTACTCATCCCTAAAATTCACAAAACTGATTTTATTGTGTAAACATTGATTTTACATAATAAAATCTGACAGTGTAGAAATACTGAGTGAAATTATAACTAAACCTAATCTGTAGCAGAAGTTGGTGAAGCCCCAATCTTTAATGGTTTCAGTTTCACCCCCTCCTTCTTCCATTTAGTGGCAAGGATGGATACGAGTGGAAAAACTTGTAAAGTTTCATTGTTTGTAAAACAGGAAATTGGCAACGCTTCCGTAATAACAAGAATAAAGAGATTTATATATATACAGTGTAACCCGGATATAAGAGAGTTGTCGGGACTGGAGAAGAAGTATCTTATATCCGGGTTTCTCTTATATCCGGGTTTGGTCTATTATATATACATTAACACAGGCTCTAGTTTGGGACCAGATAAAATCTCTCTTATATCCGGGTTTCTCTTATATCCGGGCCTCTTATATCCGGGTTACACTGTATATATATATTCAGTACACAGCACAGATGAAAAGGTTGATTTACATACATCAGGACAAGAGTTTCATTGAATTTTTTTTAATGCTGTGCATTGCATGTTCAAAAGAATGAATCCTTTCTTCAGGGTGTATCATATAAATGTAATAGAAGGGAGTTTACTAGAAATGACTTTAGGCTGGTCTAGAACCTGAAGTGTTCTTTCTATGCAACAATGACTGTATCTGTTCTCACCTGAAAGTGAAAGAACTAGAACTTTAGAAAGGTCAAAGGTGTGTGTGGGTGAGGATGACAGATGTGTTTCTGAGTAGCATAGCTTCCTATGATAATTGGTATGTGTACTGCTGAAATAGCTTTTAAAATAACATTAATTGAGAGAGCTCCAAAGTCATAATATTGACCTCTATTGTACATAAGATATTACTACATGATTGTTTTATTTTTTCTTAATTAATTTTATGCATTTTAGGATGTTTTAATTGACACTGAGTGTTTTTTTGTTCAATTTCATTTGAGTCATACTCTTGTTCATTTTGAGTGCTACAAACTAGTACAGGCCTTTCTTGTGTGAAAAGAGATAAAAAAAATAACAATATCTTTCCAATTTCTCACATGGCCAGCTGAAACTGCTTTATGAAAAACACTATAAAAGGGAACCAGAGAAAAACCAGTAACATAACACTTCCTCTCATTGAGATTTAATCAGAAGATTCCTGCTCGGTCAAAGCACAATTTAAAAATATTGTTAAATATCTACATAAAGAAATTTAATAAATAAAAAACCCAAGTAATCATAAATTAGCATTAAAAAAAAAAGAATGTTTATTATTTTGTTTTCCACTTAATATATTAGCTGTATGCATAAATTTCCAACAAGAAGCAGTTAACTGCATATTAAGTCTGTAGTTTTCAAAAGAGAGTGCTGGGAACTTTTGCAAATGCCTAATAAGTATGATGTGTTCTGTCTTGTTATTTATAAATCTTTTATTTATTGGTAAATTTTATTGTTTTTTTTTTGTTTTTTTTTTTACTTTATCAATTTTAATTTTAAAAATCTAAATGTAAAATTTTCATTTTGGCACATTCAAATTCTTGGATCCATCCAGTAATACTTTTAATTTAGTTAACACCTTTAGTACTCTGTAGGTGACTATTTTCACCAAGCAAAATGTTAGTCCTGCCAATGCAAGTTGAATTTGAATTTCTTGGTTGTGTAGTCATATCCTTCTATGGTAACACCTAAAACATTCTTGATTGAAATTGAGAGCCAGGCAATGGCAATTTTAAATATATAGAACTGATATATAAAACACTATATTTTGAGGGGATTCCATGCACAGTCAAAGAAGAAATAATATTTATAAATGATGCAAAGTGCTAAATGTTATAAGTGAACAAATTTACCAAAAAAAAAGAAAATAATTTTTTTTATTTATTTATACATAATTAACATTCTTCAAAACTATAAACTGACAACCTTGTATAGAAGTTGATGTGTATTAAAACTATTTTCTTGTTATCAATTACCTTTATTTAGCTCTAGCAATGATACCTGGCATTGCCCAGGCCAGGCCATTTTGCTTTTCTGAACTATGAAGTTGTTTCTTTGTTTAAGAGAGCAAAATTGTCATAATTAAAGCAGTTCAAGTGATATTTGCTTATGCTTAAAAAGCATCTCCATTTTTAAAGATTTAAAGTTGACTTTTTCTTTAAGATGAACAAATAATTCCATTATTAAAAAAAAGAAATCAAGTAGCTTATTTTTCATGAACAACCATAGACGTATAAATTTCAGAAATAAAAAAATAGATTTTCAGTTTATACTATTAAAAATTATCAACTTTCAGAGCAGAAAATAAGATGACCTTATTCAAATAACTAAACAATATGGAAAATGTGACACTGAAATCTGAATACACATTGGACTAGTGAAAGATGTGTTCCAAGAGATAAGCAAATTATTAAGAAGCAGAAGAAATGAATTAGATTAAAAAAAAAGTGCTTGATTTTTATGTAATGCCCATCTTAGTGAATGCTGGACAATATCCCCATGGGAGAGGAGAAAACGAGAAGCAACAGAAATGTGGTTCTACAGAAGGATGCTGAGAATTCCATGGATGGAGTGAATATGCAACAGGGAAGTCTTAAAGAAAATACCATTAAAAAAATACTTAGAATCAAAAAGAGACAGCTGAAATTTCTTGAACACATAAAGAGGAAGGAGTGTGTGAAACACTTAACCAACATAGCACATTTTGAGGGTAGGGAGTAAGAGAAAGGCAGTAAGCCACCTACCCAAAGAACTAATGTGAATGGATAGTAGAACTGGTCCAGTTGTAAGACACATGCTAGTAGATACAAACCGTGACATATTTACTATGAAACTAACAAGGCTTAAGCTTCAGGGCCCCTAATCCCAGAGAAACCCCCCAAAGCAATGAATGAATTTTTAAACAAAATTGATGTTCTTTTTTTAAGTGTTTGTTATTAAGATAAGGCCATTTTAGTGATAGAATTATAATCCAATGGATTGAAGTAGCTAATGTTGGACTTTGAATATACCCATTCTATATGGCCTCGGAATTCCCCTGTAATTAGTCAGATTTCAAAATTTTTTTAGCAGTTTGCAGTACCCAAATCTTTAGCCCACATTTTATCAGTTGGTTCCTCAAATCTATTATTTCTGGTTGAGAAGGGGCCACCATATCTGTTCAAGCTTTGGGGCCACAAAAATGTACGCCCGCCACAGGATACAAATGATAAAACTGCATTTATTTGGTGTCATAAATTTACATAATGTTTGCATGCACACACATGCACAACCAACTTTATATTTAATAAAAATTTTCAGAGTTTTGAGTAGATACATGCATAAACTTAGAGTTTTATATACTAAACTTTTAAAAAATTACTATCATCATTTTGACATGAATGTTTTTGATTTCAGGAAGGACAAAAGAGCCAGTCTACATTATACTGGACACTTATTACAAAAATACTTCCTTACATGGCAGTTGTATGTGCTTGGAGAAAAGGAACGTCGTCAACTAGAAGAATCTCAATTAGCAACGAAAAAAAGGATGGCAGCTCTTTTGGATGCTGCCTTCTCAAGGACATTACCTTCCTCTGGAAGCCCTACTGAAAAGGTATTAGATAAACAAGCCCTTAACAAAAAGGAAGAGTCACCGGTAAGTTTACTACAGATATGAGAAATAATTTAAAACTTATAGTATGTTATAGATTTTCAAAAGCTCGGCATTATTTATAGATATTTGGTTGGCTGATTTTTCAGTACAGTAAATGGAAATGTTTTCTGTGAATTTTTTTTGCTGCTGTAGAGATGCAAAAGGTGATCATCTTCCATTGGTTTAGATGAAGTCACATGGGTCACATGATGGCTACTTATTGATGTTACTTCATAAAGTGACAAAAGTGGTCAGTCTTACAGTCAGTCAGATTCCAGGAGTCAAACCAAGCAGTTGCATTTTAGCTCAGGCCCAGGCTGAGGCTAAATCTGCCTCCCCACCCACTCAGCCACATGATGCAGCTTACAAGCTGATGACACTGTTTTCATATGGAAATATATCTTCGACAGATATAGAAAATATCTCTGGCTTGCAGTCCTCAATTTTGGAAAAACCCAGGATTTGCCATTTCCTGTTTGTGGAATATGTCCTCCATTAGACATAGCAGATAAATCTGGCCAATAAAATCTGGAATCCTAAATATGGCTTCTCTATTCAGGAAATTTAATGTTTTGTTTTTTCATTAAGAAAATTCTGTAAAGACCAGATTAAATGGCAATCCAAAGGTACAATATTTACTGAATGTGGCAGCTGAGTGAAAACTTTGCATCCAAAATGTAATAACTTTTGCTTGATGACAAACAAAATATGCAATCTAGAGTTATCCTGATAAAAAAATTATTATGCTTTTTCTATCAACTAATTCTGGCAAATGCTCTTCATTGGTTGCTGATTTCAGTTGCTCTAATTCAGAACAGTATTTGTTTGAATCATT
>OZ038491.1:51116608-51171608 GCA_964036315.1 Acanthosepion esculentum | reverse complement strand
ATGGAAATAAAACTGAAACTTTGTTTAATGTCAGGAAGAATCAGTTGAAATTTGTAGGCATATAATGAGGAAAGAGAGCTTGGAAAATCTGACACTCACAGGACAGATTGAAAGCAAGAGCAACAGAGTGAAACAATACATGGCCTACTTAGTGAGTTTGAGTAAATGTATGGCGAAACAAGGTTTAGGAGAGATAACAAAAAGGCAAAATTAAGATCTACACAGGACATTGTGGAGAGCCATGATTGCCTGTGTCCTGAAGGGACATGGCATATAGAAGTAGAATATTTTTGGCTTTTTATATTGCTTTCTACTAATTTTATTGCTATTCCCACCACCCACTTATTGGCATCGGTTTCTTTTAGCTTTTAACTTTAAAATTGTCTTGTCAAATGTTGTTGTACATAAAATGTCAGGCAAGAAAAGGATTTTCAGGTGTCAGGAACTTATATGAGTATATATATTTATTTGGTTGAGCTATCCTGGACAATCATTAGTCTATCACACCAACCATCATGGTCCTGCATCAAGGTTGGAAGGTCATTAGGGTCATATTATGGTCAATGTTGGTGGTTGCTTGGCGACCAAACCATTTTGCTTCGTGGCTAGTTGTTCAGAACAGTAGATCACAGGCAAGTTCTTGTTTTGTTCACCAGTGGGTTGATTCAAATGCACAAGTGGTTTGAATTAGTCATTGTCTGTTGTCAGATTGAGCCTAAAATTATAAAAGCTATTTTAAAAAATGTTTCAATGATTTTTCAAGTTTTTTCTGTTATTTTGTATATTTTTGTCTTAGCTTTTCTGCGACAAATGTTGGTTCTCTTGCAATTAGCACAATTGAGAGGCAATTGGACTCCCAAAAGAAGTTAGTAAAAGAACAACAGAAACAACTCAAAGAACAGAGGAGAATGATTGAACAGCTTCAAATTGATCAACGACATCAGCAGTTGAAGAAAGAATTGAAAAATAGGCAGACGACTGATGGTGGCAGACGTTCTGGAAAAGAACAAATTGACTTGTGCTCTGAAAACGGTGAAAGAAGTCACAGCCAGCCAATTAAAAAGAGAAGAAACAGTATTTCAGAACCTCATTCTTCAACATCTTCTCCAAGAAGGTTGGGATTTTAATATACTTTGCTTATGATGTCATTTATTTCTTTTCTAAAATCTTCGCCCTTATATGATGGTATTTTAATCTTGTGAATATACTTTTGTCACATCAGGTTTTATCATTTTGGTCATCTTTAGCTATCTCAGCTTATAAATTTAAGCAACTGAGCAACATTAATTGAATTAACCAGTAACAGACACCTGCTGTAAACAATATTTTTCATTATATTTGAAGTAAAGAGAAATATTTTTCTAAATCCAGTGTAGGAATCATTAACAAATTTGTAACAAATTCTATATTTCTATAATGGCTACTTCATTTTTAGGAGGCTTTTAATTACAAAGTTTAATTGTTTTTGTTGGCAGACATCAATCAGTATAATCAAAGTTAATTCTCGATGACAAAATTTGACATTAAAAACAGTCTAAAACCTGTTTAAGCATGCAAAAGTAATTTTTATATTCTTATAATTAGCTTCATGCTATTTTCATGCAAATTAAAAGCCAAAAACTTCAAAGATATTAAATCACTTTCCCACTGCTGTAAGGTTACCTCTGTACCTTCTCTATAAATACTTTCATGGTAATTGTTCGGATAAGCTCTTTGCTATGGTGCCGAGACTTTTTAAATTTAAACACAGTACTAGACTGACATTGAGATCTCATTAATTTACAGTTGAGCTGGATAGATGTAGCCATAAATTCTCTGCTAACAGTTTTTTTTTCACACTTCTCACTTGTGGAACTCCCTTCCAGCTCCATGCTTTCCAGCCAACTTTAATCTACAAAAATTTAAATGCAATGTCAATTGCTATCTACTGTCCTCCTGATTACTCTTTCCTCTCATTATTAATGTTTCTGTTCCAAATTCTGTAATCCCTTGTGTCTTCATGGCTTTACTGCCTTGCTTGTGGTGATACTGATTAAAAAAAATTATTTCAATACATTTTTAAAACTTTTATTAAAGTCTATGATTATTGCTACAATTTATAATGTTTTGGGTGCTTACTGAGCTGAGATAAGTAAAATCAAAATTATACCACTTATTTATATATATATATATATATATATATATATACACACACACAAATGAGAGAAAGAACAGCTGGGGTAAAAATCACTGTTTATAGCATTTACTTTTAAAAAAGTGCTCAATACAAAGTAGAGCAATATATTATTATTATATTTTTATTATAAGAGATTATAATAAAAACATTTTGAAATTGCTACACAAGACCTTTCATGTTTCAATACTATGATTGTATTTCTTCAGGTGTTGGTAACTAACTCTTGTGTGTTACTTACCATCACCTGAAGAAATACAATCATAGTATTGAAACATGAAAGCTTTTGTGTAGCGATTTCACAATGTTTTTATTATAATCTCTTATAATAAAAATATAATAATAATATATATATATATGTGTGTGTGTGTGTGTGTGTGTGTGTGTGTGTGTTACCTGCTTCCCTGATAAGTATAATCTTCAAAAATTTAAATGTAATGTCAATCAACTTCTTCTGTTGCCTTGATCCCCGTTTTTCTTTTTATCCTTTCCTCACCCCCTCCATACCCAGACTTTTTCCGTACTTATACTTTCTGTAGCCTCTTGCATATTAGTGACACTCTCACCTTTCTTTGAATGAAATGCTTAAAAAAAGTATATATATATATATATATATATATCAAAAAATCCAAAATTACCTCATGTGGGAAGAGTCTGTTTCAGACCAACACTGACATATGCCAATCTTCCTCAGTCCTAGACTGACTATCTCAGAATGTGGGTTTTGAATTTAGTTTAGATAGCAATTTGTGAAAAGGAGATGCCACATTTTGATAAGGAGTCTGGGTTGGTAACAAGGTGATTGGCCGGAGTGGGAGTTTATTTATGGCCAAAGCCTTTAGTTGTATGTAAATGAACTTACATTCCTGCTAGTGGATTATATTATTAAGTGGTGGGAGATTTAAAGACAAGACAATTTAAAGTTAGAATAAATTATTTAAATAATAGATTCCCAAAATCTGTAAGTAAAACTAAGACACCCAATGGAATAAATTTTGTTGTACAACACATATACATACCTACATACCCATTTATACATTATACATGGTGGACTCTCCCGTCGTATTTGACATATGAGGGTCAAGCAGCTCAGTTCCTAGGAACTGACTGCCCAGACACCAGCACATATGATTTGGTTATAGCGGTGAAGGCTTTGTGCAGAACCAACCACACTTTTTGAAGGGCCGAATACAGAGACCTGGTGCACTACATGCCACAAGGTCCCCAAATGACCCTTTGCAGGTTGTGAATTCAGAGTTGTCCTTCTAGGCCAGTTGCCATCCAAGGCTATAGAACCCAGTCTGTCCTGTTATTAATCCATTGCTGGAGGGAGAAGAAGAGGATTAATACTTTTCCCAAGGTTATTAGCATGCAAATGAATGTAATGGATTCAGCTGGAATTAGAACTCAACTCTCCAATTCCTCAATCCAAGCCGCTATCCACTACTCCACCGCACATACATATGCTTCCATATATTTACCCATACACATATATGTATACATATATACATGTATATGCACCATCCATCTACACCATTAAGGTTCAGTTATATTATTAGTAATACCGAATTGGGTTTATGGTCTTTAAATAAAATGTATACATCTCTAGTATGGATCTTTCCAACTCTACCTACAATGTTTAATTTATTGGCTATCTTGGTAGCCTCTGTATTGATGTCAGATATCCTACTGTTGTATCTATCTAGTTTGTGTGTGTCTGTTATTTTATGAGGATTTTGTGATAGTGTGAAGGGTTACATTTATAGATATTTTTAGATTTATCGGCTCTTACCCAAATGTCTTTGGAGTTTCTAATATTGATATTATTTTTAAGGTGTTATATTTTTATTACTTCGGACATTATTAAAAATATGTTGGATTAAAAATATATATCCATTAATTCTTTAGAAATTGTTTTGTTTACATTTTGGATACAAAACTGATCAGTTATGACTTTTCAAGAAAAAATCTGAACAAGGATATGTGCTTTAAGGTAAATCGAAACTTGTCTGGTTGTAAGGCTCTCTGTAGCCAAGTGGTATAAATCACACCAGATCAGGAGGTGCTTCCTCCTATGAAGGGGAACACAGATTTAAATCTTTCCTGAGAGCACATTTACTTTATAATAAATGTTCTCAATTGCACAGACCTGTAGACAAAATAAACACTGTTTAAAAAACAGAGCATTCTACTCAATTATGGGTATCCACTAAAAAAAATGTTTGAAGTAATATATATGTATATACACAGCAAACTAATGAAAATAAAATTAAAAAAATACCTTTTTCATTATTAGACTCAACCACTTATTTAAGTAGAGGTTCAAAAAGTGAAAATAAAAGGAAAAATAAAAATTAAAAACTTTTTTAGCATTTAATAGTGAAAATTTGAATACTGGAAAATTAGGCTTGAGGCCCCAAATTAAGCAAACCTTATATCATATTTAGCATTATAAAGCAACATATAAGAGCTGGCAAATAGAATTGTCTATAACTCTACAGCAAGAGGTCATCTGTAGATGCAAGAGTTAGATGAAGAGTATCATTATATGAAAAGAGTCCTGTTGACAAGTTGAATTCACACATATTTGAGAAGGTGCACAACATAAATTTAACAGCTGTTTTCTTAAAAAATATTCTTTAATTAAGTAATACTTATATTAATTCCTGACCAATGATAATTCCTGATTTTCAATGTATTTCTATAGTAAAAATATTGCCACTTTGTAAACAATAACCTGTTCTGTCAGTAATGTTTATATAAATTCCTGACCAATGACAACTGAAGTTTGATGTATTTAAATAAGTGATAGAAATGTCCTGAAACAACTGACTAATAATTTATGATTTCAGGAAATATGAATTGCTGTAATGTGAGGCAAATGAATTTTGCTTAGAATTCCAGTCATAACTGCTTTTATCACTTTTTTAATACTATCTTTGTGAAAGACACCAATCCAACATTTCCTCTATTAATTTCCTCTCAACATTTTTTCTATTAATGATGAGATGCATCATTAATCACTTTGTCAGTCATAAGTCTGGATAAGAGGTCACAGGTGGTCAGATGAGCAATCCATTTTCTCTGTGATTATCTTATATAAATAAAGTATTTTTTATATTCATATGTCAGCCACAATAGGCAGAAGTCAGATGTTTACAGTTTAAACTTTGACAGTGTCAGTTCAGCACATGATAAACACAATTTAGCAAAACTGGCAAAATAACTGATAAACGGGATTAATATTCTCTTCCCTGTTGAGCCTCATAACTTTACTGTCATGCTCTCTTATCCAAATTTATCACTGACAAGATGACTAATGATGGCATAAAATTGAGGAAATACTGGATTTATGTCTTCCCTAAGGATATTATTGCAAAAGTGATAAAAGCAGCTATGACTGGAATTGCACTTGAAAATTAAGCAGCAAAATAAAATTTTAAAAAAGAAGGGTTACATATAATTTTTATTTCTTGATCACATTGATCTTAGGTTTTCCTTGAACTGTGAATGAAGAATCAATTAAAAATAAGTAATAAGCCATTTTCTATATTATGAATCACACAAGCTTCGGCTTTTTTACAATGTAATATTGATTTTTCAGCAATCTTTAATCTTCCTGCCTGCAAAAAAAATAGTATGTCAAAAGGTTGGTTTTTTCCTTGACATTGCTATTATTTTAAATTATCTTCATTCTTCAGCAATATGTATTGTTTTAAAAATTGTTTAGAATTGTAATAAAACCTAAACATATGATGAAAGTAAATTTATATATTTTTTGTTTTTGAGAATTTACAGCAAAAATATTAAACACTATTTATTTATTAGATTGCTTATTTAAAAGAATAAATTTATATTTACAACATTCTAAAAATTCAAACAAACGTTTTTTCCAATAGAAAAGAGAAACAAAAAGACCACTTTCATGAATGTTAAATTAAACAGTGTAGACTTAAAATGCAAGCTGACACTGGAAAGCGAAGTGACCCTTATTCCGAAGAATCTTTGGGATCAATTATCGAAACCAAAATTAAAGAAAAGTTTAGTAAGATTAAGACAGTTTGATGGAATGTGTATAAAAAAATATTAGGATCCTTTCAAGGCACTTTGAAACAGAACATATATTTGAAACTGTCACTATTATGGCTGTAAACTGTATAAATTCACAGTTTAGTAGGAATTGATTTGATAAATATTAATAGCACATTTTTACTTAATGCTATGAATATGGGAAAACTGGGACATTAAAAAACTATAAAGCAAGCCTTAAGTGAAAAAGAAATATCAATCCATTGTATATTGAAAGCCGTAGGCTTCCCATTCAGATAAACCCAATGGTAGTTGATAAGCTGCAAAAACTGGTGGAAGAAGGCATTCTTCAATATGTAGAAACTGGAGGCAGCAAATGGGAATCAACTATTGTGGTTTTAAGAAAACCTGATGGTGAATTTAGAATTTGCAGAGATTACAAAGTAGGTGTTAATCATGAGATTTGTTTGAATACCTGCCCTAAGTATAGAAAACATACTACATTCTCTGGCAAGAATGAAATATTTTACCAAAGTTGATTTAAAAAATGCATACCACCAAATTCAAATAGATGATGAATTTAAGGAAACCACAACAATAAACTCCTCCATAGGCTTACTTAGATGGTCCCATTTACCATTTGGAATTTAGACAGCCAGATTGATTTTTCAAAAAGCTATGGAAATTTGTTAGTGGGGAGAGCAGAAAATATGATAATGTATCAAAACGATATATGTTTAGGTGCAGCTACTGAAGAACTGAAAGAAAAAACTAAATTTGTAATGGATAAGTTGAGGAAGGCAGGAATGACATATGAAAATAAGTATATATTTAAATACAAAGAATTAACATTCTTGGGTTACCAAATTTCAGAAAACGGTACTTTGCCAGACCCAACGTTAATACAAAAAATATTAAATGTATCTTCTCCAACAAAAGAATTGGAATCATTTCTCAGATTAGCCAATTTTTATAAAAAATTCTTGTCAAAATATTCTGAAAGAATTGAAGCGTTTTCTGAGTTGTGAAAGAAGAATAAGGAGTTTGAATGGACTAGTACACACCAAACAGTCTTTATTTTAATTTTAAAAGAAGCTCTAAGAACCTCTGGTTAAAATCTTTTGCCTTAAAATGACGTTACATTAAACACAAATGTGAGTGACCAATCTGTATTAGCAATTTTGTCCAAGGAAGGACATCTGATGATGTATCTTTCCAGGATGTTGACACCAGCTAAATTGAACTACTCTAATACTGAAAAGGAAGAACTTGCAATTGTATGGAGTATGACCAGAGCAAGGCAGTTTTTATTAGGAAAAATATTTGTTGTGATCTGATCATAAGCCCTTAGAACTTATATTCGATCCTAGGAAGGAATTGCCAAAAGTTACATCATCCAGAATATTAAGATGGGCTATGAAGTTAATGGCTTTTGGTTATGATATAGAATATGTGAAGGGAAACACAATATCACATGTAGATGCACTGCCCTGACTACAATTTGAAAAGGAACAAAATGAAAGAAACATAAAAAAGTTGAGAATGGATTTTTGTATTGGGTGGAAATGGATGTGTTGCCCATGAATAGACTAGTTATGGAGATGTTACAAGATCCAGTCTTAAGTCAAATTTTATCTAGAATAAGGAACAATAAATGGAGTAATTGTTCAAAAGCAGAAAGACCTTACAAAGAAACCAGGCACAAACTATCAATAGAAAATGGTCTAATTTGTAGTGGATATTTAGTCATGTCACCAGAAAAAAGTAGAAAAGAAGTAATTAAATGTGTACATGATGATGTGCATTGTGAGATAATTGCTACACAAAAACGGTTAAAACTGGAAGTGTGGTGACCAGTACACACCCGAGATGTGGAGAATTACGTACACAAATGTCCTAAATGTGTCGAAATAAAGAATTTTTGCCACAATAAGTTACACTCTTGGCCTAACGAAACAGAACCATGGTCTACAGTTCATATGGATCATGCACAAGCTAACGGGGGTAGCTTTATGTCTAATACTGGTTGACACTTTTTCCGTCTGGCCTGAAATTTTCCAAGTTCAGGATAAAAAAATCTATTACTGTAAAACAAATATTACGCATAATATTTGCTAGAAATGGAGTACCAAAAACATTAGTAACTGATAATGGTCCTGAATTTTGTCATGAAAGTCTATGCTTGTAGTTATGGAAGATTAGCTGTGTCCTATATAAAACACCTTACCACCCTCACTCAAATGGGATTATTGAACGAATAGTCCAAACAATAAAGATGGGATTGAAAGCATTTTCTTCTCAGCAAGAAAAGATTGAAACTTTTCTACCAAGATTATTGTTGAGTTACAGAACGTTACCACATGTTGACAGATTAGAGAGCCCATCTGCATTAATGGGCAGACAGATTAGAGCTCCATTAACCATGTCTTACTCTATTCATGAAAACATGTGGTACAAAAGAAATAAAGAAAACAATCCAGAAAAAGTGAATTTCATAATGCAAAAAGGATACAACATGGCATTAATATGCAAGAATGGTAAAAATATTGTTGCCCTTGCAGATCAGTTAAGAGCTAGCCCAAATTATGAGGAAGTATAAAGTGAAACTAGTTCGAATGACTATGTAGATGAACAAGAAAGCAGGGCAGAGGAATCAAGGGATGATCAAAGTCCTTCAGAAGACTCTGAGTACAAAACATGGGACACTGAGAAGAAAAGAACTAGATCAAGGTCCCCCATAATGAGAAATACTCATGAAACCAGTATATGGGAAGGGAATGTAAGAGAAGCTGTAGATCCATACAGGGCATGAAACCCAAAAGATTCAGGGAGATATAATTAGCATAATGAGAGCTATAACTATAGCTCGCAGGTAACTTTGAGTAAGTGTACATAAAATATCTATGGCTACTAAGATTGATCAACATAACAGTAATATTTGTGAGGAGTGAAGGTAGTTAAAATAATAGAGGTATCAAGCAAAAAACTGTCTTTTTAACACATCATTTTTTTATTGTGGACACAAAGGTTAAAGATTGTTAATTTTTCTTTTAGCAATTTAAATTTTAATAATTTGTGTAGAAAGTCAAATATTTTTCAAATATATTTTTAAAAAAGATTTAAAAACCGAATTTGTTTTTACAGATTTGTATAACCAATATAACCACTACCTTCAGAAAGATTTGTGTTTAAATGGTTTCATTTTTTTCATAATTTAATTAATTTAAAATTAGCTAATTTTTAATAATTTTTTCATGTAGTGAGAGGGAAGTCTAAAACATAATCTTGCACAATTGAGTAAATGCAAAAAGGTACTATTTACCTTAAAAATATAATAGTACTTAAAACATATCAAGTCCACTCTAAGGAATCTAAACCAGCAAGATAAAATTATATATATTTTATATTGAAAAATGGTATAAATTTTAAAGTGAAACTAAAGATTTTAGTGCAAAAACATTGATTTGTTTTTAACATGGGATCAAATATTTTTTGTTATTTTCATATCCATACCAACAGATTATCATCATGTGGATACTATATAAAAGTTGATGAAATGTAACTGCCTCCATTTTGGAAAACTTTTGTATTTAAAACATGAAAAACTAGTCTAATTATTTGTGTAATGTTTAGACAGATTTGATGTTCATGTTGTGTGGTGTTACTGACTCACAGCAAGTAATATGCACTCTACTGCCCATCGGTAATAGCCGTAGCTATTTATAGCCTTTGTGACTTTCTATGTAAATGAGTCACCTCATCTCCTTGTACAAAAGAGGATTTATCCCCTTATTTTCCCTTGCACTTCTGGTAGCTTTTGTCTCCTCACTATCTTCCTCCCTTTCCTTAAGAGATTGTCTAGATATAGGACACTCTGATTTTTTTCATAGGAGTGTATTGTATTGGGTGCTTGAAAAAGCCAGGAAGGAGAATCTGTGTGACTGCTTTACTGGTTGCATTTAAGTCTGTGTTCACTGATGAAATGCACATCAGCACCTGGGAACATGTACCTAGTCATAGCATTTATATGCTGTGTCTTTCTTTAATCATATTTCTGAATATGAGAGACATGTTCTTTGATTACACCTGCTCCTACCCTTTTTACTCACACTGCTGAATAGATTTATATCAGATGTAAATTTCTTTTAATAATACCGTTAATACACATTACTTTATTTTTGCATTAAGTTATTGGGAAGGTTAAATAAATTGAAGTTGTTATTCAAAAGACTTTAGTATTTATATTTGGGAAAAAAATAATTATTTATTCAGCCTAACCATGTCAGTCTTTTTGTCTGATTCTTTTCATAAAAAAACCCAACAAAACAAACAAAGCTGTTGTGCTAGTATTTTGCAAATTTTAGTGCTTTTGATTTTATCACTTTCATACCTGGTGATATTTTATGAACGTTGATTACAACAGAACATAAATTGTTTTCAAAGACTGAGTGTTACAAAGTCCATTTGTTCTCTTGAAGAACTTTATTCCTTACAAACTAGTTGACTAATGGCTATGCGGGTGCATATAATGTAGCAGTTATAAACACAAAAAGTGGGATTAGCATGGTGATTTCAAATTCCAACCACGTCCATTGCACATTTTTACACAAACATCAACAGAATAATATGAATCCATCTCTCCTTCCCCCACTTAGGGGTTAATAGCAAGGCAGACTGGGCCCTCTCTCATTCTGGTTGGCAAGAGGTTCAAATTCTGAATTCAAAACTGGTTAGGCATAGAACTAGCAACTCCACCCATTAAAAGCATATTTTCTACAGAAACCATAGTAGCAACACCTAGTAACATGGTGAATCTATGACCCTATGCACCACAGGGGAGTCTATAAAAGTTATACACCTACAATGGCTGTAGGATTTGTTAGTGAAGTATTTTCTGAATTTAACATGTAGACTCTGAGAGTTCCATTTCTTTGATTTCATTTAATTCTTCATTTTATTTATTTACAAATCAGGAGTAACATGAGGAATTGTGACCAGAAGAAAACCTTTGCCTTACGCCGTTCCCAAAGTATGGATTATATTAACACAAAAGATCAGAAGATATTGAAAAGTGAGTTGAAATTGTAACAAATATTGGATACTCATTAATTTACTTAAAGTAACATCTTTCATTACAATAATTTGTTTTAGTAATGTGACAACAAAGGACTGACTGTTAATTGTAAGAAGATTGAATGCACGGTGGTGGGCAAAAGGGGCATGGCATGATGTGAGTTATGCATTGGAAATGTCAAAATGAAACTCTACTATCTGGGTAGTGTAATATCATGATGGAAATTATGACACAGAGATTCAAAAGGGCATAGGAATAGTGAATATACTTTTCAGAAATGGAGCCAGTTAATAAGAGATTTAAAAATAACATTAGAAACAAGCAGAACAGTGCTAGACTTATATCATGTCTACCCTCTTTTATGGACAATATCATTACAAATGGAAAAAGATTTTTAAGTGATAGAAATGTGGTTTTACTAACAAATGCTGAGAATACAATATACAGAACATGCGACTAAGGAGGAAGTTTTAAGTAGAATAGGAACTACAAAGAAACTATTTATACCAGTCAAAGAGTGACAACTGAAATATTTGGGGCATGTAATGTGGAAAGAAGGCTTGGAAAATGTGACACTCACAGGGCACATTGAAGGGAAAAGAAGCAGAAGAAAACAATGAGTAACATACTTAATGAGTGTGTATAAATAGATGGAAGAACAAATACAGAAGAGAAAAAGAATGGTCATAAAAGAAAAAGTAATTCTGTGCATAATAAAGAACAAGAAAATGTGGAGAGCCATAATTGCCCATGTTCTGAAGACACAGCTGTTTAAAACCCTTGTTTTTGTCATATAGGAAAATCCAACATGGTGCATAAACAAAATATTCGGTGAAAAATCTCATTCGTCAGTAACATTTTAAACACCTCATAGAATGTAAAGTTTTTAAAGCAAACCCGTGCCAAACTGTTTTCCTGAATCCTTAATGACTTGGTTGTCCAAAAATGACAACATCAAGATGAAATAATACAAACTAACCGTGAAAAACACAATTATGCACAACAAGTTTTTGATTAACCAGTAAATTTCTGGACCTTTTTGGGTGACGTTATAGGATCCAGACGGCTGTTGTTTGCACATGGAATTATTCACTAGTAATTAATCTTCGATTTGGCTGTGAAAAATGTCACTTGGGGTTAGCATTAAGAAATTATGCCTAATTTTCTGAGAAAAATCACCTTTTTTTTTTTTGAAAAAATATTTATTTTCACTTCAAAATAATATAATTCAAACTTCATCCCTTCCTCCTTAAGTTGGCGTGAACATCATTGAATAAAAGGAACAGCTAAATGGCCCAGCGATGGGGAAATATGAAAGACATACGGCGAAAATCAATGTTATTGTCATCACCTGGGTCATGAGGTGTTAAAAACAAAACAAACACATCAAGCCATTGTTCAAACATAGGTTTGAAAAAAAAAAAAAACCTTATATCAAGCCCTACAAATGTTGACCCCCTTTTTTTTTTTTTTTTTTTCACTCTTTGCTCTTATCTGGGAGTGGTGGGTTTTATTACAAGCTGATGACAGCTTGTTCTAAACGTTTATTGCTGGCTGGCTGACCTTTGACCCAGACATGTCAATTGGGCTTAATTTTCCTTATCACTGCTATGTTTTGGAAAAAAAACAAAAAATCTTTTGGTTTCTGGTGGTCAGGAATTGCAGATAAATCTTTCACCTTTTACTAAAGATTTCCGTGGCCAGGTGTCAATTTTTTTAACTTCTGGCAGTCATATAATTGAAAATTACCAATGGACTTTGTTGCATTTTGACCCCCTAGGAATGTTGATTTCCTTCAAAACTCTCAATTTTATGCCTCAAATAGTTTGATTATGATTTATGATTTCTGATTTTTTTAAAAAAATGTTTAATTTCCCATTAATGGAAAAAATTTTTGTTTAGAACTAGAAAAAAATGTAAAATTTTCACTATTTTTTCACATTTTAGCCCCGAAAAAAAATTTTGAGTCATTTACACCAGCCAATTTTACTTTTAAATGAAAGAATATATCCTCTGCTTTCAGAAAATACCTAGTTTCATGGGGTTCAGATCAAAAGTTTCCTTGATATTTGTTCAGATGAAGACAAAACAGTCATTTTTCAATATTTTAAAATCATTTAACACTCATAGACTCCTGGTGATTAGAGGTTAGTAGATATACATGATAACTTTAAATTTTAAATGTAGCTGGAGTTTAGCTAATTACAGAGTAGTCTCCCCTTATTTATTTAGTTATTTATTTACAAATAATTATAATATAAATTCACTAAATAAGAAGAAATTTTGATATCAAGATTTTGTCTGGTATTAAACAGATCTGATTTTTTAAATCCATGAATATACTGTTAAATTCACCTGCCTCTGAAATAATGGTTAGTAGACCATTACCCCTGCATAGTGAGGTTGATCTTTACTGAGTGCCCCATAATTGTGACCTTGTGTCAAACTAAACTAGGATTAATAGATAGATCTAACCCTACTTCCCTTCATAATAACTGGCTAAGATGATGGGAGTTTGTTTCCTTTAAAGATTTGGGTCCATCTGAGTATAAGTGCATTAGGAAATAATATTTTATGTTTTTTTTTTAATTTGTAAAGACTATGTCTTTTTTTTTTTTAGATATGGAAGCACGAGCTATTGAACGAAAAAGAATGAAAGAAGAAAGGGAAGCTCGGAAACAACAGAAGGCAGAAGAGAAATTGGTAATGTCATGAATGAATAAGATTTACTATATTAGACGGCTTATAAGAAACTCAAAAAATATCTGATTTTTAGATATGAAGTTGTGCAATACTATGGACACCCCCATGGAAAAGGAAGATATGGTTTTATCTCCATTTCAAGTGTTTCTGTTTGGTAACCAGCAGATGGTTCCTTTTGAAGTCTGGTCTTCTAAGCAACATCCACTTTGGCTGAAGAGAACGAGGAAGTAAAGGAGTGGATGAGAGGATTTTTGGAAACCAAGTGACAACAGGCCGGACATTGATTATTTCTCGGTGCAGGTCTATATAAACAGTCATTAACATTATATCTGTACTATAATTATTATTATTATCATATTATAATTCTGCTTGTTCCTTAGTATGTACATTATGCCATGCCGGTACCTAAAATAAACAATGGGCCACTCCTGTTTGATTCTGAGGAGAGACCAGTAATAGCCTGCCTTTGTTACTGTGGACACTCACATGGAGAAGAAAGATGTGGTCTTATCTCAATCTCAAGTGTTTCTGTTTGATAGCCAGTCTTCTAAGTAGCCTCCACTTTGACTGAAAGGGAACAAGGAAATAAAGGAGGGGATGAGTGTTTTTTTTTCTGAGACAAAGTGACAACAAACTGGATTTAGATTATTTCGGGATACTGGCTTATATTAACTTGGAATCGAAGAGTCAGTTCCGGTCCACCTTTGGTAGAAGATGGACCTGTCTGTCACATGGTTCTGATGCCATACACTTGTCCAGGATGTGCTGATAGGCAAGGAGTTGGTAAGGGGAAGAGCTGATCTATTAGATCCACATAGGAGTTATCTAATGTCACCTACCTACCTACCCACTCAGTAAGCAGGCAAAACCCTGAATAATTATCTATATATAACAAGGGAAACAAGGCTGCATTCTTATTTCTTGATGTGGTGTTTATCTTTTTTCTTGTTACCTTGTGAGCATACAGGCGGTCTTTGCCCAGCTCTTGGTGAATGCCAACAAGATCAAGAATTGAAACCCAACATGGAGTAATCATTGACATGTCAGTGATGGATAGCAGCTCAGATTGAGGAATTGGAGAGCCGAGTTCAAATTCCAGTGGAATCCATTACATTCACTTACATGCTAATACCCTTGGAAAAGGTATGAATCCTCTTCTTCTCCCCCCAGCTATGGGTAAATAGCAGGACAGACCAGCTTCTATAGCCTTGGATGGCAACTGGTCTACCACAGAAAGAAATGGCAACCTACTGTGGGAAAAAATCTGCCTCATCAGTCATGTATTGATACATGATCGCCTAAGTGTGTATCACACATGGCACATAACTGACTGAGTTACCAAATCTCTTTCAAAACTTTGAGGTGCTACCCAAGAGTTTGAAGAATTTATGACGCACAAAGACTTCCTTAAAGAAAGAAAAATTGGTAAAAAAGTAAGATACCAAGGGAATTAACTGCAACTGAGATATCCAAAAGCATGGCATGTGGAATTAGAACAATCTATCTTCATGGACTAAATGACGTGTTCAGTTCAAAATTCCAACAAATATCACCTGAAGAAGGTCAGAACATACAATGGCTGAAATGTTGTGAACATGGCAATAAAGATGAGGACAACAGTCCGAACAATGTAAACAGTTGCAATACCTCATCTCGGAAATATAGACAGAAAAGGTGAGATGTTTCATTTCAATAAATGTGTGAAACAATTGACAAGAAATGAGAAATACTGGCTGATTTGACAGATGAACTCAATTTCTTAATGATCTTGTGGAGAATTGATTGTTTGCTGCAAGATAAACCTAACTTCTAGTAGTGTCATTCAGCAGAGAATATTATCTCAAGACAGAAATATAATATATCTAGGCACATCAGTAAATCCTCAGCCTAATGATGAAATAAACATTTTAAACAATAAATATTTACTTTTCAATATAATCTCCTTTTTTATCAATGCACTTAATTCAGTGATGAATATTGATCATATAGGTGGAACATTATGCATAGAAAATTCTGTGTCAAAATTTAACTAATAAGGACTTATCATTCCAACCCCATCGTTAAAAACCCGATTAGATTCAATGTAAGTTCAAACCAAACAGTATTCATGAAACTTTGTTAAAGATAATATAACCCCATAACAATATAATATTATAATACAACTTAAATTATTAAGTATTTAGTAGATATAAAAAAATAAAATATCTACATTGTGATACCTGCGTGGTGTCTACATATTTTCTCTCATAATAGTTTTTGTTCAGTAATAGAAGCAAAATTTATTGCATTGCTTTTGGTAGTTGAAATACATAGATATTACCTGTGTTGACTTACCAGATATATATGTACAGACTTGGGAATATCTGCTGTTGGTGCAGATATTTGTCCAAACATGATAAAATAAATAAAGGCAACAAGGAAGAAATTGGGAGAATATAAATGAAGTTTTTATTTTCTAGAAAGAGAACATGATAACAAAATATAGAAATGTATTACATACCTTCTCTCCAACCTTGAAAAGGAAAGCTAGTGGATGTTGCAAAACCTATCATGACTCACAAATCTGGCATATCATGTTGCAAGAGGCTGTCTCAACTCACAAGTCCTGGGGTGCATCTTCTCTTAGCAGTGTCTACTAGAAGACTGTACATGTACAGACTGGGCTTCACTGACTGGCTGTTAAGGTTCACATGAACCACTGAGCATTGTGTCTACTAATTGAGGAAGAGGAATGAAAGTAAACCCAAAAATTGTATTGTAAATTTGATAAAATAATTTATTTTCAGAAAAATGCTAGCAACTGAGAACTAAATTTTTAAATATAACTTACTTTCAGATATAGGTTTCCTGAAAATTATTTTAACAGTTTCAATTGTAATGTTCATAATAACAATTGTTAATTTCTGAAAATAATCAAAATTGTTTTTAGATAACAATAATACTGTTTGGAGATGTCTGTCCCACACACTAAAAGCTTGGTGTTTAAAAACAGATTGAATTAAAAGAATAGTATGCATCGAAAGTCTCATAAGCAATAATATAAAAAATTGTTTGTGCCAAAGTTGGGTTGAAAAGGTTTGCCATTTGTATTATATATATATAATATATATATATATATATATATATATATATATATATATATATATATATATATATATATATATACATATATATATATATATATATATACATATATATATATATATATATATACATATATATATATATATATATATACATATATATATATATATATATATATATATATATATATATATATATATATATATATATATATATATATACATATATATATATATATATATATATATATATATAAGGTTGTTTTTTTAAAGTCTACTTTTGTGGAGAATAAGGCCAGTATGCTAATCACTACTGTTCATTTTGAGAAGACCATTGGTAAAGAAATAAAGAATGACACCTCATACTTGACTGAAGTTGATCCTTTGTATTTTTAAAGGGTTTTGGAAAAACAACAACATATTTTTAATGAAAATTTATAATAAGAGAAAAGCAACATTTATTTATAAAATTTAAAAATAGATGTGAATACAAAATAAAAATAACTTTCTTTTCTCCACTGTTTTCAAATTTGTGAGCCTATGCAAAAATTTATTTTGACCAATAGAAAAAGGGATTGGTTCCGGGCTGAAGAAAAGACCAAGGCAAAGTTTAATGAGCCTATGTGAAAATTTATTTTGACCAATGGATACTAAGAAAAAGTAACAAGCCAATCTGAAATCACCTTTTGATATAAATAGGCAGAAAAGTTGAATCAAATCAGAGAGAGAAAACAAAAAACAGAAGTAGGAGGCAGAAAGCCAGAGTTCCATGTATCTGAATAACGCCTGTGTCTAATTACACGCTGATACATTATCAGGGCAATTTCAAAAAACTCTAGTGAACCCTAAAGCTAAGTAACTTAAAATATATCTTTTCATTCATGTTGAATACAACTGTATAACTTTTATGTTAAAAACAAACTCTCAATTTATTTTAAATATTTTGGAATATTACTTTGTGTCTGATGATTTAATATGAACATTTTCTCTTCTTGAAAATACATCGGAACTACAAACTTTCAATATCTGTTTCCTTTTCCTGAAACAAGCTACTGACAACTTCAAATGTGTGAATTTGTAAATAAATTCCTTATCTTGTTTTGTTAAATATAACACATGTTTCCTCATCACTAGTCCTCAATACTTTATATATTAAAAAATATCAGCAAAGCATTTCTGTTGAAATTATGATTCTAATTACAATTTAAAAAATGACTTCCTTATTTGGACTGTTCACTCTGCACTGATTCTGCATAGTATTCTTTAACTGTTGTGACTCAAAGTTTTTTTGTTTGTAATGGTAATCTAATTTCAATATGTGAAGAGTGGGAAGTATATATTGTCTCCCTTAGACAAGAACATGGAAATTGTCTATAGTCAGTTTGTGTGACTACTTGAGTTTTTAATTGATTTGTCTCTTTAACAACATATCAACTACTTGTGGTCAATTAATATCGAAATTTAATTTTCATCAGAAATTTGAAGTAATAAAAATATATGTTATTCAGCTTTCACAATTTAATACACGGTAAATGATACTCAGCTTTTCTGCATATATTCAAATGTTCGTTATCAACCGCAGTCGGCCGGCCGCGACCGTCTTCATCTTCGAGGCTCTCGTCACCATTGCGAAATTTCCTGAACCACCGTTGTGCCACACGTTCGTTAGTGGTTCCTGGGCCAAACGCATCATTGATATCACGAGCTGTCTCGGCAGCTTTTCGGCCTAGTTTGAACTGGAACAAGAAAATCGTGCGGATTTGAATTTTGTCCATGCTGTTGAAAAGCCTGCAAAAAAATGAATGAAGAGATTGAGAACGGTAACGAATAACACGATTCGATAGAGCGAAAAACGCGCTTCAAAATGATATATAACATGGCTATATATATCAATGAATTAATTCAGAAATCATATATAAAAGTAACATATGTGAGAAAACGACATTATTTTTGCACCAACCTAATACATGTTTGTGTGGACATAAATTACTAGAGGCAATGATGTGTTTTATGCTGTGGTTTTGTTGAAATTATATTTTGGAATACATTTTGATTTAAAAAATTGTAGGATATTATATGACTTAATGTCATGAAAGTTCTTTTAAGTTGGTTGTTTGATAGTATTTTAAACAGATTAGGGTGAAATCATTACAATTTATTAGTATTTGCATATTGTTAGTAATTTATATAAAAATGTATTGCTGGTGTTTTTACTATAGAAATGTATTTTTTATACTTTCATAGCATTTTTTTTTTTTTTGATGATGGGGGTATTATTTGCCCATAACTGTGACCTTAACAGGTGCTACCACCCAGAGTCATGGTGGACTGTGAACAACAGCAATTAAGAGGTTGTTCCATGCTCTGCAAAATCCCCCAATCAGAGGCCTTGCTGCCGGATGTAGTTTATTGTCATACTCAGGACTATACTACTTGAGTATTGGCCACTACAATATATGACTTTACTTCACATCTAGTGTAAATATGCAGTTATATTTATTAATTTCTGGTTTTATCAATGAAGATATTTAATTATCCTATGAAAATGAAATATTGAACTTTAAAATTTAATTCTAGGTTCTTCTGAAGGCTGCTGAGAAGGAACATCTGAAGCGAGAAGAGGAGGAAAGAAAAGCCAAATTAAGAGCACGTCAGGAACAAAAACGTTTAGAACAACAGGTACAATCATGCTTGTGTTTTATGTTTTGCCCAATATTTACTATCACAATCTTCAAGAAGTTAAAATTGCTTCAAAGACTGAGTTTCTAGTAAAGTTGGGTGCCTTAAAAGAAGAATTGTAGGACATGTAATGAAGAATGATGTAAATAAGAATGTTACTTTTATATTTATATATATCTATATATATATATATATATAAAAGTAACATTTATATATATATATATATATATATATATATATATATATATATATAAATATATAAATATAAAAGTAACATTCATATATATATATATATATATAAATATAAAAGTAACATTCATATATATATATATAAATATAAAAGTAACATACATATATATATATATATATATATATATATATATATATATATATATATATATATATATATATATATGTACTTTGACCACAGGACTACAAAGAGCTTCACAATCAAACAAAGATCTAGTTAACTTTGAAGCACATATTACTTGTTTTCCGAAAGTGATAACTGCTCAGTCTCATATCCAAAACGTAAACAAAGCAATTTCTAAAGAATCAATGGATTTGAATTTATAATTCTGCATATTTTTATTATTTTAAACATTATATTTAGTGGATGCCAGTATTTGAGTAGACACTCTCTTAATTTTAAACAGTATTATATGTTATCTGCCAGCCTGCACATTTGAGAAAATTTGAGGGTGCATTTTCTTTAATAATTTTGCAATTGTAATTAAAAGAAATTGAAATACAAAAATTAGGGCCATAATATTTTGTGTATTTTAGCGAGAAGCTGAACGTCAGAAGAAGCTTGCTGAAATACAGCGGCTAAATGCTCAAGCAGATGATTTTCATAAATACCTGTTACTGAAATATAAAGGAATTCTCCCATGGAAGAAACTCATTGTTATTACACGTAACAATCATATTCAAGCTGTACAGCATAGTACCTCAACATTACTCAGGTAAGTGCAGTTTTTCCCATTTAATATGAAATTGTGCCTTATTGCAGTTCATGAAATATGGCACAAGGTCAGTAAATGAGAGCAGGAAGATTGTTTTAATCCAATCTTCGAAAAGATCATATTTAAAATTCTGTGTGCGCTTGAAGAGTAAAAAATGTATAACTGTTTCATCCATGAGGCAAGGCTGAAACCATCTTATTTCTTTGGATTTCTACAAGGCTGAAACCATCTTATTTCTTTGGATTTCTACAAGGGGCTTCTGGATAGTTCTTACTTAGCCTGATTAAGAAGGGATTAAAATGTTTGATATACTTTAAGTATTTTTAATTATTTTTCTCCTTTTGATTATTACAAATATAATTATAATGTTTCAAACAATTATTCTCTGGTCATCAGTAGGTGTCCATTGTTTTTTGGCTGATATTAGATATCTGTTGATTATTGTGTTATTTTGTTCCCATGATTCTACAAGGTAACCAAAAAAGTTCTGTCCGGTTTTTGATTAGTCATTGAATGAAGTTGAAATATATACAAAATGTGTGTAGCAATTGTTTTCAAATTTGGACAGCCGGAAGTAGGAACATCAGACGTTATAAAAAACATGTGCACCGTGCCTGGCCATCAGTTATAAGCCGGACAGCTGTGAGAAGGATGGAAGTGTCTAGAGGTCTCGTTCGGGGCTGTTTGCTTTACAACTTCAAAGTGGGTTTATCAGCAGCTGCATCAAGTCGCCGCATATGTCAAGCATTTGGGGATAGTGCTGTGGATGAACATACTGCAAGGCGTCGGTTTTGAAAATTCAAGTTGGGAGATTTGTCTCTCCATGATGAGCCTCACAGTGGATGACCACAGGTCTTGAATGACGGAGTCCTGAAGGCGGCCATTGAAGAGGAAAGTAGTCTAACGTGTGGTGAATTTGCAAGACAGTTCAACATTTTCGATGAAACAGACTTCACCTGCACTACCTAGGTAAGACGTACAAACTGAGCAAGTGGGTTCCGCAAACACTGTTGGAGGTCCACAAGGGACAACAAGTGGCAGCCTGTGTATCGCTGCTTTCTCACCACCGTACCGCATCCTTATTCAATCGAGTGCTTACCAGTGATGAAAAGTGGGTTCTGTATGAAACTCCCAAGCGTTCCAGACATTGGTTGTCTCCTCAAGATGCTGTCCCTCACACCGCAAGACCCCCTATGCACCCACGCAAGATTATGCTTTGTGTCTGGTGGACAGGTCGTCAAGTGGTTCATTATGAACTGCTACCAATGGGCCAAACGGTCACTGGAGACCTATACTCGCAGCAATTGAAATGTGTGCAACAGGCATTGCGCCAGAAGGGGCCAGCACTGGTGAATCGCAATGGTGTGATTTTCCTCCATGACAATGCCAGGCCGCATGTTGCGCAAGTGGTCAGGGATACTATACAGAAACTTGGGTCGGAGACTTTGTGCCATCCACCTTATTCACCTGACCTTGTGCCATCCGATTACCACCTCTTCCACTCCCTGGATAATCATCTTCATGGGAAATCCTTCACCAATGAAGCAGACTTGCACATAGCCCTCACGGACTTCTTTGCGTCAAAACCCCCCGAGTTCTACCGCAAGGGCATTGAACAGCTGGAGATACGTTGGCAGAAGGTGCTGGATGCCGATGGCGATTACTTTGAAGACTAAATATAAGTTACACATACTGTGAAGCGTTTTCTTTTTTTCCTTTAAAAACGGACAGAACTTTTTTGGTTACCTTGTAGTTATTGTTCATTCCTGCTGGACCAGTGTTTCACTACCTGATCCAGGAATTGAACTCATGACCACTAACAACTAAACATGTGACAATGACACATGTTTAACCAACTTCTATATCCACTATGTCACTGTCCCAGAGGTCATCTGTTGTGTATTTTTGGAGTCTTTATATTCAAATGTCAAATGGTTTTGACATTTGGTTTTCATTAGAGATACAAACTGTTTTTCTGTAATAATTAAGATGAGAACAATAGTTCGAAATAATTAAAGTATATTATAGGGATACAGTAGGTGCTTATCTCCCTTTGATTGAGATAAGTTATATGGGTCACATGATGATTGCTTAATGATGTCATGCTATACAGTTACAAAAGCAGCAGTCAATTTTTAGTTTGTTTACAGCAGCAAAGCCAAAAGGTTGCTTTCTTTAGCCCATGGCCCCCACCTCTCATGGTTTGGGCAGTGGTTAAATCTACCTCCTCAGTAGCTTACAACTCTGTTGCCATTTTCCTTTGGGAATATATCTTTCCCAGACATTGAAAGAATCTCCAGTTCATAGACCTCAATCTGGGAAAACCCAAGACTCTCTGTTTCTTGTTCATGGAATAATATGCCCTCACTTGGCACGTAGTAGATGAATCCAGCCCATTTGAATCTGGTGTCATAAACATGGCTTCTCCAGACATAGGAATATCTCCACATGATATGTAAGACCATTCCTTTTTGTTTCTCCTTACACTCTGCTTTACTGAGTAGATATATATATATGATAAATTTTTCTCTGTGGGACACTTGTATATATGTATATATAGTTTTGTGTATGTCTTAGTAGTATTCTGTGAGAATCAAGCATGTTTGTCATTCTTTTCCCTTTCAGCCATTCTGTCCTGTCTGTGAATTACGGTGTTATTATATCACAGATGTAATAATGCCCATAATGGGAGGAAATACAAATGGGAGAATAAACCATTCTTCCAAGCATTCCTGTTACTCAAAATGAAATACAAAAAATTTTAATGTTTTGTCATTTGATCAGATTCCAGGAAGTGGGCTTAAGCTGATAACTTTTCAGCACCCCTTGTATTCTTATTTCTTTTATTCATAACTGGTTTTAAAATGTGTTCTATCCTGGACAGGATTTATTAACTGAGGATGACTGGAATTTCAGTCATTGCCGTTCCAAAGCTCAAATGTGACTGAGAGAAATTTCTATCACTCAATTATCTGTTACTATAACAATGTGAACAATGAAAACTTCCATTTTATTGTAACTGATTAAAATTTGATTCTGTTTTTAAGGGCTTCACATAAGTACTTCTGAACCAACTTGTGCCTGGAACCTGTTTAGTAATTTCAATTTGTATTTTTTTTTTTACCCCTCAAAACAATGAAGTGGGTTATTATTGATGAAGAATTTTATGAATTTCCTTGTGAAAATGATCAATAATGCTTATCATCCGATAGTGAAGAAAAATTTACTGATGAAGTCATACTTAAGAATTTATTGGATAACAAACACATAGTATATATCACAGAGAAGTTACTCATTGGAAGTAAAAGATTTTTTTAAATACTTGGAACTTTAGATGTCAAAATAATACTTGAAACTTTAAGTGTCAAAATTTTGAAAAAAAGCCAATTCTGATAATGTTTTTGGGATTCTTCCAAATTTGGATCACTCATTGTACCAAACTATGAAATATGTTACACAAAAGTGAATTTTTATAAATAAACTGCACGTCTGTTAGCTGCTAATTTCAGAGTTCTTTCCCTTTACTCGACTGCACTTATACCAGTGCATGGTACTCCAACCCATATCTCCCTGGTATCAGTCTGAACTGACACCATTCCATTCATCAAGGCCATGTAACTAGTTCTCAATATATTCAAGATAGCTAGGTTCTTTCCACACATACCTTGCAGATTTCTTGTACTCATTATAGTCCTTGTATTGGACACTATTAGATTTTATTATACAAGTCAATGTTTTCACAATACAATTGATATTAGCAAATAAATATTGATAACATTTTCAGGATATATTAGTAATATATAAGTTTCAGCTGATAATATCTATCCTTATTAAAGATAACTTGTTTTGGAAGTGTCAAATTTTATTATGCAAAATCCAAAAGATGTAGGTCACAGAAACATTTGATTAATACCATAAACCATATACCTGAATATTTTTTATTTTATTATTTTCCATATTAATATCGGCTCTTTGATATTCTATAACATTCCTTAGTTAGCAATGAAAACTGCTGCAAATAAAGTTAAAATTTGAAATAGCAAAAACAAATCAACAAAATCAATGTCTATATTACTATATTTATTTAAAATATAATGAACAACCGTTAAATTACATAATAAAATCTCATGCCACTAATAAGTTATAATAAATATTTCTAATCCAAATGTAAGGTGAAGTTCACCTGGTCTATTAATCATCTAACTGTATCCAGAAGGTTTTCAAGATTCATTGGTTAAAATATCAGTTTTATTATGAAACATTGACTACTGAAATTGATTCTTTAAATATGAACAGCTTTAAAATTTCACTTCAGGAAATGTTTGGAAGCTTGGCATGTTCATGTGAAGGAGACAAATAACTTGAGGAATGAATTGGCAAACTCCAAATGCAAGCAACTGTTAGTTGTACGCTTTTTCCATCGGTGGAGAAATGTGAGTATTTTTTAAGGATATAATTATTGTGATAACTTATAGGTATATAAGCTTATATTGATTAATTCCTTTGTTTTTTATGACTTATCAACCTTTTGTAGGTTATTTTAACCTAAAACATATTTCAAATTATAGAATGTTGCATAGAGTACCTGGGGATAAATAATAGATTGATAATACACATTTGTTAATATTCATCTTCCTAGTATAATTAATGGCATACATATTTTGACTCTGCACTATATATATATATATATATATATATGTATATATAAATAAAAAGAAAGAACAGTAAGATATAAAATCCGGTGTTCTTATAGATATTTTTATTTTTACACAATAGTGCTCAATGTAAATTTACAGAGCATTAATATTATAAATTAATTGATTTAAAATATGGGTTTTTCGCTACACAAACATGGTTATCATTGTGTAGCAAAAAACCCATATTTTAAATCAATTAATTTATAATATATATATATATATTTAGTTGGATTGATGTGATATCAGTGATAGAGCTAACATATTTAGTTGGATTGATGCGAGTTTGTGACCCTGGCTTTCATGCTACTTGCGATCGTCAGATATCACTGTGTAGCGAAAAACCCATATTTTAAATCAATTAATTTATAATATATATATATATATATATATATATATATATATATATATATATATATATATAGTTGGATTGATGTGATATCAGTGATAGAGCTAACATATTTAGTTGGATTGATGTGAGTTTGTGACCCTGGCTTTCATGCTACTTGTGATCGTCAGACAAACTGATTAATGTTTTAAAATTGTGGGCTTATATATGGTTGCATATATCACTGTTTTTTTATGTTTTGTCTGACAATCGGAAGTAGCGTGAAACCCAGGGTCACAAACTCGCATCAGTCCAACTAAGTATGTTAGCTCTATCACTGATATCGAGCGCTTTCCAATAAGTACTGTGCGTATATAATATATAAATAATATATATAAAAAATTAAATATATATATATATATATATATATATATATTTACATACATACACATATTACATACATATATATATATATATATATATATATGTTTTGTTTAATAATATAGACATGTTGATTCTATTTTTATATTGATCCTTTCAAGTGGTCTAATTAGTTTCTTGATAAATATCAATGCAGGAAGGTGCCATAGATTTTTTAAATCCAAATACTTTTGACCTTTTCTAAGATCATTATCAGGGGTAAATTACGAAGACAAACATACTGTTGTAACTATTTGTAATTTTAGAAAAGGTTGAAAGTACTTGGTTTAATAAAAACTAGGGCACTTTCCTTGATGGATTTCATCTCAATATCAAAAACTAATTAGATAACTTATAGACACACACACACACACACACACACACACACACACATATGGAGTAGCATAATAATTGGTACAATAGTTTTAGCTAAGGCTGCTTGCATTTAACTTTATACTATTGTTTGAGACCAAGAATGGAGCCCTTTTGGCAAGTTCATAATCTACCTCCTTTCTGGCAACTCCTGTAGACAAGGAAGGCAGTCAATTGTGATCTGTCATCATATGACTGGAAATAACATGCTAAGAGGCCAAGGGATTGGAAACGTCTCAGTAGTTAAGTGTATTTAGGCAGCAATTTTTCACTCATGTCTGCTTGGATGGAAACCAATGAAAGTTCTTTCTTTAAGATTTTTTAAAATCTAATTTTCCTATGGTTCAGACCATTTTTCTGATTTCCAGGGACAATTTGAATAGGTATTGTTACATATGACTACAGAGGGACATACATGTAAAATAAAAACAAAGAAAACATGGGCAACCAGTCTTTTTTTTTTTTTTATAAATTCTCTGATTAGACAAACCTAACTAGATGGATTATAAATTTGACTAGATGAAATTATAAAAGCTATTTTTCTCACCTTATAAAGAAGGATTTTTATTTTTGAAGCACTGTATTACTTGTTAGAAATTCTTCCTTCTGTGCCATGTCTTCTCAGGATGTAGGTGATCATGGCTCTCCACAATTTCCCATTTTTTGTTTTTCTTTTAGTTATTTATCCTAAACCCTATTCTCCCATCCATTTACGTATAAGTATGTTATGTGTTGTTTTCCTCTGTCCCTCTTGCCCTCAATCTGTCCTGTGAGTATTAGATTTTCCAAGCTCTCTTTCCTCATTATGTGCCCTAGAAATTTCAACTATCTCTTCTTGATGTTAAATATGTTTACTTTTTCTTTCCTTTTTCTCTAAAAACTTTGCTGTTGCTCACATGTTCAGTCCATGGTATCCTCAGCATCCTTCTTTAGAACCACATTTCTTTTGCTTCATGTTTCTTTTTCGTCCTTGAGGAGATTGTCCAGTATTCACTGCCGTATAGGAAGACGCACTTTTCTTACTACTTTGTGATTAGAAATAGCTATTATTATAATCCAAATGCCCTTTGTCTCTAATAGATGTTTGGATACTTGGCTTGTTCCAGTGCCTGGCTGGGCATTTCACTATTTGATCTTCCCCAGCTATGTTGTGTCGAAACTTTTAATTTGAGGAAGCCTCAAGCAAAACTTGTTAAAATGCCTTCAGAAGTGAAGGGGCAAGTTACAAGAAAAGTCAAGAAGAATGCAACCTTTGGAACAGGCAATCAACTCTTGCTTGATGACACAATGATGTAGAATCAAGGCCACACTTATAACAGGCCAGGCAATCATGCAGCTGGGGGCAATGTGAATTTTCTTGGATAATCTATTTTCCCCTGTGAGATTAGTTTGATGTTTTTATATTTTTTACAAAGCAAAACAAGAACCACAATGTGCTAACTGGTAAATTTGACAATTATGAATGAAGAGACAAATATCTTTGAATAAACAAATGCAAATGCATAATATTTCAATGAGTGATTTTTATTTCCATTTGAGATTTTTTTAGAGAATTTGTGCTTGTGTCAAAAGCTCATGAATTGTATATTGTGTTAAAAAAAAAAGGATCTGCACCAGATGATGATATCAAGTACAGAAACATAGTTTGTTCAAATGTGATAATGTGTTTTACTAACACAAAATTTAAACTGTTCTCATTTTGATTGTTTTCAACACAACATTTTGGCTACAGTCTTCATTATCATAATAAAATTATCTAAAAACAAAGTTCAAACTAAAATTTCAGCTTCCAAATCTCTAGTGTGGTCTTGTAGTTGATTAAACTAAGCAAACAAATTCACTGAAATGGAAGAAGAAATTAGAAAAATGATTCACTGAAATGGAAGATGAAATGAGATAATACAATATCTATAGATTAAATAGAAGGTTTAGTTAAAAATCTATAGTTTATTATCATGAGTATGGCAATATCATTGAATATTTCATTGGCAATATCATTGAATATTTCATTGGCAATATCATTGAATATTTCATTGGCAATATCATTGAATATTTCCTCTTCTGTAAGAGAATTTTTTTGTGTGATATATCCTGCTGTATAAAAAAGCGACATTTTAATATCTTTGGGGATACCAGTTTCTAGGTCTGGCAGGTGATCAAATGTTTGGCATGCCAATTCATCCAACAGAAATCCTCATTTTGAGCAATTATGGCCTGAATCATGTCTATACTCTCTAACGTCAACTTACAAACAAAGAAGTAGTAATGTTTTTTGAATATGAAATTTCTGAATAACATTTTGTACTGTAATAAAATAAGTACTGCCAGAACCTTGTCTCAATTTACCAAATTCAGTTTCAAGATAGTTGGTGATAAATTCTCCAAGAATGAAGAAATTGAACTCCTGTCAAGTAAATGCCTGCAAATATCAATTAATCCATTACCTGTATGCTCGATAGCCATACTAGTGTCTTTTGTGAAGGATTTTATTCTCTTTCCTTGCTTTCCCTTCATTTGTTTTGCCATACTTCCAAAATTTGCAAGAAATGTCAAATTTCCATCATTTCAATCTGATACGACTCTATTCAATGGGTCATTTGTCTTGGCACTTCCATAAATATATTTTACACTTACTATTTTCTAAAATTTCAAAACTTCTTCGATGAAAATAACAGTTTCTCTTGTATCATCATTCTGTAATAATGGATGAGTTTTCATTGCAGTTACAGTCTCATCACAAACACTTTCAAACAGTGGGAAACTTTTTGCCTCTCAACTGGTTTTGGAAGAACTGCTATTTCTGTTAGTATTGATAACTTAAATTGATTTTTTTCTTGTGCAAAAAGTTGTTTTACTATTTCCCATTTTGCTGTCATTTCTTAACTTTGAGATTAAAACAACAATTCTGAACAAACCTCAGTTATCCAGTTATTGCGAATACTTTTAAATATATCTACATAATCGAAAAGCAAGTATAAACCATTTTTAGTAACCCTAGGTTTATTTGCAACAGTATGAAATTTCTTGAATAAAGCTTGATTAGTCCAATTATTGTCACAAATAACTGAAATTGCATGACCTTTCAAAATGATTGACTAAATCAATAACATTTCTAACATTCTGAAATAAAAATTCTGAATTTAGTTTGGCAACAGAGATTGTCTATATTAAAAATTTTGGTCCACCATGTAAACATTTGAGCATAGTACCCAATGCAGTTTTTGCTAATGCCTCTTCAGAATCTTTAGCAAAATCAAATAAGTTTCCTCCTTAGTATTATAAACTCACTTTAACATAAACTTCATCAAGTACATTTTTCTGTTCATCTGACATTTTGCTAAACATGTCATCAAGAAAATTCAGATCATTTATCTTCGAAACTTTTGATGTCATATCCACTAATGTTTTCACAGTAGGTAATTTGTAATCAACTCAAATTCTGTTATAAAGAAACCGAGATGTGGCAAAATATTCAAATGCCTGGACAAAATATATATAAATTTTTTGCCAACTATTCATGGTGACATAACTTTGATATCTCTCAAAACCTGTTTCTTTCATTCAATTTTTAAGTTACCAAGGTAACGAATTGCTTCCTTAAGTTGAGACCAATGTTGAAACATATTCATTCTGTTTTTCAGTAGGCTAGAAATGTGTGTGTGTATACCTGCATGGTAATATTCAAATGTCAAGTTTTTCAAAACTTTTAATAAAAAAAAAACAGAATACCACCAGTGAAAAAATGGGAAGATGTGATGAACTGTTGATTGTTTAATTTGTAGCAGGTAACTGCTGATGTAAAATCATGATGGTCAATATCAACACACAAATTTGTAAAATTCTCAATTCTATCTTTTTCTAAGAAATGTGCAATTTCATCATTTTGCACAGAAGCTGAACTTTTTTTTTTGTTGTCCTTGGTTTTGGTAAAGGTATCAGTATCACACTTCATAGCAAATTATTGAATATTGATGGAAGATTTTTGGGCCATACTTTTCCCGGAACAAACACAGTTTCATAACCAGGTGGAAAATGCTTTGCTCAAACAACAGTGTCTGGGTGGTTAGGCGTGTTATCTTTTGGTATTACCGTTAACCATCTTTCTCTCTCATCTTGATCTTTTGGGGTATGAAACACCCGGACCTTATTTTGCTCATTATAATTGCCTTGACAGGCTGTCAAACAACACCTTTTGACCATTTTGAGATAATATTCAACAGTAGCACTCAAAAAAGTTTTTAACAAAATTATAGATTAAAGTTTTCCCCAAATTAAAAGAATTTAAGTTTTATAAATCAAACAGTAGCTAGGCAGCTTTTCAATGTTCACTATGCATATAACTTCAATATATATTCCACATAAACAAGAATACTCGTGATTATTTTATATCATCTGAGATTATAAGAAAAGTATAATTTTTTTTAATGCAACTGATATACAACAAGATATTTTGGGAAAATGTTCAAAAGTGTTTTATTAAAACAATTTTTGTTCAACGGATCTGTTGTTATTGTAAAGAAAAATATTCATACAAAATTATTATACCAAAGTTTATCTGAATATATCAAACAGAATAGCAGATGTGAGAAATTAAAATAGTTGTTGATAAAGTTGGAACAAGATTGAGTGATTTTAAAATATGGCAGATGGTTAGTTGTATCGGGTTATCTCCTCTTTGTTTCGTAACCCTTTCAACAGGGGTCTCTCTCTCCCGGGAGTATAAATACGGGCTGACCTTTTGCCTCTTTCTCTTTCCACAGCTCTTTCCACGGTTTCGCACACGTGCGGCCAAACTGTGTCGATTTTGGCCGCGGGCCGAAACCTCGCACATAGGCGAGGTACAAAAACTTTCTCTAACATATCCAATATGTGAACTCTAATACACAACCAGCGTTTCCCATGTTCAGAGAACACGCTAAAGACAAAATTCACAACCGTACGGACATTTCAACTCAACACACACACAAACAACTTTCCATACAGACACTAACGTTTTATTCATGTTTTAAATGATGTATTTGTAATTCTTGTATCAATCTGTTTGTCATTAATATATATTTGTTTTGTACATATATATCTGTCTTGTTCATTTTATTTTGCTTTCTTTGGACTCCATCATAGTCCAACATTACTATGTAGCGGGACTGGCCAGCAGGAAGTCTTAGTCCAGAGATTTTATCCTCACATTAACCCGCCGGTCCTCTACAGTTGAAAAAGCTTAACTTTTAAAACTTTCAAACAATATTTCTGCTGTTATTATGAAGAAAAACTTTTGAAAAAGATTATTTACTATATTCTATTAAATTTCAATCCAACAAAAATTGCAAATTTATAATAGATAACAATAGTTTAGCACATTAAAACAGTGAGTAGTATAGTAGTTCAATAAAATTAATAATGGTGAAAAAATAGATCTCAATGAAATTAAATTTTAACTTTTTATGCTACAGTATACTCATGAACTTATGATAATCCAAACGTAATTCATGATAAAATGCAAAACCTCAACTGAAATAAATTTGATGGGTGAGAATTTCCTTTTAGAATGAATTTGCTATGTGTCAGAGCAATAAAAATCAAAGTTTCCAGGTGAAAAATTATCAAGTGACTGAGATAACATACCTCAAGTGGCTGCTACGAAAAGTGTGATTTCATGGCCTGTTATAGGCATGGCCTTGCATAGAATCTATTCATTGAGCATTATGTCTATCAAATTAATCCTTCCCGATTTCTTAGGGCTGTCGTCTACCTAACTACAGCTGCTTTGTGTGTTAACAACAATAAAACCTTGAACTCATAGTCAGTTCAGCAATTAAAACAGGGCACTTCATTCTTGGGCCTGCAGACAAAGTTGGTCTCCAATTCTTCACTCATTTCATTGGTCTGCAAATGAAAACACTTAGGCTGGGGAAATGTTTTAGTTGACAAAATTATTCTTGAGTAGTATCTTCCAAGAGGTGGTGGAGTAGATAGTGAAGATGCGTGGTGAGGTTAACTGCTCTTGCTGCATGTTTTTTTCATCTCCTGCCTCCTCTACCTGACTGCCTGAATACCCTGTACTAGTCACTGGTAATATATAAGGATAACATCACTTCTGATTCAACTTTTTTTCTTCAGTTTCTCCCCATGCAAGGCAGTAAAGCCAGTAAGACGACACAAGTGGTTACTGGCTGTGGAAGAATTAGGAACAGAAACATTAATATTGAACGGGAGGAGAAAAGAGTAATCAGAAGGACAGTAGTTAGCAATTGACATTGCATTTAAATTTTTGCAGATTAAAGTTGGCTGGAAAGCATGGAGCTGGAAGGGAGTTCCACAAGTGAGAAGTGTGAGAAAAGATACTGTTAGCATAGAATTTACAGCTACAACTAGCCAGCTCAACTGTAAATTGATGAGGTCTGGATGCCAGTCTAGTACTGCACTTAAATTCAAAAAGTCTAGGTACCATAGTGAAGAGCTCATCCAAACAAATACCATGAAAGCATTTATAGAAAAAGCACTGAGAGGCAACCTTATGGGGGTGGGAAATGTTTCTGATTATATAAGTATTCATCTAATGTAACCATGTAACTCCATTGTTGCTAATACCTAACCAGTTTGGAATTTCCTCTATTGTAAATTTCCATTACTTAACCAGGTATTTTAAGGTGCACTTTTAAGAGAAAGTTGTGGTAAGAAATCAATGTATTTCAGATGACTGCTAAGGATACAAATATCTTCAAATTTCTGAGCTGGAGTTTTGACAAACACATTCCAACTTGATAAATATATTAATCACATTATCCAAATCCTGGAAGTAAATTCACAGACTCAGTTTCAAGTGACTTTCATAGCTTCTCTAGTTTTCATTTTATGCTTCTAACTAATATTTTTTAACCTTTTTATTAACCTCCAATTGATCAAAATACACTTTAATTAGAAATCGTCTTCTCATGTTGACTTAACTCTTTCACTGTTTCAAATATCATTACCTCTATTACTGTTCAAGTTACACTGTATTATTATTCTCACTTCCTATCAAAGTCCTGTGCTAATTGTTAAAAATTAATTGTAATAATAGGCATTGCGTGTTTCTTTGCTGCTTTTCAAATGCATGTCTTCATGCATCAGTGGGTAACATCTCAAGTTATACAAGTATTGTGTTTTCATGTGAGACCTTATGGTATCAATATTTTCTGTTTTTAATTGAGATATATTTTGTTTTTTTGTTCTTAAATATTATTGATGGTTAAGACATCAATCATTTGTAGTTTATTGTTTTAACATTTGTATATACACTAAATATATTTCAAAAATAAAAAATAAACAAAAAGCAACACATCAACATAAACTGACACATGAAAATGTAATACTTGAAAAAAAAAACATAACACTCACTGATGCATGAAGATATGACACTTGAAAATCACCCAAGAAAGACAATGTGTACTTAGAGATATAACTTTTAACAGCACACAAAAAATTAATGATATTGGCTGAAGAAAGCCAAAAACTATCAAGATATTGGACAATTTATGTTCAAATTCTCTCTGGAAACTAGAAAAATGGTCTGAACCATATAAAAATTAAATTTAAAAAAATCTTAAAGTTTCATTAGTTTTTAGTCAGAGTTGTAACCTCTGTCTGTCTGTTTGTTTGTTATCAAACTCATCCTAGGATTTTGGAGATAGACACCCATAACAATACATATTCTGAAAATACATTACCCAGGCTACTTGGATAAGTATATTTCATTTTGATCAGAGAGGGTACTCAGGCTCCCCACTGCTCCAAATTGTTTTCCCTTTGATTTAAATTAAACTTAAATTTGAACAAAGGAATGACTCCTATCCAAAATATAGGAGAAGGCCAGATGATGGAAGTCACATTGGCAAGATCAAAATGAGACAAGTTGAGCAAGAAATCATCAATCAGTGAATAGTGCCTTAGAATACATATTTGTTGTGACAGTTCAACTGTCATATCAATGCTGAAATCTGCTCATCATTTCATTCAACCAAGTATTGCATCAAATATATATCAAAGAGGTCAGATCAAACTGTGTTTTGCACCATCCCCACTGAAAAGATTTTTCTATTTGATTTAAATTAATTTTAAATTTGAACAAAGGAATGACTCCAATCCAAAATATAGAAGGAGAAAGCCAGAAGGAGGTCATATCGGCAAAATCATTGAGTAATGTTGAGATGCATCATTTTTGTAAACAAATTATAACAATGATTTAAAATAAATCATCATTTTCTTACAAAAAAATGTTCAACACACAGCAAGGCGCAGGTAATTCAGCTAGTATACATATAAAATTTCAGATATAACTAAAACTGTATCTAATAAAGTGCAATATGAATAGAAACTAAGATAAGTTTTCCTTTTGTCTTTATTCATATATATATATATATATATATATATATACACACACACACACTCACATACATGTCATACAGTGGGACTTTTATTATCTACTTATTGATCACATAGCTTGAACTACTTTTTACTAACATTCTTAATAGGAGGCATTACATCAATAAGTAAACATGCCTTGTGTTCCCATGACAACAAAATATTTTAGTAATTAGGGACATCAGATTGTTAACACAACACAGTATATTTATTTTCTTATGCTTCAGTTTATTTTGGATATATTTACTATTATAATTTCAAAGCCAGAATTCTTTCTTACATGTCACAATAGAGTAAGTTGTAGAGATAAAAATATATATATAGATTACTATGACCATATCGTCATCACTTTTTGATCATTTTAAATGATACAATTGGTAGATATTTAACTCAGAACTACTATTGTCTTTCTCTGTGGAAGTACCTTGCATCTATCAAGAACAGCAAAAACAATCCTTTGGTATTTAGCCATGAAGCTGTTAAACTAGTTAATAATGGAGAACTGAATTTGTTTTTTAGTTGTTATCATAACAGAGATATTTTTCCTTTGTTTTGTTCTTTTTGCTTTCTTTCAGTTTATTTCCATAGTAACCATCTTTTGTTTTAGGTTTTAGATTTGATTGTCAGTATTTCAAAATTTGGGTTAAAATAAAATAAGGGTAAATATTTGAAATATTCCAGGAGATTATGATATTCTCATTGATTCAACGTAGATTTTAGAATGCTTCAAACAACATAGATTACATATTGATTTATATTTACATATCAATACTTGTATAAGGTGTGGTTTTTTACACATCCATATATATATATATATATATAGTATATTTAAGCAGCAAGAATTCATTTCATTAAGTTTTGTTAAATTATGAATAACTTGTACAAAATTGTGCATAAACTGTCGAAAGTTGGTATTTTTGTTCTTGTAATTTCAGTTTGTCAGAGTTAGCTCCTCCTCAGTTCCTTAATCCTTCAACAGGGGTCTCTCCCCCCTGGCTATAAATACTGGCTGACCCTTCTCTCTCTCTCTCTTTTTCGACTTAGGCCTTGGGCCACAACCTCGCACGGAGGTGAGGTAAAATCTCTCTCTTTTTCACTTAGGCCAATATGTAACCTCTCACAGATACAGCTTTTCCCAAATTCTGGGAACGCGCTGAGAACAATACACGTACGTACGAACACTCACAACACACGCACATGATTTCTCCATACAAACTCTACGTAACTGTTCATGTCTTTGCATAACTCGTTATTAATATATATTTGTTTACCCATGTATATCCATCTTGTTTGTTTTCTTTGTCTTCTTTGGGCTTAATTAAAGTCCAACATTCTCATGTAGCTGGAGCGGCCAGCAGGAAATTTTAACCTTCTGGTATCTCTTCACATCTTCCCCCCAGTGGTCCGCTACAAGTTTTCTCAGTCATTATGAAAGACTGAATTTTGTCACTACATTGTCAATATTGTTGGCTACATCCTAGCATTTTTTTTATCACTTACCTACCATATTGACAAAATACAGTTGTTCATAAGGACAGCAACAGTTGAAATTATTTGATCTAAAACATTACCTTTGAACAGTTTATACACAATTTTGATTTGGATGTACAACTTTTTGTTTAGAAATTGTACTATAAAGAGCTCCAGCTCAGAGGTAAGACTGGTAGCTGTTTGGAGTCAGTCTTCAGACTAACTAATACAGGTGTCATGGCAAGTAGCTGAAGCATTACGTATAGGGAGTCCTTATATGAAGTTTGTTATATAAGTAAGTGTGTGCTATAACAATAGTCATATAATAGTGGTGTTGTAATAATATATATTCCCAATAATAGAAAACTGGAAAGAACTGATATCACCCATAATGAAATTGTCAACATTTCCAAAATTGGAGAGGAGGCTGGCTGGATGGAGAAAATTACTTTGCTATGTTTTGTCATTGTCAATGAATTATTATTATCTTTGTTGGCTGTTATTCACTATAAATCTTTTTAGTTATATGGCATGTCTTTTGAAAATTTCAGCTTTGTCTCTTTTTAATTTTAGTACAACAATTACACAACCATTTTGGAGCAGAAGGCGGATCGCTTCTATTTCGGCAATCTGTGCTTTAAGTCCTTCAAAGCTTGGCTTAATTATTCTAGTGAGCAGACTTTGGCTAACTGGGAAAAAGAGGAAATGGCTCAAAAACATCACCAAAGGTTTGTGTATTTTTTTTTCTTCAGATTTATTTATAAGTAAAAAGTTTGTTGCAGATTTGAATCAACCCACAACAAAGAAAAAGCCCAAAAAGGTTTTTAAATATAAAAATATAAAATATTTTTATTTTTTCGTGTATTTTGCAACTAAATTTTTCGTAGCATATATGAGTGTTCTTACAGTCCTTGTTTGTAGTTGTTTGTTAAGATGAAAAGAAACGTGATTTCTTTGCGTGTATGTGTGAGAAAAAAGAGGCAAGGGAGAAAGTGAGGAGGAAAGTGTAAGCTTTATGTAACTTGGTGAGTAAGGAAATTTCTTTTAAGCTGAGCCATCCAGAACTGTTATCATATTTTGCCATCCCTTCTCCTCCTTCGCCTGTCCGGTCTAGAAATTTTGCTTACTTTTCAAATCGATCATGAAGTGTGTTTTTTATTGTCAGTAGGAACGCAATACGATCCGTTGGTTGAAAAATATTAAATATTTATTTTCAAAGGATTAATTTATTAACCAGAAGGATGTGCAAATCCTCCAACTCAGAAAACATTTTTTTTTTTGTCATTTGAGGATTGACTGTCTTGGTGTTTATTTCTGTCTTCACTCCACGGGTTCAGCATTGGAGGTACAGTTGGTGTAACAGTAATAATTGGTAGGAAAAATTCCAGCCAAGACAGTTTGATAGAAGTCTTACTAATTAACCAATAGCTGGGAGAAGAAGAGGTGGATTCATATCTTTCCCAAGGGTATTTGCATGTAAGTAAATATAATGAACCTAACTAGAATTGGAACTTGGCTCTCTGGTTTTCCAATTGTAAGACATTATCCATTACACCACCCACACATCCAAGCTTATAACACCGGGTATTCTCACTCGGTCACCAGTCTAAGCTTGACATTGCTTAACTTTGGTAACCAGGGCAGTTTACATTTACTTTTAACTAATATTCCTGTGAAGTCATGAATCTGTTTCTTGTACCTAGTAGCTATGAGAGAAAATGTAAGGCAAAATGATTTCTTTAGTTCTAGTAAAGCAAACCATCTGGGAGGAATTTTTAATTCAAAGTCAGCCTGAAGTGGTACTTGCCCAAACTATAACCATTGCTACTACTGGAGTTGCAGTACACATGATGCCTATAATAGGTTACAGAACACATGTAGATATGCTATCTATTCAGCCTTGCTCACAGGAATTTAACATTTTAAAAAAATAAGTCTGATTTATTTTAATATTTTAATTTATTTTATTTTTGTTATTATTATCAAATAGCTTTTTCATTTATAAAAATTAGTACTATTTCATACATTTATTAAATTTAGCTTACTATGTGGAGCAAACACCAAGCACTTTGCTTCTTTTTTTAAAAACATTTCTAACTTAATCTTTGTACATTGAGTCATAGAAGCCATCAATAGTAGGGTTCTTAGGAAGAAAAGAAATTACATAACTAGATGGTCTGTGAGACTAGCTAGCTAACAATTGTCAGCAGGCTTCCAACATTTTGTAATAATTTCCATAAGGATAAAAAAAAAAGTTCTTTAAAAAAGAGTAATAATTCTCATCAAGAACTAATAATAATTATTGTATTTGTTTGAAAACAAACTTACTTAATATTCTAAAATTACCTTTTCACCCCACAGAAAAGGGATTTTTTTGGTTTAATTTTGTTTGTGATTACTTGGAAAGTTTGAATGTAAATAATGGTAACTTCAATTGCTTTTTTTCTAAGACAATTTTTTAATTTTTTTCTATTAACTTTTTCTTCTTTAAATTTCTGCATATTGTAAATACAAGTATGAAGCCTCTTATTGAAAAATTCCCCAAACTGTTCTTTGATATAGAACAAACATGGCAGCTCTCATAAGACCAAATGTGACATGGCAATAAAAATAATCTGTTGCCACTTGTGTTTAGTTGACACCACAGACATGAGTCATGGGAGACAGTTCACTCGATTTAGGTATGATGTAAGAATCACAAAAGTAATACATAGTTCAGAAGCTGTGATTCATTAGTATGTTAGAGGGAAGGTTATTAATTGAAGGAACTCTTGCAGAAACGAATACAAGAAGGAAGGATTAACCATCAGTTGTAAAAAGACAGAATGTATGGTTTTCAGTAAAAGGAATGGCACAGGAAAATTTAAATATCTTGGATGTGTTTTAATAGAGAACAGAAAATGTGACACCAGAATCTGTTAGAATAACAAAAGAAGCCTTTCAAAAGCTAAGCAAAGTATTAAGAAACAGGAAAATTTCATTAAAAACAAAGAAAAGAGTGCTGAACTGTTATGTAATATTGGTCCTCCTGTATAGCAATGATTATTGGACAATCTCATCACAGATGAAGAATAGGCTTGAGGCAACAGAAATGTGGTTCTACAGAAGGATGATGAGGATACCATGAACTGAACATATGAGTAACAAAGACGTTTTCAGGAAAATGGAAACAAAAAAAAGGACACTTGGAATCAGAAAGAGGCAACTGAAATTTCTGGGCGACGTAATGAGGAAAGCAGGCTTGCTGAATTTAATACTCATGGGATACATATTGAGGCAAGTACAGATTGGAGTTGGAAAGTAATGTATAACCTACCTAACAAACTTGTTTGGTTGACAGAACAGAGATTAAGATAGATAGCAAAAAGACAAACTTTACTAAAAGCTACAAAGAACAGGAAGTTGTGGAGAGCCATGATTGCCCACATCCTGAATGGACACATCATATAAAATAAGAAAAAGGTCAGCAAGAAGAAAAAGGAAGAATTATGAATATTATTATATGAACAGGCTCTCTTTAGCTGAGTTGTTGCTATAATAATTTGATTAAAGTTCTTTGTAGGATCTGCATATATGTTCATATAATACAGGATAGTAGTTGTGGGTTTATAGTTTATTTAGATCAAGAGGATATGTACAAGAGTTGAGGGTTGATGAAACCTGAATGTATTGGAGCTAGGCTGGCATAGATATCAGTATTTGTGTTGAGCAAAAAAAACACTGGTCAAGATATGTGATTCAGTTAAGCAAACTTTTTTAAAGACAGATAGAACTTTGCTTGACTGGTAAACTCTCTGTAGCTAAACAGTCAAAGCATTCTGGATCAGATGGTTTCTCCTGCAAAGGGGAATGGTGGTTCAAATCTTGCTGAAGAGCATATTTTTTTATTAAGTTTTTTTCAATGCATGCAGGAGGCCAGTAGACAAAATAAACACTGTTTATAAGTGTCTACTCAAATACTGGTATCCATTTGAAATAATATATATATATATATATATATATATATATATATATATATATATGAAGAAATATAGTTTTAAGGTGTGTTATATTTATGGGATAAAGTGCTCAATATCAGAGATAGAGCATATGTAAATATAAGTATAAAAGTGAACATTGAAGTCAACACTCAGAGGTGACAGGCTGTTTTATGCTAGACACAATCATCAGGCTGTGAGTGTTGAAATTTTTCTTGACTATTTATATATATGGGTTAGTGGTAATCTATTCTGGTGGTTATTTAACAGGAGTGGCTTGTTTATTTATTTATTTATTTAGGTTAATTTATTTTACTTCTTTTTTATTTTATGTATTTATTTATTCTTTTCAGTTTTTGATGTTTTATTAACATAGTAAAAATTTTTTTTTAGGAGATTTCTTTAGGTCGCTTATTTAATAGTTTGTTTTGGTCTGGGAAGATAAAGCTATTTATTCGTCCAATTTTTGGATTGATTGCCATAGTCTATTCTGCTATTTTGGCGGGGGACATTTTTTAATTTGTTTATTATTTTATTTATTATTCATTTGGATCGATTATTTTTGCTTGTTTTTGCTTATTTATGTTTATTTTTATTAGGATTAATGGTTATTTTAGTGAGAGCAATTTGTTAATTTGTTCACTTATTTATTTATTTGGATTAATTTTTACTTATTTTTTATTTTGTATATTTTTATATACTCTATTCAGTTTTCAATTTTTGAGTAACAGTAATTTTTTTTATAGTTATAACTATTTTCTCGTTCAATTTTTGGATTGATTGTTGTAGTCTATTCTAACTGTTATTGGTTTGTTAATTTGTTTATTGTTTACTTTATTTATTAGTACTGATTATTTTTACTTTTATTTTATGTATTTATTTGTATTTTTATTTGTTCTATTTTGTCTTTTCTAACAGGAGTGGTTTGTTCATTATTTTATTATTTGATTGGGTTAATTTATTTTACTTTTTTTATATTATTTTGTTTATTTTTATTTATTCTTTTCATTTTTCCATTTTTAAGTAACATAGTAAAAATTTGTTTCATGTCTACAGCTTGAGATGAGCTCAGATCATTTATTTAGTAATTTATTTTGGTCTGGGAAGGTAATAATAGCTATTTTTTCCTCCAAGCAAAGTTTGCAGGTTTTGGATTGATTGTTATAGGCTGATGATTTTTTCCTTATTTTCCATGATATTTTTGGTGTGATTTGCATTTTGTTTGTAATTTCCCAGATATACTTAGAAAGCATTGTGCTGTTCGCGTATTTACCATTTGGGAAAGATGTTTTGTGTGCATAGTTTCTTTGTTTCCAGGGTCCTTCAGTTGCTCCTGTGTATATTTCTTTCTTCATTATCTGGTGATTTCACCATGGCTTTGTATTGCTTACAAAACAATGTAATACACCAAGCCACCAAAACCTGCAAACTTTGCTTGGAGGAAAAAATAGCTATTATTACCTTCCCAGACGAAACTAAATTACTAAATAAACGATCTGAGCTCATCTCAAAAAAATGTTAATAAAACACTGAAAAGAAAAAGAATAAATACATATATAAAATAAAAAATGAAAATAAAAAACAAGTAAAATAAATTAACCCAAATAATAAACAAACAAGGCGCTACTGCCAAATAACCACCAGAATGGATTACCGACAATGCACCACTGACTCATATATATAAATAGTCAAGAAAAAATCCAACACTCGCGACCTGACGATTGCGTCTAGCATGAAACAGCCTGTCGCCTCTGAGTGTTGACTTCAATGTTCACTTATATATATATATATATATATATATATATTTATATTTATATTATTATTATTTTATTCCTCTCATATTCATGTATCAATTTCTTAGTGTTGGTATAAAATTGATGTAGAAAGATGGTGTATCTTTTTCTATCAATTTTATACCAACACTAAGAAATTGATAGTATGAGATAAAAAAAATTGACATAATATGTCTAAAGTGTTCAATCAAACATACTTGAATGAAGGTATGCTGCCTAAATATATATATATATATATATATATATATATATATATATATATATAGTTTACGAAAAACTAGGTAATCCGTATGGGTAGACCCAATGAGGATAAAATCCAGAGAGCTCAATGTAAATCAGAGCTAATAATTTAAATAAATATATATATATACCCGATGCGATGAGAACGAAAGTAACATAAATTCTAACGTTCGCAGCATTCATTCAAAAAAGAGCTCGATACAGGTAGTAGAGCGATAATTATTTATTTATTATAATTTTATCATATAGACAAAACCATTTTACTCACAACAAAGATGCAACTTGGTTTCAGTGCATTTTAACTGCACATCTACGGGTGAGGGTCGAAAATGGTTATGAACGATCCTGTTTGTAGGCAAGCCCGGATGTAAAATGTCACTTCCTTTTTCCATTTTTTGAGAAGAAAAATGTACTTAACAAAATATACATAGAGTATCTAAGTGAAACGATAGTTGTTGTTGACAGCAGTTTGGTGTTGGGTGGACCGGGTAGTTAATGTTGAATGGAGTGTAGACATTCTTCCGATGATAAACATCGGTCAAAGTTTAGGTAGGTCAACTCACAAGCGTCCTAAGTTTGAGAGGTAGGGGAGGGAAGATAGCGATAGGGGATAGTATTACATTTTAGTAGGTAAAAAGAATTTCGAGTTATCTTTTATACTTATTAGGAGTAGTTATTTATAGGTTTTTCAATAAGATTTCTAAAGTTGGATTGCATTTCTTTATGTTTGGATTATCACTATTTATTTTGTAATCGAAAGAGCATTTTTTGTGTATATATCATTATAAAAGGTTCACTCTTGGGAAAGGAATTAATTTGTTTCTTCTATGGGTGAATAGCAGGACAGACTGGATCCTATAAACTTAGGTGGGGTTTATTTTAAGAGAAGGACAGCTCTGAATTCAAAGCTTGAGGGGGCGTCATTTGGGAACCTTGTGGAACACAATGTGCATCAGTTTTCATGCACAACGCAATCTTCAAGTGCTGAATTGAGATTGACCATAACATAATTTAATTTTTGTTAAATATATCAGGTTATTTTGTATTTGAAGTAAACATAAATATAAATCAAGGAATAAAATTATGAATTTTGTATGTAAAATAAGCAAAAAAAAAGGAAAAAAAAAAACACACACACACACATCCACACAATTTATTTATTTCAAGTTACAAAGGTAGAATTATAATCTGAATATAAATATTCACATCTAGGTATTTATTAAAAAAATTATAATATGCCATGACTCATCAATATCATGGCACATCTACATATGTAAATTAATATATATATACATAGATAGATATAGAGGGAGAGAGAGAGAAAGAGATCCATGTGAATAACTACATTAGCAAAACAGTTCTAAGTTATATCCACAAGTGCATAAAATATTAGAAGGCATATCTAATTATATATCACCATGTTTGATACAGTATTTACATGGGGGGGAAATATATAAATATTCACGTTTAAGTATTTATAAAAAAAGAAAAAATAATGATAATACTATATTAATCATACCTGTATTGTATGTAGACAGTCGTGGCTCTCCAAAGGTTCTTTTGTTTAATATCTATAACTTGTGCATGGTTATGGTTGTTCTTTGGTAAAATTACTGGTGTGGTTGCCTTTTGTATGATTTTGAATTCAGAATTGATCTTCAAGACTAGTTGCCAACTAAAAGATGTTTTTCTCAAGCACATTAATACAAAGTGAGCACAACAGTATAGCTCAAAATTTGAACTTATTCCATTTTCTCTACCAATAACTGTTTTGCCATTCTTCTGTTTATATTACCATTCCAAAATTTCAAATTCTAAAATATGTTTGGTTCCAATCTTTTCAGAAAAGAGTTTGTTTACCTGCATTAAGTGGTGTGGACACATTGCCCTTCTTATTTGTTTTTGGTTTTTCTTTCTATTTTCCACTCTTCAACTAATTTTTGAATTACTAATGTTTGTCAAAATCTTTTTTTTTTTCAAAGGCAACTGCAGAGAAGAATGTTTAGCAGATGGAAGACATTTCCAGAAATGAAAAAGAAAGAGATGGAGCGTCAGGAGAGGAAGGAGAAATTACGTCAGAAAGTGTCTATACTGATACCAGATTTTAAATCAGAACCATGAAGTGTTTTCCAATTGCAATATTAATTTCTTTATAAACCTGGCATAAAATGCACTAACCAACACGCATATGATGTATTCTGCTATCAGCTACAGACAATGCTTTGTTTCTTCCAGAACTTCAATATCTGTTATAAGCTTTTTTTTTTTTGTTTGTAGATTTCTTTTTTGAAGTTGTTAGCAACTGAGGCATTGCCTTTTCAGTTGTCCAAGAATGTTTCATCTTATATCTGTCATGCTATATTTTGATAATCTTACAACAGGAAACTTAGGCAAGATATATTCTCAATGAAATCACAGCGGAAATATGAGGATGTCATCACTTCAATTTGGAATCAAATCCTAATCACAGTCCTTTTGTCTTATTGTCTTATTGTGAAAATTAATATTACTTTCCTAACATATTGCTATCTTCAGTCACAAGTTATACATATTACTTCTGGGCTATAAGAGTTTTTTACATTTGTATATTCTTGTTTTGGTTATTGGCAACACTTCTGAAAGGTTACGTATCATTTAGGGACGATTTTGTGTTGTTACGTTTAAAACTGACAGTCAAAGTTCAGAAAAAAATTGAAATTTCTAAAACTGCACTTTCTGTGTTCATCTATACAAATGATAAATTTAGATGACATTTTTTTAATCTTCCTATTAGTATTATTTATGGTGAATGTCTTTTTGTTGAATGGAAATAATTCCTATAAAATTAGGGACATGGGTTAAAGATAGATTTTGATGTGAAAATCATCTTCCAAGCAGCATTAAATATAACTATGATGTTATTTTGGTTGGTAAGTTGATTTTGTTTAGTGGCATATCAATGTCTCTGGGTTATTTAATGCCAAAATCTAAATATTTTAAACATTGCTTCAACTAAATATATTTTGAACACAATTGCATGCCTGCAATTACAGATAAAAATGTGTTGTTGGTCTTCTTTTTTTTTTTTTTTGTATAAAAATTTATTGCTGGTATTTTTACTATAAAAATGTATTTTCTTTTTGTTTGGGAGTTCACTATTTGTCCATAGATGGAACCCTAAAAGATGCTATCACTCCAGGTAAGGGTGGACCTGGGAACAACAGTTATTAAGAGGTGGCTCCACACTCCTCAAAATCACCAATCTGCTGATCATAGACCTTGTAGTTTTGATGCTATTTTAAAGGAAGAAAAAATACTTAAATTTATTAATGAAATTAAATTATTAAAATGTTTCCCAAAATGAATGGTTCCAAGCTCTGAATTAATAAACTATTTAATTTTTATTGAATGTGTCCTTTTATTTTGGTTTTATTTACAAATATAACAAGTATTTCATGACAAATTTCATATACTAAATGTAACTAGTACAGGACAATAGTAATGAAATTTATTAAAGAGTGTTGCCAATAATGAAAAGAAAAATATGCAAATCTAACAACTATTATGGAACAAATACAGTAATAGTTAAGAGAAAACTTTGTAGAATTACTTTTTGTACTTCCTCATAATCATGTAAATTTTTGTGGAGTAATCACCAAGCACTTGGCTTCTTTTTTAAAACATTTCTAACTTAATCTTTGTACATTGAGTCATAGAAGCTGTCAAGTCTAAATGAGAAAAAGCATTTAGATAAACAGTTACAATGTGAATAAAGTTAGGAAGGAAAAGAAACTTACTTTATTCAAAATTACCAAATTATTTTTGGCACTAAATATATAAATAAATGTTTGATATTTTAAAGTTTTCCAACAACTTTCTTTGTATTTATGACTTGAATTTTTTGAATTTATTGAAAATTTCTGGGAAGTGTTTTAACAGAGGATGGAAAATATGATATTGAAATCCAAAGGTGCATTGAGATAGTCAAAAAATACATTCCAAAAGCTGAGTATCAAGAAATAGAAATTTTTTTTACTAGAAACAAAGAAAAGAGTACTGAACTGTTATATAATATCTGTCCTCCTTTATGTAAGTGAATACTAAATAATCTCAAAAATGAAGAAACTTGAAGCAACAGAAATGTGATTCTACAGAAGGATGCTGAGGATACCATGGACTGAATATGTGAGCAATGATGAAGTTTTTGAGAGAATAGAAACAAACAGGAAACTTATACTTGACATCAGGAAGAGGCAGTTGAAATTTCTACAGAAGGATGCTGAGGATACCATGGACTGAATATGTGAGCAATGATGAAGTTTTTGAGAGAATAGAAACAAACAGGAAACTTATACTTGACATCAGGAAGAGGCAGTTGAAATTTCTAGTGTGATACTGTAAGACCCTGAATGGGTTAAAAGATAGCCCAATAGCTATACTGAGAAATGAAGCAAGATTTCATTAAATTCAGAAAGTTTATTTTTCCTCCATGAATAAACCCTCAGGGAGAAAGTAGGGCTGACTTGAAGTTAAATGGCTTTATTATTTTGAGGAATTTATCTGAAAAGGCCATCTGGATAATTTAAACTCTCAAGGGATGGTGTAAGAACATTCAAAGTCAGCTGAGAACTTTGTTCAACAAGGTAGAAATGAGTTCAGTTTATCGCCGCTTGCTAAGAGGCAGGTTATGGAAAATCTCCTGATAACCACAGGCATAAAAGAGAATCAATGGAGAGATGATATTTTTAAGATTTTGAGGAACACAGTTTTTGAGGCAAAGTTAAGAGAATTGATTTATTTCACTTGTCAAAAAGGGTGGAAGGAATACATTGCTAAGGAAATTGGATTCTTTGGATAGTAGCTGAGCATGAGTGTTATGTGTTGAAACTTGCTAAGAAAGCTGTCAAGGGGAAACCTGTTGAATGTCCAACTGAGAAAATGATGTTTGTGTTGAGGAATTTTGTTGAATTTTGAGTGATAATTAAAATTAATGATTTGGAGCTAAACCTCGCCTGTTTGTCCACACAGTCTAAAAATCAAATTTGTCAAAATGACAACTGAAGTGAAGGGCTCAGATGAAATACCAAGGAGGATGGAGGAATTGCCTACACCAATTTGGGTAGTATTGGTATGAGGTACCAATATGAGGAGGAAGGAGTTAGTGTAGATCAATATTCTGCTACCATTACTCTTAGGAGGAGAGATCTCCCCAAAATTGGGCATGCAATTAATTTTCCAGAGTCAAATGACAAAGTACTCTTTGTATGAGTTAGGGTATTTACCAAAATCCCAGGTCCCGTCAAATCTATAAATCAACCAATCACCATATACTGCTGCCCTGGAGCCCCCGCTGTTTGTCTTAAGGTCCTCGACAAAATCCAGATATGGATATGCAATATGATTGGCTTTGATCTGGCATCTCGTTTATAGTCACTCTCTCACAGACGTGCTGTCACTTCCCTCTGTCTTTTCTACAAATACTTTCACAGTAACTGCTTCTACGAGCTACTTTTGCTGGTTCCCAAACTGCATGAATTTAAAAGTGCTACTAGGTTGGCATCTCAGTCCCACCCTTTCACTGTCGAAATGGTTAAATGTAGCCGTCTCTTCTGCTCCAATAGCTCCATGTCTCGTACTTCCCATCTGTGGAACTCCTTTCCTCTTACTTACTTCCCTGATAGCTATAATCTCCAAATATTCAAATTCAATATCAATCGACATCTCCAGATGCCTTGATGTATTCCCTGTCTTTCTCTTCATCCTTTCCTCTATCATGCTTCTTTACTCTTGCTCCCACTCTCTGTAACCCTTGTGTGCTAGTGGCATTCCCACCTTGCTTGGGGTGAAATACTTGAAAAAAAAAATGATAATTCTTTGTCACAGAAATTTAGACAGCAAGAATGTTACCAAATTATTTCAGAGGCTAACTTTCATTTACAATGGTGTGATAGGTTCTTTAATGAAAGCTTTAACATGAAATCACTGAGCATTAGTTTTAAAATTCTTTTACACTTTTCTTAGTTCAATAAAAGAATTCCAAGGAAAAATGGTTGAATTGATGAAAGACAGAACTAAAATTCAGTCTATAATTATAAAACAGCAAAAGAAGCAATACTTTCATTTATTTTTTATATGCTTCTTTTATATATCATTTGGCACTAATTAAATTGACTGGTCCACTTGCAAAAAATAAGTAAAATAGTTTTTTGGGGTGGGGAATAATTTTTGAAGATTATTATTTGTTAGACTTCTTCAAGCTACAACATTTGTTGGAATCAAAAAAAGATATTGTTTTTTTTTTATCAATTTTAGAGGACGGAGTCTTGTTCATAATATAATACCGAACCCAATTGATACCTGCAATGTTTGAGTGACTCATGATGTAATGGATCACATTCCCTGTTTAAATACAACAAAACAGCCCATTTTTTTAAAAGAACAATCACTGGTGATGAAAAATGGATTGTTTACAACAATATGGAGCAAAAAAGATCAGGGGAAAATGAAATGAGCTGAGGCTGTTGCATTCACTTTGCATTAATTCCCTTAATAAAGGCATGTATCCATTTCTACTTGAATCCCAGCTATGGTTAAATAGTAGTGCTAACTGAGTATTCTAGCTTTGGTAGGGTAACTAGTCTAAAAGAACAACAATGCTGATGGCACAACTATTTACTCCTGTTTCAACTGTAAGCCTGATCAGTTCAATATGGTCAAATTGGCAACTGATCTAAAAAACAACCTATAATCTGCTGTTTTTTTTGTTTGTTTTTTTTAAGCTTTTCACCCCAAGCAAGGCTGGAAGCCACTAGCATGCAAGGGGTTACAGAAAGTTTGGAGGAAGAGCAAGGAGTGGTAAAGGAGAGGATGTGGTGAAAGATAGTGGATCGATCAAGGCAAGGGGGTTACAGAAGATTTGGAGCGAGAGCAGATAGGAATGAAAGGTGAAAGGATGTGGAGAAGGGAAGTGGATAGATCAAGGCAACTGGAGGTGTCGATTGACGTTACACTTAAATAGTTGGAGATTGTATTTGTCAGGGAAACAGGAATAAGGAAGGGAGTTCCACAGGCGAGATGTGCGAGACATGAAGCTGTTGGAGTAGAAGAGACGTCTACATCTAACAGTTTCAACGGTGAAGGGGTGGGAACGGGATGCCAGCCTCGTAGGACGTTTAAATTCATGAGGCCTAGGAACCAGCGAAAGCAGCTAACTAGGGAAAGAAATGGCTTGTTAATTTTAATGCCTCCAAAATGAAACTGCTCTCTATTAATCACCTGAGAGAGCCCTTTCTGCCTCCCATCAGCCATGGCTGATGCTAACCTCCAGAAAAGTAACTCATTGCACCTTCTTGAGCTAACATTCTTGGCTGACATGAAGTGTGAATATTATACTGAATCTATTGCAATTTTTCTCTCCAGAATTTCTTACATATTGTTAAGTCTACCATTCATCCATGCTTTGAATATTGCTGCCACATATGGTCCAGTGTTCCTGCTATATGTTTAGAAATTCTTAATAAAATCCAAAGAGGAATCAGCAATATTATTGGTACTGATTGGTGCCTCAGATTCTCTGTTCCTTTTCTATAAATACTTTCATGGTAATTGTTCAGATGAGATCACTGCTATAGTACATAGACTTTATGAATTTAATTACTGTACTAGATTGGCAACAAGGTCTCCTCATTTTACAGTTGAATCGGCTAGACATAGCCATAAGTTCTATGCTAACAATTTTTTTTCCTGCACTTCTCACTTGTGGATCACTTGTCTGGCTTTCCAGTCAACATTGATCTTCATAAATTTTAAATGTAATGTCAGCCGCTCTCTTCTTGATTACTCTTCTATTGTTCTCACTTCTTAATGTCTCTCTTTTTTTCTTATTCTTTCACACTCAGTAACCCCCTTGCATTTTAGTGGCTTTACTCCCTTGCTTGGGGTGAAATGATTAAAAAGAAAACTATGAAGAAGAAAACAATTGGAAACTATGATCTTTATGAAAAATAGTTAGGCAACCGGCAGATATTAAAGAAAAGGAAGCTGGGAAGCTGTGGAGAGAGGGACCACCGCCTTCCAGAAGAGATATAGTATTTGAAATTAAAATTAGGAGTTGGGTATGGAGAACAATGACTACAGATTTGTGGTTGAAGTGGTTAAGCTATTTACCTTCCTACCTATCACAATGTTAGATTTTACACAATTACATGATCACACAAATACATGATTAATCTGTAGCCACATACGTGTACATGCACTTAATGCTAAAAATTACACAGTTCCCTCATCAATTGCCTTTTGGATATACGTCAAGCATCTGGGATTAACCATGACCTCATCTCACTCTTCTGCTATCTCTACTATGTCATCTGCATATCTTATGTTGTTAAGATTGTGGTCACCAATAATGAATACTGACTGAACTTCTAATTCTCTCCTAATCACCTCATTGTATAGGCTCAATAAGTGTGGCGAGAAGACTCATCCTTGCCTTACTCCCATTTATTTTTATGTTTCGTTCTTTCTTCTTTTTTGTTTTTGTTCACTACTCTCTATAAGAGTGTTTCCAGTTTTGATTCTGGATCTGCCATCAATGCTGTGTCATATGCATATCTTATGTTGAAAAATTGCTCAGAGTTAATCTGTAAAAAGAGACAATATTTATAAATGTAAAAGACAATAGGAAAACTGTAATTGTTGCCGACGCGTTTTGTCTGATGTGAACTTTTTCAAGGCAAAAAAACGAAATGAATTTATTAAACAGAGTAACTAATTATTATTAGTTATTCAACTGCCTCTTCCTGATGTTAAGTATAAGTTTCCTTATAATAATAAGTTTATAAGTTTCTTGATAATTTAAGAAATAACAAACTTCTTCTTCATATGACAGGGCATAGGCAACCATAGCTCTCCACAATTTCCTGTCCTTTGTAGCTCTTAATAAATTTTGTCTTTTTGTTATTTCTCTTGAACCCTGTTCCACCATCCATTTACTGAAGCTCATTCTTCCACTTCTATGTGCCATATCCTTTCAGGATATAAGCAATCATGGCTCTCCACAATTTCCTGTCCTTTGTAGCTCTTAATAAATTTTGTCTTTTTGCTATCTCTCCTAAACCCTGTTCCACCATCCATTTACTGAAGCTCATTCTTCCACTTCTATGTGCCATATCCTTTCAGGATATAAGCAATCATGGCTCTCCACAATTTCCTGTCCTTTGTAGCTCTTAATAAATTTTTAATAATTATTAAGAAACTTATAAGTTTCTTAATAATTAGTTACAAAGTAACTAATTATTAATTACTTTGTTTAATAAATTCATTTTGTTTTTTGCCTTGAAAAAGTCCGCATCGGATGAAACATGTTGGCAACTATTACAGTTTTCCTATTGTCTTTTATATTTATAAATATCTTATGTTGTTAAGATTGTGCTCACCAGTAATGATTGGATTACTGATTCTCTCATAATAGCCTCACTGTATAGGTTCAATAAGTCTGGTGGGAAGACTCATCCTTGTCTTACTCCCTTTTCATGCAATTTATGTTTAGTTCTTTCTACTTGCTTCCCTTCACTACCTTCTGCAGGAATGTTTGCAGTTTTCTTACCAGATCTGCTATCAACACTGTGTCATTTGCATATCTTATGTTGTTAAGATAGTGGTCATCAATAATGAATCCTGATTGGACTAAAAATTGTTTCATAATAGCCTCACTGTATAGGTTCAATAAGTCTGGTGGGAAGACTCATTCTTGTCTTACTTGTTAAGATTGTGGCTGTTAATAATGAACCTTGGCAACAGATGAAAAAAATTCAAGAAAATACTGAAAAGTTTTTGACCTAACCAAGAAACCCTTGAAAAAAACATTCTGATGTTTAGTCATTTGGTCAGATATATTTTTTCAGCACACCCTCATAGTAATAATGAAACAAACCATAGAGTTATGATAAAAAGGCAACAATAATTTCTTGGAGAAAAACTGACAGAATGTTGAAAAATTCTCAACCTAACTGAGACACCTTCCCAAAAGACTTCTCATATTTAATCGCTTGGGCTTATGCCTGAATCTTGTTGAAACACTTATTCCCGTAAGATCACCAAAGTTAAGCAATGTTGAGCCTGGTTAGTACCTAGATAGGTGACCATACTGTAGAACAACTTGGAATTGTTAACTCCAAGTTCCAATTCGATTTGAGTTTGTTATATACACTTGCATACAAATACCCCTGAGGAAGATATGAATCCACTTCTTCCCCTCCCAGCTATGGGTTAATTAGTAAGGCTTGTATCCAGCTGCCTTGTTTGGGATTTGAATTCTGCTTACCACTTCCATTTTTCATACCAATTACACCTTTCTTTTTTTTGTAATCATTTCCCCCCAAGCAAGGACACGAAAGGTTATTGAGTGTTAGAGAATATAAGAAAAACTACTATTAAGAAGAGAGGACAATAAAAGAACAAGAATTAAGAAGACAGATGATAATGATTGATGTTGCATTTAAATTTTTGAAGATCAAAGTTGACTGGAAAATAAAAGGCCATAAGAGAGTTCCACAAGCGAGAAGTGTGATAGAAGAAACTGTTAGTATAGAACTTATGGTTACATCTAGCCATTTTAACTGTAAATTGATGAGACCATGTCATCGATGTAGTACTGCGCTTAAATTGATAAAGTCTAGGTACCTTAGAGGAATGTTCATCCAAACAATTACCATGAAAATATTTATAGAAAAGGCAGAGGGAAGCTATGTTATGGTGGTGGTGGGAAAGGGACTAAAGCTGAGATGCCAGGTCAGGACTGATAACATTGCAGATTCTTTTTTGGATTCTATCAAGAATTGTTAAATATATATCAGGAGCACTAGACCAGCAATATCCAAAACAAGGAAGAATGGTAGACTTATAAATATGTAAGATAGATTCTGGCAAGAAAACTTATGCCAACTGCACATCTTCTCCCCCTCAAACTATAGGTTAATTAGTAAGACTTGCATCATTAAACCATTTTTATTGCCTAGAAAAATTCTTACAATCTAAAAATATTTTCTGGCTTTAAATAACCTGTAAAGGGTTAATAAGCCTTGAAAAATGAAAGAATGAATCAAATCAAATAATCATTTAAGCTAATAAAATAATATATCTATATTTCTGAGATGAGGTAGTGTAACTATTTACACTATTTACATTGTTCAAACTGTTGTCCTCATCTTTGTTGTTATATTCACAAAAACGTTGGTTGAAGTAATCCAGTGACTTAACCCAAAGGGTTGTGAGTTCAATACCTGGCCACAGCAGAGGACAAAAACTTGGAGAGTTGACTTACTAAAGGGAAATAACTGAAACTGAAACATTCAAAAGAAGCATGGCATGTGGAACTAGAACAATCTACCCTGGTGGATGAAATAAAGAAGAAGGCCATAGTGCACAATGGCTGAAACATTGTGAATATGACAACAAAGATGAAGACAACAGTCCAAACAATGTAAATAGTGTAAATAATAAAATAATAGTAATAATAAAGGAGGTTGCATTAAGACCGATCAAAGTAAGCAGTAAATAAATCGGTGTTATTAGTGAAAATTTATTTATTTCTCTATTGAATCATGTTATTTAAGTCATGGCAATTATGTGTGAAAAATAATATCGCCCAAATGTCCGCCAAGGCTTTGGCAACACACCTCCACTTGATGGTCAAAATTTTTGATGACGTCCTGCATAGTTGCTCCTCGATCTCACCAATATGCCTTATTATCCTTCAGCTGTTGAATTGTTGTTGGCTTGTTGGCAGAGACCTTACTTTTGAAATGACCCCAAAGGAAGAAATCTAAAGGCGTCAAGTCGCATGATCGTGGTGTCCAATTGACTTCACTGTATCAAGAGATGATACAACCTGGGAACTTCTCATTCAGATTCTGTTTGAACATCCATTTTCATAATAGGCTTCAATAACTTTAACACGTTGTTTGATTGTTAATCTTTCCAGGGTTGAAATTGCCAAAGTTGTTAAATTTGAAAGAAAAAGAAAAAAATCATTAGACACTTAAACTTAATTCACATTTAAAATCAGTCCAAGTTATTGGAACACCCTTTATATCAACCCAGAGTGTTGTGATAAAAAGCAACAATAATACGAATAAAAAAATAGTCTGAAAATAATAATATTTATATGAAATGTTGTTCATTTTTGACATATGCAGTATTGATAAATTAATAAATTTAATATTAAATTAATCTAGAGAACCTAGATTTAGACAATCACACAGATTTTTCTTACAAAGTTAATATTCACCTAAAAGGGTTTCATAAAATATTTTCAAGTATTTATTTGCCTCACCCATCAACATGTAGATGTGCCACAAAGTCTTGTTGAATGAAGAATCTCACGTGCATCCATGTGGTAATTCGATATTTCATAAATAACAGGCAACTGTAAAATATAGTTTCTTTTTAACAAATATTTTGCAACGGCATGCAATACTTGACAATGAAGTATGTCTACATTCAAATATCCGGTTGATAGGCAAGTTCTTTCATATATAAACAAATCTTTTCAACTAGACTCAAGCACTCCATAAATTTTGAAAGGAGTGTTTCTCACACAAAATGAACTGCTGCTTCTATATA
>OZ038491.1:50914108-51114108 GCA_964036315.1 Acanthosepion esculentum | reverse complement strand
TTGCACCACCTGAGCATCCATATATGTATATATAACTTCAAATGTTACTAGAGTAGACAGTCGTATTTGAAACAGATGTCCTATTTTTAACAGTGTATATTATGTCTATAACCTGAGCATTCAGGAAATCCTAATAAAGAAAATATGTTTTGTAGTGGAAACCACCATCTGATTCAACATATTTTACCACTCAGCTATGAAGATCATAGGAAGCAAAGCCCTATTTTTCATTTTAAATAAAAGCACACTCCCTTCCAAATCCAATATCCAGTAAATATCCAGTCAGATATAAAAGCACACCCTCTTCACTCAGATTATTTTTCTCAAAAAACCATATCTGCTCAGTTTTGTTTGGTTTTTGGTTTTGTTTTGTTTTACAGCATATCAACCTCAATGGGTTATTTAATACCAAGAAAATGTTTATTGCTTCAAAACTTTATTTCTGGGAATATTCCTCGTTGAAGAAATCTATAGCTGGTCATATTTTTTTTCAAAGAATGTATAACTGTTTGTATTGCTGGTATTTTTTTTTTAAAGTATTGCTAATAATAATTTATCCTTCAAAAATTATTGCTGGTAATAATTTTTTTTATTACAAAGTATTTCTGGTATTAAAACCTATTTTTACACAATTTTGGGTGCTAACTATTTGCCCATAGCTGGGACTCTAACAGGTGCTCCACTCCAGGTCAGGAGGGACCTGGGAACACCAGCAATTAAGAGGAGGTTCCATGCTCCTCAAAACCTCCTGATCAGAGGCCTTGCTGTTGGACGTAGTTTATCGTCTTACCCAGGATGCGGATGTAGTTTATCGTCATACCCAGGACGTCTCAGTTCTGTATCCAAAATATAAATGAAATTTCTAAAGAAAATAATAAAAGTATCAAATTAAAATATATATATATATATATATATATATATATACACACTGGACCTAATGTCTCAGCCTCAGTCACTTTCCCTTTGTCATAAAGTTGTCTCCCAGTGCTTTTTCTATAAATATGTTCATGTTTATAGTTTGGTTGTGCGCTTTGCTATAGTACCTAGACTTTATGAATTTAAGCTCAGTACTAGACTGGCAACAGGGTCTCAACGATTTACAGTTCAGCTGGCTATATGTAATCATAAGTTCTATGTTAACAGTTTCTTCTATCGCACATCTCATTTGTGCATTCCTGCTTCTTGCTTTCGAGTCTTCTTTGATCTTCAAAAATTTAAATGTAATGTCAATTGTTATCTTTTGTCTTCTTAATTCTTATTCTTTTATTGTTCAATCTCTTTAATAATTTTTTCATATTCTCTAACACTCAGTAACCCCTTATATCTTAGTGGCTTTATTGTCTTGCTTGAGGTGTAATGATATATCCACCTCATCTTCATGACCTTCACTTCCTTGCATCACCTCTTTCATTGATATCATACACCTCATTCATCATTATTATCCTAACAGTAATCATCTACCATGAGTAGATATTGGGCCTTGTATTGGTTGGATTTTTTTACTATTCAGAAATTTCCTCTATGGAACCTAGACTTTATGAATATAAGTGGTCTCGGGAAACAGCTGCCCACAGCAGTACCTCCCTCCTTGCACTAAAGAGGGGGGACTGGTAGTAATACTCAGGCTGGCCACATTAAACTGCACTTGTGTTACATCCTATCAGCATGGGGCAGTAAGAAAATACAATCACTTCGTGGCCTTTTGGCTAAGATCACGGTGTAGTATCTGTTCTCAGATTACTCGCTGGACGATCGCCTATGGGGCTGAGATTCGATCTCTGATACAGGCCGGTCGCAGGGATTCGTCCCTGCGCTGGTAGTATCGCAGCTACGTCTAGCTTTGACAAGCTAAGACCAGCTAAGACTAGCTATGACCAGCTAAAGACCAGCTTGGACAAGCTAAGACCAGCTAAAGCCAAAGCACTGCGGCCCGGGTGAAAACTCGGGTCCATTCCCCCTCCCTTCCCACATTAAACCCTGACCTTGTGTCACAACCTGACACTGTGGGAGGTCAAGTAAATCCCGATCACGGTGTAGTATCTGTTCTCAGATTACTCGCTGGACGATCGCCTATGGGGCTGAGATTCGATACAGGCCGGTCGCAGGGATTTGTCCCTGCACTGGCAGTATCGCAGCTACGTCTAGCTATGACCAGCTAAGACTAGCTATGACCAGCTAAAGACCAGCTTGGACAAGCTAAGACCAGCTAAAGCCAAAGCACTGTGGCCCGGGTGAAAACTCGGGTCCATCCATTCCCCCTCCCTTCCCACGTTAAACCCCGACCTTGTGTCACAACCTGGCCCTGTGGGAGGTCAAGTAGATACCTAGTATCTGTTCTCAGATTACTCACTGAATGATCGCCTATTGGCTGAGATTCAATCACTGATACAGGCCGGTCGCAGGGATTCGTCCCTGCGCTGGTAGTATCGCGGCTACGTCTAACTAGCTATGACCAGCTTTAACCAGCTCTGACCAGCTTGGACAAGCTAAGACCAGCTATGACTAGCTATGACCAGCTCTGACCGTCTTGGACAAGCTAAGACCAGCGACTCAGGTGGAAACACTCGGGTCAACCCCCCTCCTCCCTTCCCACATTAAACCTCGACCTTGTGTCACAACCTGGTCTTGTGGGAGGTCAAGTAAATCCACGGCTTTTTGGCTAAGATCAAAGTGTAGTATCTGTTCTCAGATCGCTTGCTTAATGATCGCCTTTTGGCTGAGATTCGATCACTGCCAGGCACAGGGATTTGTCCCTGCGCTGGTAGTATCGCGGCTACGTCTAGCTATGACCAGCTTGGACAAGCTAGGACCAGCTAAGACCAGCTATGACTAGCTCTGACAAGCTAGGACCAGCAAAGTCCAGCGGCCCGGGTGGAAACACTCGGGTTCCCACGTTAAAAACCGACCTTGTGTCACAACCTGATTCAGTGGGAGGGTCAAGTAGATACCAAGTGTAGTATCTGTTCTTATCAGCTTAACCTGATTCTCTCTCTCCACTTATATCTTTCCTTCTTTCTTTCATTTTCTCACTGAAACCAAGTAGTGTAGGTATCAAACCTGCACCTGGTTTTGTAAAAAAAACATGATACTTAATTTTAAAAAATGAAAAATCTTTCTTTAGTTTTAATTTCAAGCTAATAGATTAAATTTAATATTTCCAATAATCAATATACTTTGCTGTATTTTTTTGCTAAAATAGTTGATTAGCATCCTTTTTTAGTCATCTTTCATTGCAATGTAATTCATTATTCATCAAAATTTTTTTTTCTTAAGACAACAGTGCCCTTAATATATATATATTTTTTTATAAAAGCAATTAAAAGCTTTTCTAATTAAGTAATGTCATAGTTTTTTTATTGTATTCTTTATTTTAGGATGTGGAGCAGATTTTTGGTAAAAAAAAAATTTACAAAAACAAATTGATGATTTAAATTCGTTGAGGAGTTCTGCTTTTAACTAATATGAAGAGGCTGAAATTTTAATTTCTGGAAATTTCTTAAAATTAATTGAGGGTAACAGATGTAAAAAAAAAATATTTTTACCAAGGTTTTCGAAAAAAATTTCCAAAAATAATTTCTTTCATTTATCAATAAAATCTAACAATTATTTCATTTTTGCAAGAATTTCGAAAAAAAAATTGATTTTAATGCCAAAAAAAGATAATAAAAATCACTATAGTAATCCACCTACATATGAAAGAAAAACAGGATTTTTAAATGAAATTTTGAATGTGCTAGACAGGATTAAAAAAATTTATGAAATAAGACAAATACTGCTTTGGTCTTTCCTCTTAATAATAACATAAACATTCTGATGACAAAACATCCTTTTTATCAAGTTTGGGGCCTTTTTTCATCATGGTATGCTGTTTCTTTAAAGGTACATATACTAAGTAGGTATTGCCAAGGCATAACGATTATGAGAACTAAAAAAAGGATGAACAAGCACAATTATAATAGAATGAGACAAATTTGCTACTTCCTGCTCTATATTGAATCATCTTAGGTCACTATTTTCTCAACTGATCTCTGTCTGACTATAAGAGGTTGGTGCACCCAGTAAGGATTGAATTTATTAGAGTAGTACTATCCAACAAGACTAGGCTTGCTTACTACAAATCAATTGTGATGCACCTGAATGTACTATTCGGCTTTATACACACCAATGTAACCTAAATTCCTGATAAAATGTGATAGGTCACAAGAGGCCTGTTAGGCAGGGTGCAGCTCTTCTCTATTTGTGCTGAGCAATGTTGGTGACTCTACCAGGGACTAATATCCCTGAGGGGAGAGCTTTGACATATACCCATTGCTCCCAACCTACTATACTGAGACTAAGGGATAGGCTTTGCATTGTGTGCTACTATTATGCACTGTAATTACACACACACACACATCTATATATATATATATTCACTCTCAGTCACTGTGTGTTTATCCGAATCTAAAAATAAACACGCTAAAATTCACCTTCATCCCGTACCGTAAGCTGATGGCTTAGTGTCCTAGCTAGAGGCAACCGGACGTCGAGCCACACTAATGAGCTGTGAAACAGCGAAACAGTCTGTCTGTGGATGACAAAAATATATATATATCTATCTATATATATATATATCAATATATATATATATATATATATATATATATATATAAAAGTTTAGAACAGATAACATTAGAAAGATTTTAGAGGGCCATGAACATAAATTGTTTCTGCACCTCAAAACACTCCATCTAGACAGGCTTAATCACAAATTTAACATAAATAGAATTAATATATAACCCCACAAATCAGGCCCTACCCATATTTCTCACCCACATAAGACAGACATGCTTGAGGAGGTGTTGATGCCTCACACTTATACACACACCCATACTAATATACACACTTACACACATCATACTCACTCACTAAATGATAGCACACACTTAACAGAGACACATCCCCTTTCCAGGAACCAAGAAAACTGTCAAAATGACCAAGGAAATTCAGAGCAGCATGAATCCATCCAACTTTTATCTTAAATAATAACTTAAAAGTGACAGTTTGACCAACATAAGGACTGACCAAAATTTATGATAAAAAAATTTTAAAAAAATGAAACTACAGATAAAGTTCATTTTCTTCAGAAAGTCATTCATTATTCATTCCTGTAGTTCACTGCTACTAACAAGCAGAAATTTTTTCCCCCCTGATGATAGCCATGCTGGCTGAAACTAGTCGAGGAAGGAACCTAATTGAAATAATAAAGCAAAACAATATTAATATACAACCCAGTGTGTCTGAAAATTTTAATTTTTTAATTTCTCAATTTTTATTGTTCAAAACACACACACATACACACACACACACACACACACGCATATATATATGAAGAAATATACTTTTACGGTGTGCTATATTTATGGGATAAAGTGCTCAATATTATAGACAGATCATATGTAAATATAAAAGTGAACATTGAAGTCAACACTCAGAGGTGACAGGCTGTTTCATGCTAAACACAATCGTCAGGCCATGAGTGTTGTATTTTTTCTCGACTATTTATATAGATGGGTCTGTGGAGCTATATAATGATAAAAAAAATTACTATATTACTCAAAAATTAAAAAACGAATAGAGTAAATAAAAATACACAAAATAAAAAATAAGCAAATAAATAAGAAAAAAATAAGTAAAAATTAATCCAAATAAATAAATATATGATCAAATTAACAAATCGCTCCTGTGAAAATAACCATTAGAACTTATAAAAATAACATAAATAAGCAAAAACAATTAAAAATAATCAATCCAAATAAATAAAATAATAAACAAATTAAAAACTGTCCCCTGCCAAAATAGAGAATAGACTATGGCAATCAATTCAAAAATTGGACAAATAAATAGCTTTATCTTCCCAGACCAAAACCAACTATTAAATAAGTGACCTAAACAAATCCTCCACAAATTTTTTTACTATCTTAATAAAACATTGAAAACTGAAAAGAATAACATATATAATATAAAAAATGAAAATAAAAAACGAGTAAAATAAATTACCCCAAATAAATAAATAAATAAATAAACAAGCCACTTCCGCAAAAATAACCACCAGAATAGATTACTCACAATGCAATACTGACCCATATATATACAAATAGTTGAGAAAAAATCCAACATTTGCAGCCTGACGATTGTGTCTAGCATGAAACAGCTTGTTGCCTCTGAGTGTTGACTTCAATGTTCACTTTTATATATATATATATATATATATATATATATAAATATATATATATATATATATATATATATATATATATATATATAGCATGATTAAAAAACTGGCAGTGTCGGTCTGTTTAATTTTTTATTGTATTTTTCCAAATTTTGATTAAAATGGTGAGTATTGTGTTCAAAGTTATGGTTAAACAGTTTGAAGTTATACACAACTTTGAACACAATACTCAGTCTTATTTTTATTACTTCAAATGTTATCCTAAGTGAATACCTGTATTGACATACATGCGTACACACACACACACTATATATATATATATATATATATATATATATATATATATATATATATATATATATGAGAAAGAGAAAGCACAACAAATAAAAGTTAAGTCATAAATTTATGTAACTAAATTCAGTTTTACTATCAAACTCTATTGAGTGGATATAACATTCACGGAACTCTTAATAGGGATAGATAAGTAGCAAATTTAATTTTATTTGGTGCTATTAATGCATTATCTCTTCATATTGAATACTCTACTAATAAAGACTGCTTCCCTTAAAAGTTTTATCCTCCAGAAATAGACTGGTTGACTGATTTTTTTTAAAATTACAATTTTATGCCTCAATGATTCCGCTAACAAAAAATGCTCACTAAACAGTGACCTTTTGTTGATGCAGTGGCTTTTCAACAATCTTTCTTGGATTTTCATCAGCCCAAATGTGACAATTCTGCTTATTAACGAATCCACTAAGATGAAAATGGGCTTCATCACTAAAGAGGATTTTTTGTGAAAAATCTTCATTGGCTTGTCTTTACTTGTGCACCAAATTGACGAATGTATGGTGCTCCAAATGATCAGCAGGTTTCAGTTCTTGTGTCAATTGAATTTTGTAAGCATAAGCTATAAGTAGATGCTTATTTATTAAACAGTATATTTATTTATTTTCATCTACTGGCCTGAATATTCAAGAAATATTATTAAAGCAAAATATCCATCTATATCAGTGATTCTCAAATTTTTTTTCCTCTGGGCTGAATTTTTTGGAATGAAAATTTTCACACTGCTTACCAAATTTTATGTGATAAAAAGTACATTTGAAAGTAAAAAACGGAGAAGATTAAAGGGAGATAATCGTGGATTCGAAGTCAGAACATTATCATTGATAACTCTCTCCTCCAATTTGCAGATCCTAGTTACTATATTGTTACTTGATATAATGCAAAAATATAACAATGATAAAATTGGTCAACAATTATTTATAATTATTTACACTGGGACTCCTGGATGCAATTACAAGTAATCCATAATAATATTTTAAATTTTGAAATCATATTTATTTTTAGTATCTGAATTTTTTAAAAACTGTTTCTAAATCTTTGTCTTTCAGTCATTCCGCCTTACCTATTATCCTCTTCTACTGCAATGTCTGGGAACCACTGTACTCTACTAATAAGAAATAATGTTGGATTATAAATAAGGTGTTGGTTCTACTCCACTGTAGGAATGACTGCAAAAACATCTCTTATGAGTTGTGCTCATAGTTTCTTGGGTTGCAGTGGTAAGTTGACGTATTATAACAACAAGAAGTATATAGGAAAGGAGAAAATGAACAAAAGATGTACAACATAACAAGTTTATTCACCAACTGACTACACAGCAAAAAAAGAAAGAAAGTATTAATTAATTAGAGAGTTCCTTAGGAAGGGAGATAACTGTATCCACAGAATACTCTAACAATCCCACTTGCCAAATTTATAGACAAAACACACAGATGCATGCTGGGACTTTTTCCTAGCCAACATTTCATGCTGGGATTTCTTATGTGGCAAAATTTAATTTCTTGCAACAATCTGGTCAGTCTGGTCAAACAAGTTGAAGATATCAAAAATTTTGATGAGATTTTTTTAATTGTGTATACTTGTGTATAAGATTCCAGCAACTATAGTGCAACCTTTTTTTGCATGAATTTTAACCTCTCATTTCAATTTCTATATTGTAACTGGTCACTGAAAAGGCATGAGTTTTAAACTCTTAAAAAAAAATGTTGTTTATAGTGCAATACCTTATTTTTTTCATAAAAACTGGTCATTAAAATTCACACTATACTTGAGTATATACAGTAATCAGTTTTTAAAAATACTTTGGAAATTTTTTAATAATAACTTATTATAAAAAATAATTTAATTTATAAAAAATAGACACAAAATAAAATTTAAGCACACGCACACAGATATATTTGAGGTATGAGGTATTGTAATTATTTACATCATTCATACTGTTGTCTTCATCTTTATTGTCATTTTCACAACATTTCGGCCATTGTACACTTCAGTAATTGGAATTTCAAACTGAACCTTTTATTTCTCCCACCAGCCATGCCTCTTCTGGATGTCTCAGTTATCTCCCTTTAATTCAACTTTAACTCAACAAGTTTTTTGCTGTAGCCAGGTATTGAACTCTTTGAGTCAAGTCACTGGATCCAACCAACACTTTTATTCACTGGGCGATGTGTTTCTTGAGGAAATCAGTGTATGAAGTTTTGGAAATTATAAACTTAATGTTTTAGTACTTAATGTCTCAATAACCATCTTTTACTGGGGAAAACAACAAGCTCACCTTTCTGGATGTATTAATAAATCGAAAACAGCATGGGTCCAAGACATCTGTATACCACAAGCTAACATTCCCCAGACAATACCTCAACTTCAATTCCCACCGCCCATATAGTGTAAAGAAAGGGATCACTTGATGGGCATTCACCTTAAATTCAAGGCAGAAAAGCTATATAAATAATTAACTTTCAATCCAATCAAAATATTGGATGGGGATTTACCTTCAATTCAAGGCAGAAAAGCTATATGAATATTTCACTTTCAATCCAATCAAGATATTGGATGGGGATTTACCTTCCATTCAAGGCAGAAAAGCTATATAAATAATTCACTTTCAATCCATTTGAGAAATTGGATGGGGATTTACCTTCAATTCTAGGCAGAAAAGCTATATAAATAATTCACTTTCAATCCAATCAAGATATTGGATGGGGATTTACCTTCAATTCAAGGCAGAAAAGCTATATAAATATTTCACTTTCAATCCATTCAAGAAATTGGATGGGGATTTACCTTCAATTCAAGGCAGAAAAGCTATATAAATAATTCACTTTCAATCCATTTGAGAAATTGGATGGGGATTTACCTTCAATTCTAGTCAGAAAAGCTATATAAATAATTCACTTTCAATCCAATCAAGATATTGGATGGGGATTTACCTTCAATTCAAGGCAGAAAAGCTATATAAATATTTCACTTTCAATCCATTCAAGAAATTGGATGGGGATTTACCTTCAATTCAAGGCAGAAAAGCTATATAAATAATTCACTTTCAATCCATTCAAGAAATTGGATGGGGATTTACCTTCAATTCAAGGCAGAAAAGCTATATAAATAATTCACTTTCAATCCAATCAAGATATTGGATGGGGATTTACCTTCAATTCAAGGCAGAAAATCTATATAAATAATTCACTTTCAATCCAATCAAGATATTGGATGGGGATTTACCTTCAATTCAAGGCAGAAAAGCTATATAAATAATTCACTTTCAATCCAATCAAGATATTGGATGGGGATTTACCTTCAATTCAAGGCAGAAAAGCTATATAAATATTTCACTTTCAATCCATTCAAGAAATTGGATGGGGATTTACCTTCAATTCAAGGCAGAAAATCTATATAAATAATTCACTTTCAATCCAATCAAGATATTGGATGGGGATTTACCTTCAATTCAAGGCAGAAAAGCTATATAAATAATTCACTTTCAACCCAATCAAGATATTGGATGGGGATTTACCTTCAATTCAAGGCAGAAAAGCTATATAAATATTTCACTTTCAATCCAATCAAGATATTGGATGGGGATTTACCTTCAATTCAAGGCAGAAAAGCTATATAAATATTTCACTTTCAATCCAATCAAGATATTGGATGGGGATTTACCTTCAATTCAAGGCAGAAAAGCTATATAAATATTTCACTTTCAATCCAATCAAGATATTGGATGGGGATTTACCTTCAATTCAAGGCAGAAAAGCTCCCTTCTCTGATAAGTACAATCTTCAAAAATTTAAATCCAATTTTAATTGCCATCTTCTGATGTCTTGAATGCTGTTCATCTTTTTTCCTTTCCTCATTCCCCCTATATACAGTTTTTTCTCTCACTCTGTGTAAGCTACCAGTTGAACTCTTCCCTTGCTTTGGGTGAAATGCTTATATATATATATATATATATATATATATATATATATATATATATATATATATATATATATGGACATTTCATTGAAAACGATAGACAAGGTGCTTTTATTTAGTTTTTTATACAAATTCTCATGCGATCTAATAATTGTTTTCTTTTCGGATGATAAATTATATAAAAACCGTCTGAATGTTCTTTTTATCCGAGTGCTTTTGGCTAAACATTTAGCCCTTTTCAAGGATTATATTTTAACTGTTAAAATAAGAAATAGTTTGTTGTATGTATGTTTTATAAAATTTTTTCATTTTTCTTCAAAACACGGTCAAGATATTATGTCCATGTTCAAAATTAATAATAATGAAATCCAAAAACATATTGCAGTACTAAAAAACATTTTAACCGAAACTGAATATAATGAAACACAATACCACATCAATATAAATATTAATAATGATGAACTTGACCAATGACAAATAATTACAAAAAAGCTGTGCAACTTATACCAAGGAAATATTCTACTTCCCAACAACCATGATAAATACATGTTGAGATGTTGAGTGTTTCCACGTGAGTATATGGTAATAACGAACAAACACAGTTGTAGGGAAAAATACTGGTATATTCAGAGAGGTATTTACATCAGAGAGATTAGTAGTAGAACGAACGTAGGTTAGTAGTAACAATAAGTAATAGTAATAAAGTCCAACGGTATCTTCCGGTCGAGAAAACGGAAGTGTAACTGATCACTACAGAAGTCTCACTCTGTACTGCACTACACTGCTACACTACTCACAGTCTCTAGAACTACTGTTCTATTTATAATAATAGGATCAGTCTATTGTGGTTGTGAAGGTGGGTGTGCCCCAACAATACATAAACCTATCAACTCACATATTAACGGATGATCAAAGGAAATGTTTAAATCTAGGACCAAATTGCCATCTCCAACCTAAATTCGATCTTCTCAAAAAAAAGACTGAAATTGAAATCTTACATCAATCATTATGTCAACTGGAAAAGGACAAATTGATAATACTCTGTTGCGGACCACGATAGGGTTGCAGCGCTGGTTTACGGAATGGCCTTGTGCCAGACACCACACACCACTACCGAATCCACAATCAAAGTAAGAATAAAGAAAATATAAAGACGTGCTCTTTCCACCGTACAAACTGAAAAGAAGTAGACAGGCAAAACAACAAAAGGTTAAGAACAAACATAGATTTTATTAGAGTTTAACAAGTAGTGTCTTCCGTGAAGACCTTCAGTAAATGTACTGGAAATGTAGTTGAAGAAGAGTTTAGGTAGATTAGTAAATTGTCTTCTGTGAAGACCTTCAGTAAATGTACTGGAAATGTAGTTGAATGAGAATTCAAGTAGATTAGTAAATTGTCTTCTGTGAAGACCTTCAGTAAATGTACTGGGAAATGTTGTAGTGAATGAAATTAGATCACGCGCCAAAATTCAAATCTAAGATGACTATGGCGGGAAGGAGTTCTTCGAGAATAAATGTTCAGAAAGTCAGTTGTAATGCAAGGTAACATACGGCAAGGAAAAATACTCACTGCGAGAGTTTATGATTGTGAGTGTATGTAGTTCTTTTTAAAGTAACAGGTTCTGAGAGTATGCGTTCGAAGAATGTGAAAAATGCTCGTTCATCAGGTTGGAAGTTCCTGGGATTGAGATCTCGGTAGACGTTAGCTTCTGTCATGAAGGTGACACGACCGTGTCGTATGTATTAAGATACCGAGACGAGCCATGGGGTCTAGGCAAGGTTTTTGCCGAATAAAATTCTCTGCCAGTATCTATGGGTTCACCGGCGAGAGGAAAGTGAGCCGGCCCGGTCAGGTCGAGCGACCTGGGGCGACTAATTTTGAAACGCCAAATTTGCCGTGACGTCACGCAAAAGCGCGCGAAAAATAAATTCTTCCTCATCCTCGGCTAAGACGACGGTTTACTACTATGACTGACCGAACGTGAGAGGAAAGGGGTGAAAATGTCGCGCGTGCGTCACAATGAAGGTGTGGGTAGTGACATATCCCACACAGCTCCCTTCTTGGATTAAATGTCGGCAGACATTTAACGAAAAAGTAACGAACTTTTTAGAAAGAGTGAAAAGATTTGAAGAGTATTCTCATGTGCTGAAAAGAAGAAGTGTCTGTAATCGACGAAATGTGCAGTATGTCTCTAGTGAGTCAGAGAAGGTCGGTAGTGATCAGCTTTTATCCGGTGCTTCAAGTAGAGCTGGGTTTGTCGTCCCGTCAACCTGTTTACTGTCCTCGTCGGACGCCCGCCTGAAAATGCGAGTATGGCCATTGTGAGCTGATGTAAAATATCTACCGGTTGTAGAATGAAAGTAGTGAGAATTTTGCATGTTATTGACGGTAGAATATCGTTCTTGCAAAATTCTTCAAAATGCATCGTCGTAGGATAAGAAAGGACAGTGAGTCGCCTTTGAGAAGTAGGGTTTACACGTTTTCTGTTTCAGCACAGAAGAAGGTTGAATTTGTTCTCTGTTGGTCTTGCCTGTCCGATCACGTCGGGGTCACCAATCTTGTTGTGGACCCGATAGCGGTGCAGATCTGGCTTACGAAAATAAGGCCTTGTGCCAGACACTACACACTACCACCGGATCCCAAGACAAAGCAAAAAAAAAAGAAAAATATGAAGACGTGCTCTTTCCACCGTACAAACGTACAAAGTGAAAAGAAGTAGACAGGCAAAACAACAAAAGGTTAAGAACAAACATAGATTTTATTAGAGTTTAACAAGTAGTGTCTTCCGTGAAGACCTTCAGTAAATGTACTGGAAATGTAGTTGAAGAAGAGTTTAGGTAGATTAGTAAATTGTCTTCTGTGAAGACCTTCAGTAAATGTACTGGGAAATGTTGTAGTGAATGAAATTAGATCACGCGCCAAAATTCAAATCAAAGATGACTATGGCGGGAAGGAGTTCTTCGAGAATAAATGTTCAGAAAGTCAGTTGTAATGCAAGGTAACATACGGCAAGGAAAAAATACTCACTGCGAGAGTTTATGATTGTGAGTGTATGTAGTTCTTTTTAAAGTAACAGGTTCTGAGAGTATGCGTTCGAAGAATGTGAAAAATGCTCGTTCATCAGGTTGGAAGTTCCTGGGATTGAGATCTCGGTAGACGTTAGCTTCTGTCATGAAGGTGACACGACCGTGTCGTATGTATTAAGATACCGAGACGAGCCATGGGGTCTAGGCAAGGTTTTTGCCGAATAAAATTCTCTGCCAGTATCTATGGGTTCACCGGCGAGAGGAAAGTGAGCCGGCCCGGTCAGGTCGAGCGACCTGGGGCGACTAATTTTGAAACGCCAAATTTGCCGTGACGTCACGCAAAAGCGCGCGAAAAATAAATTCTTCCTCATCCTCGGCTAAGACGACGGTTTACTACTATGACTGACCGAACGTGAGAGGAAAGGGGTGAAAATGTCGCGCGTGCGTCACAATGAAGGTGTGGGTAGTGACATATCCCACAACTCCATCCAAACCTTAAAGATCTTCTCAAGGTAGGAGGTCTAAAAGATTATATTCCATGTAATAGAAACAAGAACATTCCAACAAAACTCAAAATTGCTGCTACAGAATTAAAAAAACAACCCTAATATAGTAATCAGAAAGGCGGATAAATCCAATATTTACGTAATTTTGGATACATTGGATTATCATAAAAAACTTCATCATCTCATTGATGATCGTTCTAAATTTACTAAATTGAATAAGAACACCACTGAATCTCTAAAGAAATATTTTAAACTTATAACATCCAACAATGCTGTTGCAGGATCCTTAAAAATAAACAAAATTATTGGAGATTACCAACCTGGCGACTTATATGGTAATGTTATATACACAAACCGGGATACCCATTACGACCTGTTATTTCTCAGATTCCAACATGCATATACCAACCATCAAAATTTCTCAATGATATTATTACCCCATATCTCCCTACTAGCATTAAATCTACCCCTGAATTCCTCCAAATACTTAAAAGCACAAAATTAAAAACAAACCACGGCATTCTTGCATCACTTGACATAGAAAATTTATTTACTAATGTTCCTGTCTCTGAAACTATTGATATTATCATTAATTCGGTGTATAAAAATAATTTAATTCCACCTCCATCAATCCAACCCAATATTTTAAGAAAACTATTGCTCGCTTGTACCACTAGAGTTCTTTTTTTTATAGCCAGAATGGTACTATTTACACACAAACTGATGGAGTAAGTATGGGAAACCCTCTCGGGCCGTGCTTCTCCAATTATTATACGTCCTATGTTGAAAACAAGGTTTTTACTAAGGTTATTAAACTTAAATATATGTTCGTTATGTAGACGATATTTTTATTTTGGCTGAAAACAAGAAAGAAATAGAAAATCTGAAAGCTACATTTCAACAAAATTCCGCCCTAAATTTTACTTATGAACTTTGTGACAAAAATAAACTTCCTTTCTAGATGTTCTCGTCGGTTTTAGTAATATTTTTAAAACTTCTGTTTAGTTTATAAAAAAACAACTAGTAAAGACTCTTGCTATCTTAATTTCTCTAGTGAATGCCCTCTTAGATATAAAATTAGGTGTTATTAAAAATTTCCTCACGAGAGCGCACAAGAACCCATCCTCTCGCATGCTTTTCTTTAAAGAATTAAATAATGTAAAGCAAACGCTGATTAATAATGGATTTCCTAATCGTTGGATTTCCACATTAGGCGTAAGGTAGCTAATAGCAACGGCGAGAATAGAAACATAAACAATAATATTAATATTTTTTATAAAAATCAGTTGAACGAAAATTATAAAAAACAGGATGAATGCAGAATTAAGAACATTATCAAAAAAATGCATAACACCAGTTGACAATAGCAAAAAATTAGATTAATTATTTATTATAAAAAATTTAAAACCTCTCTAACCTGATAGTTAAAATTAATAATTCACCTCCTAGAACAAAATTAAATAGTGCAAATATTATTTACGAATTTAAATGCCCATTAAGGAATTGTATTCCTGATAAATCAAAATTCGTTAATAATTATATAGGCCACACTACAACATGTTTGACACGCAGACTCACTCTACACCTTTCTGACAATAGCTCAATTAGATCTCATTTAAATATTCATGGAGACCTACCGGACACCATTTGGAACATACTTGTTGACAACACTAATATAATAGCATCATCTACATGCAAAAAAAGGTTAAAAATAATGGAAGCCTTATTAATAAAAACAAACAAACCAACACTTAATAATATTAACTTTGAACATGGACATAATATCTTGACAGTGTTTTGAAAAAAAATGAAAACATTTTATAAAACATACATACAACAAACTATTTCTTATTTTAACAGTTAAAATATAATCCTTGAAAATGGCTAAATGTATAGCCAAAAGCGCTTGGATAAAAAGAACATTCGGGCAGTTTTTATATAATTTATCATCTGAAAAGAAAAAAATGATTAGATTGCATGAGAAATTGTATAAAAAAAACTAAATAAAAGCACCTTGTCTATCGTTTTCAATGAAATGTGCATGAAAGAAGAATTGCTGCCTAAATGCGCGCGCGCGCGCACACACACACACACACACACACACACACACACACACACACACACACACACACACACACACACATTGATTGCAAAAACGTGAAACCCAGGGTTACAAACTATATATAGACAGATGTGGACAGAATTATTTGAAGTATTGAGGGATAATGATGAGGAAACACATGTGTTATATTTAACAAAACAAGATAAGGAATTTATTTTTAAACTTATACATTTGAAGTTGCTAGTAACTTCTTTCAGGAAAAGGAATAAAATATTTAAAGTTTGTAGTTTCGATAAATTATCAAATAGAGAAAGTGTTCATATTAAAATCATCGGACACAAAGTAATATTCCAAAATGTTTAAAACAAATTGAGAGAGTTCATTTTTCACATAAAAGTTATATGGTTGTATTCAGTATGAATGAAAAGATATATTATAAGGTACTTAGCTTTGGAGTTGAATAGAGTTCTTTGAAATTGCTCTGCTCTTATTAGAGGCTGATAATGTATCAGCATGTAATTTGACACTGGCATTATACAAATGCATGAAACTCTGGCTTTCTGCCTCCTGCTTCTTTCTGCTTTTTCTCTCTCGCTCTCTGCCTTGATTCAACTTTCTCTCCTTATTTGTATCAAAAATGATTTCACATTGGCTCATCACTTTTTCTCAGGTTGTAAGATGCTCCCTTTTTCATTGGTCAAAATAAATTTTCACATAGGCTCATTAAACTTTTCCTTGGTCTTTTCTTCAGCCCCGAGTCAATTTCTTTTTCTACTGGTCAAAATAAATTTTCACATATGATCACAAATTTGAGAACAGTGGAGAAAAGAGGGTTATTTTTATTTCATATTCATCACATATTCACCTCTACTGAATATTTGCATATTTTCTAAGGGAATGCATACATTTGCAAGTATTTACTGAATTTACCATAGATAGTTGCTTCCATATTTAGTTTTGTATAATTCATGAATTTTAAAAAAATTTCCGTCTATTATATTCATAGTTACAGATTTTTCTAAAAATTGGTCCAGTCCAAAATTATTGGCCCCTTCCCACTTATGGAAATTATGAAATAATATTGCTCTATGGCAATTGTAATGTTTTTCTTCTTAGTTTGACATTTAATACAAACACCTTTTGATAATGAAACAGTATTGACCTGATTCTATAACATTCTAAAAGGTAATGAAGATAACATGTGAGTGCCACACACTATGATAACTCATTCACTCTGCAAAGATGGCAAAGATGGCTGAAATTGACAAGAAGCTCAGAATGAAGTTAGTTGTTGTGTACAAACAAGATGATGGATATGCAAGTTTCCAAATGTTTAAATATTCCTAGATTGACAATTCATAGCATTATCAAAAAGTACAAAACTCATGCTGAGAATAAATTAAAGACTGGCAGAAAACGGTTAATTTCTGAGAGAATGGAAAGGAAAATTGTTAGAGATGTCTCGAAGAATCTTTACTTAATGACAAATGACATTGTCAATGATGGAAAGATATCAGGATTGAATTTCTTCAAATTCTTTATTTCATCATATGTGAAAAAGTGCAAATGAATTTTCCATGAAAATTTGAGGTACCACAGCTTTATTTGTAATTACGGAAGTCGTGTGAATAATTCTGTTTACAACTCTATATATTATAATAAGTGTCGACTCAAATACGCTGAAAGTAACATTTGAGGTAATGCACACACTCATCACAAAATTTAAAAATGTTGGTTCAGCCAACAGAAAGCCTGCTAAGGGACCAAAAGAAATCTACTAACAACGAATAGCTGTTAATGTTGCATATAACCGAGCCAGAAAATAACTGTCGGAAAGATTTCAAATTAAGGTTGTTTACGCATGTATAATCATGTACAAAATAGTTTCATTTTCATTTCTTAGAATGGAGTAGTTGCATTTATTTACTAAACAGGTTGCATAACTTGTTTTGTAATAATTAAATTATTTTGCTATAGAAATACATTATTTTAATTTATTTATTATTTCTAGTTTTTTGGATAACTCATATTGTTATCGACAGGATTTATTAAACATATATGCTAAAAATTTAATTTGCTCTGATTCTCTCTCTACACGTCTTTCATTTTCTCACCGAATCCAAGTAGTGACTTTTCCTCTCTTTCCTCATGATCAAAACAAAATAGTCTATTATTTATGAGGTATTGGCAGGGCGTAACGGTCATGCAAACTAAGAAAAGGAGGGACAAGTTTTCTTAATAACTATAGTTGCAGTTTAACAACTGCATTTGAATAAAATATGGATAATTTTTACTTATGTTTGCACTCTGAGTTTACTGTCAATTGAAATATTTCCTGCTTGATTTTATCATTTACATACTTATTTTTGTCCTTGGCCCATATACATAAGTATATATATATGGCACTACCCACGTTAAAATGACCTTGTGTCACATCCAGCCTTGGTGGAGAGGTTGCGTAAATATCTACTAAATCTGGACTACAGGAGTTAACCATTGCCAGTGAAGGTTTACTGAGTGTGGTGTAAGTGGAGCTATGTTTCTCCACATTTTAGATGGGAGAAGTTGCTCAGCCCTGGGGATTCCAACCAGTAGCACCTTCCTCATTTCACTAAACAGGTTGGGACAGTGTAATACTGATGCCAGTGTGACAGTGGTCGTAGGGAGTGGCAAAAAACAATTTTTGTCCTTGGCCCATATGTATAAGTATGTTTACTGCACTCCCCACATTAAAACGACCTTGTGTCACATCCAGCCTTGGTGGGGAGGCCAGGTAAATAACTATTAAATCTGGCACAGAAGTTCACTTTTGATTGGAAGTGGAATAAACTGTTCTCTCCTTTAGTGGGAAGAAGATGCTCGGTCCTGGGGATTCCAACCCTGTGGCAGCACCTTCCTGAGGGAGGTGGGGGTCATTTTAATACTGACGCCAGTGTGATGGGTTGCGGGACTGGGCAATTTTTGTCATTGACCTATATGCATACATATGTATATGAGCTCCCCCATGTAAAATATCGACCTTGTGTAACATCCTGCCTTAGTGGGGAGGCCGGGTAAATATATACTGCATATTTTTGGCATGAGAAAGAAAAATTATGATTTTTTTAAATCATTTCAACCCAAGCAAGCTAATAAAGCCACTAAGATGCAAGGAGTTATTGAGTGTGTGAGAATATGAGAAAAAGAAAACATTATTACGGAGAGTGAGCAATGAAAGAACAGGAATTAAGAAGACGGAAGATAACGATTGACATTGCATTTAAATTTTTGAAGATCCATGTTGATTGGGAACAAGAAGCCAGAAGAGAATTCTACAAGCAAGAAATATCAGAGAAGAAACAGTTAGCATAGAACTTACAGTTACATCGAGCCAATTCAACTGGAAATTGATGAGAAGTTGTGGCCAATCTAGCTATTCTTTTTGGTCAAATGTGTCTGGCTTTTTGGTTAGATTGGCGTCACTAAAAGTGAGATTTGCTTTCATTTTTTATGGCAAGGCCCTTTCTTACCTCCTACTAGGAAATTTTAAAAGTTTCAGCACTTATTCTGTATGTTCTGCATTGGAAATCAGGAGAAAAACAGTATTGCCAATGGTTAGGAATTAATATAAATGATAGATTAGAGTTATTACATATACAACTAATTTATCAAAACTTGAAAAAAATAGCTGCCTGTTTCTTAGAAAGATTTTGATGAGTCATTGAATATAATTTTTCCGTTTATTATTGTTGTTCTCTGCAACTTCTTTTGTAAACATCTGGGAACAATTTGTCATTAGATTAAAAAAAAACCACTGCCCCATAGTGTCATCAGTGTAAGGGAGATAAATTGAGTTAGCTCCCTTGAGTTAGTAGACATCATATTATGAACAAAAAAAATCTATGCCTTTGTCACATTATATCAGAAGTTTTTCTCATTGTGATATTTTTTATATTATTATTTGATATAGATTATAATAAATCATTATGGCATATTCATATTTATTGATTTTTCTAAACAAGTTTTTTTAAGGTGTTGTTGAATGCATTTTGTTTTTTAAAGTTTCATTTTTTTATGTGTGTCTATATAGCAATATTAGTAACAGCAATGCTAAACTGCTTTCTCTTTCTTTGGCCTTCATTCTTCCTGAATTTGATTTGTTTACAATGAGCAAGACTATAAGGGAGAACTGAAAATTTTATCAGCCCAACCTAGAAATCCATTTGATATTAATCGGCCAAGCCAGGAAATTTTCAGTACCCTCCTCTATAAGTATCTTTTTTATGTGTTGTCTTCCTTCATGATGTAGGCGATTATGGCTCTCCACAACTTCTTATCCTTTGTAGCTTTTATCAATATTTGTTTTTTGCTATTCTTTCCTGTTCTGGCATCTATTTACACAAGCTTGTTAAGAAGGTTACTTACTGTTTCTCACTGTCCGTCTATATGTCCTGTGAATGTTAAATTTTCCAGACCATCTTTTTTTCTAATGTGTCCCAGAAACTTGATGGTTTTCTTTTTGAATTGTTGTTTTAACAACAAATTTAAAGTTATTTATTTACAACTATACAAAAGTGACTTCTTTTATATACCATGGTTTTTTAAGGATGCAGTCGATCATGGTTCTCCACAATTTCCTCTCTTTTGTTGCTCTAAGTAACTTTTGGACAGAGTTCTGGAGAAAAGACTATGGGTCTCCTCGACTGTCTTACAGAGGCGGCTACGGCGCATTCTGAGGCGTCTGTCTCTACTACCAGAGGTAGTGTATGATTGAACGGAATAATGGCTGCTGTCGCTATGCCCCTCTTTAATTCGTTAAACGCTTTCTCTGCTATGGGAGATAACGTTCGATACTGTATGTTAGAGGGTGGATTTTCTCTGAAGAAGACGATACCCAATGGGCATAGTGTGAAAACGTTGCTAATGCACAGCGCAGAGCGGGTAAACCTCTTGGGACCGGCAGGTTGAGTAGTGGATTCAGATGTTCTCGATTGAGTTTTATGTTGGTTTTACTTATGTACCCAAGTAATTTTCTATTTTTACGTCTAAAATATATATGTTGCTTCTTTATGATCCATCTTTGTCCTTATTCTGCCATCAACTCACGAATTACTCTGCTACCCTTGCTTTCAAGATGTCCTGTGAGTGTTAAGTTCCCCAAATCTTCCTTCCTCATTATTCATCTTAGAAATTCCAGCCATTTCTTTCTAGTTGTCAGCATCAGTTTCCTATTCCTATTCTCTTAAAGCTTCCTTGTTACTCATAAGTTCTGTCCACGTTATTCTCAATATCCATCTGTAGAATCAGGTGTGCACTACTTCTTAACCCCTCAACCGGGGTGGGATGCCAAACTTGCTTAGGGACCTTGGCAGTGCTTTGTGACCCTCACTATATTATCAACATTTTCTTTTTTTCTACCTACATTTATATATGTTACAAATTAAACTAAGTCCAATTGACTATTAAAGGAGGAAAAAAACATCATTCTGGGTTCTTTTTGTTTTGTTTTTTATCCAAATCCATGAATTTCTTTTTTTTATGCTAAGTCTTTAAAAAACACTTTATAAAACTCACTATTTTTTATTCATAATATTGAATGTATTAAAATTATTCAACTTTTTAACAAGAAAAATCTCAAGTTGATGTTAAAAATTGCTGCAAAACATTGTCAATTTATTTCAGATGGAATGATCTATTATAACATGTCTCTAATTTGTATCGAGATACATTGTATTTATTTTCAATTTTTCTAGTTGAATTGTTCATTTATATTGCATATGGTTCCATAATTGTACATAATTAAGTTACAATAAAATTTATATTTTACATGACTTAGTAGACATCATATTATGAACAAAAAAAATCTATGCCTTTGGCACATTATATCAGAAGTTTTTCTCAGTGTGATATTTTTTTTTATTATTATTTGATATAGATTATAATAAATTTGGGATAAGACAGACTGAGACTGAGTCAGATAAAATTATATTCGGTAGCCCATGAAATAATATAGTAGAGGGGGGCCCAGTGTCATAGATTCAATGGGGGAGCATATCATAGATGGAGGGAGGCATGAAACTCTTGCATCAGCCCTATGTGGAAGTATACTGGGCTCATAACATGTGTAGTGAGTCAAATGCAAGATAAGTAATAGAACTGTTCAACAAACAAAATTGACAAAGTTTGCAATCAGCAATAACAAGAAAAAGAAAAGAACAAGGCAAAAAATAATATAAAACAAACAAAATATGCAAGGCAAATTAACAGTAATAAGGCAAATTAACAGAAATAAGGCAAAGTAACAGTAATATGGCAAAAAGTTCGCAAACTAAGAATTGGTGTTGGCACACAAAAGCAAGTTCCGATAAGTGAAGGTTGTGCTCTGACTTCAAGACAAGACAGACTGGGACTGAGTCAGATAAAACCGACAACTGGCCTGTTTTATTGGCTATGAAATAATCCCAGCATGTATTTGTGTGCATCTGACGATAAAGTGGGGAGGGCTAGTGTTTTGCAGTCATTTCTGGTGACTGAAACCAACACCTGTGTAGAATTATATCTCGGTCACTTCAATTTCAAATGACGCTCGCAAGCCCTAATCAATAACCTCTTCTGGTCAAGGGTCAGTTGTTATCTATCCTTACTATCTTTATAATTGTTATACTACTTTAATTAAGATTTCTTTCTGATTCACAAATACATTTCACGAGACATGTCAGCTGTATGTGAGCACTAAGAAAGCAAAATCCAAAATAAGAAAGTCCTCATCTGTGCAGGGGCTCCAAGTATCACATCTGGTCTACAAAACAAATCCCTGCAAAAATCTAAGATACAATAGCCAATCAGGAATGTTGCTGATGTGATGTGGAAAGAAAAAAAAATTCATAAAAAATAACTACGATATAGAAAGATATTATATTAACTAAAGTCATAATTATATAATATATATATATATATATATATATATATATATATATATATATATATATATATATATAATACATACAAGCAGTATAACCCGTCTTCGACCGGTACTTTCATTACTGGGAATTTTTACCGTTCAATTGGAGCAGTTTCAGTTTAAAGTCAGCCCACCCGAAAATCAATATCAGTAACAACAATTGGGTGCAAATGAGGCACATCCCCAAATAGAGGGGTTGACAATTTGAATGGGGGGCACTGAAAAGGGCTGTTTTTTGCATTCTCAGTCTTGTTTAAGCCTGTCGCAGTTAGCTCCCCTTCATTTCCTTAACCCTTCACCAGGGGTCTCTCTCTCCCTGGAGTATAAATACGGGCTGACCTTTCGCCTCTCTCTCTCTTTTCTCTGCTTACGCGCACGTGCGAGAACTATCTCGATTTCGGTCGCGGGGCGAAACCTCGCACGTGGGGCGAGGTACAAAAACTTTCTCCTAAAATTTCCAATATGTGAACTCTAATACACAACCAGCGTTTCCCATGTTCAGGGAACACGCTAAAACAAAATTCACCCGTACGGACATTTCAATTCAACACACACACAATAACTTTCCATACAGACACTGTAACGTTTTATTCATGTTTTAAATGATGTATTTGTAACTCGTGTTTTAATCTATTTGTAATTCACGTATTAATATATATTTGTTTTGTACATATATATCGGTCTCGTTTGTTTTCTTTTGCTTTCATTGGACTCCATTAAAGTCCAACATTTTTATGTAGCTGGACCGGCCAGCGGAAGCCATAACCTAGAGATAACTCATCTTCTCTTCTTCCATTCACACACCGCATGGTCCACATTACAAGCCTCACGCGCAGCAGCAGCTGAATCCTTTGATCATCATTTTCCGCCTCGCGCGCAGAAGCGTTCAGGTATGCTCTTCTGGAAAGCCGATGGCTACGTTGATCTTCGAACTCAGTGGGTTTGATTGAAACATTCCGAGAGGTATTTTGAGACAGGCAAACTGAACGTTCTGAAGACGATTCGTTATCTCTTATTCGAATGGTGTATCTAGCGGCAGCGGTTTTACAACCTAGGCAAGTTCTTTTCTTTGTTGGCATGTCTTATGCAAGTATGAATTCTCAAATGGAATGTGTGGTCAAATACCAAAAAGGGAACGCTGTAAAACCACAGGGATCACTAAGCTCGAATAACTTTAGGAAAGTTTGGAAAAATAAATGTTGAGTAATAAAATAGCAATCTTACTTATTACTGCGATGAATGCAATGCAAAAACTGGCAAGACAATAAAAAAAAATTAAATTGGGAACGGCTATAAACGACAATGAAAGCAACGCCTTAAAACTGTAGTAGGCTTTATGCAAGGGAAAAGGTAACCTCACTTAAGAGAGATTGATTGTTTGGCCGTGAGAAGGGGAATGTGTAATTGGGACTCGAAACCGGCACTGAAGAATTATCTATCAAACAAAAAAAAATTAATCGAAATCGGATGAAAACTGTGGAAACACATAAAGAACACCCGATCACACACATACACATTTTGAGAATAATAGATATAGATATATAATACATATATATAATATATATAATACATATATATAATATATATGCATATAATACATATATAGAATACATATGTATATTACATATATAATATATTTATAAAACATATATATATATATAATATATATATATATATTTATATATAGATATATAAAAATATTTTGAATATATATATATATATATATATATATATATATATATATATATATATATATATATAAAAAAGGAAGAGGTTATAGCGGTTCCAACGAGAGAAAAGTGTGTATATTAAAAAGAAGAGAGGTACCGCAAACGTTTTTGGTTGTAATGTGGATTTAAATAAAAAATATTATGCTTTATTTTTACATAATTTTACTACACGTGTTTCTGGTCTCGCGACCGTCTTCAGGTAAAGGTTGGAGATTTCCACATATTATTAAAAATAATTAATTTTTTTCTTTATGTTTTTCAATGTTAAATATTCTCGATACGAGACATTCTCTGTTTTTGTGTTAGTAATCCGAATGTCTCTCTCTCTCTCTCTCTCTCTCTCTCTCTCTCTATATATATATATATATATATATATATATATATAGTACAGGTAATCGATCCGGGTGGATCCTAGTAATAGTATTAAAACTGATCTGTAGAGAGCTCGATGTATTTATTATAACAGAGCATATGTATTTTTTGCAAAAAAACAAAATTACCTCAACATGTTGGGGTAATTTTTGTTTTTTGCTGTAAAAAATACATACATATATATTTTGACTAAAACTTTTTTGCTAAAAATATTGACCCTGAAGATGAACAATGATGTTCGAAAGCGCTAGGTCATCGTATGGACAATACATATTTCGAAATCATTTTCAAATAAAAAGTCTCATTAGAGAATATGAGAAAATTCAAAAGAAAATATGCAAGACTATGTTGTCTTTAACATTCAATACTACATGTTTAAAAGAAAAGTTGCTGCCAAATTACACACATATATATATATACATAAATCATCACTTGATAAGACACCAGAAATGTTAAAACAAAATCGCAACTTTTATAGTGATCTGATAACATGTCTATGTTATAAATTTGAATATATACAGTAAATTTCCACAGAATAATTCTGTTGAAAAGATAAATTGGATTTAATGTAACTATGACAACAACAAATTTTGCTTTCATTGTTTGCCTTGATACATTCGTAAGACGAAACCTGTCGGCAAAAACTAAGATTTCTTCCAATTGTAATACTTATACTAATTTGACTAATATATAATATACATAATGCATATATATAATATATATATACTACATATATATATATATATATAATATATAGAATACATATATTCATAATGCATATATATGTAATTATATTATATATATATATATATATATATTACATATTTTTATATATAACATAGATATATATAATACACATATATAATATATATAATACATATATAAATACACACATATATATATATATATAATGCATATATATATGTGTGTAATATTTTTAGACAATATGAAAATGTGATCTATGTATCTTGCATATATAGGAGCTTTATTAGTGTCATTAAGTATTTTATTTCTAAATGTGCCATATAATAATTAGAAAAAAGGGGGCCTAATGGAGATCCGATCGCTATACCGTCTATTTCAGTATAAATATTACATAGGGGGTCATAAAAAGTTACTTGAGTGGTCCATGATTATAATATTTTTTTAAAATAGTCGGTTTAATATTGATGGGTGGGAGAGATCACAGATGTGTATGTATATATGTATATGTATATATATATATATATGTGTGTGTGTGTATATATACGTATATATATATATATATATATATATATATATATATGTGTGTGTGTATATATATATATATATACGTATATATATATGTGTATATGTATATGTATATATATACACATATGTGTATATATACGTATATATATGTATATGTATATATATACACATGTGTATATATATATATGTATATGTGTATATGTAGATATATATGTATGTGTATATATATATATGTATCTATATATATGTACATATATATTTATATATATGTATCTATATATATGTACATATATATTTATATATATGTATCTATATATTTGTACATATATATATATATATATATATATATATATATATATATATAAATATAAAAGTGGACATGGAAGTCAGCACTTAGAGGCGACAGTCTGTTTCATGCTAGTGCAATCGTCAGGCGACTAGTGCTGTTATTTTTCTCGGCTATTTATATAAGGGTCAGTGGTGCATTATGGGTAGTCTATTTTGGCGGTTACTTTTACCGGAAGTGGCTTATTTGTTTATTTATTTATGTCAAATTGTTTTGCTTGTTTTTTGTTTGTTTTTTTATTTTTATTTTTATTTTTTATCTTATATATTTATTTATTTATTCTTTTATTTTGATCGGTGTTTTTGGTTAACGTAGTAAAAATTTGTTTATATAGCTTATTGTTGGTAGTCTATAATGGCCGTCATTACCGGAAATCGCTTGTTCGCTTATTTATTTGGGTCAAATTGTTTTGCTTGTTTTTATTTATTTTCATTTTTATTTTTTATCTTATATATTTGTTTATTTGTCATTGATTAAATCTGTTTGTTGAATTTGTGGTTTTTTCAAAACCAACCCTGCATGCAGACTCATAAACCCAGCCAAAAGCGAACTAGGTAAAATAAGTAAAACAATACTAGAAAGAATTAATTCTGAACTTAGGAAGAAGTTAGGAGTAAACCAGTGGAAAAACACAAAAACAACCATTGACTGGTTCAACAGCATAAATAACAAACAAAATTGCCACTTCCTACAATTAGACATAAAAGAATTTTACCCATCCATAACAGAACGTACACTAGATAAGGCCATCAACTTAGCTCAGGAACAAATAATAATAAAACCAAACGAAATCGACATCATTAAGCACTCACGTAAATCATTATTATTTCACCATGAAGAAGCATGGATAAAGAAAGATGGGATATTTGACACTACAATGGGAAGCTTTGACGGTGAAGAGACATGCGAAATCGTAGGCATTTACTTACTACACGAACTAAGCAAAATAATAGATAGAAATGACACAGGGCTCTACAGAGATGACGGTCTCATAATCTTAAGAAACTGCAACAAACAAAAGACTGATAAAACTAGAAAAGCAATAATTAAAATTTTCAAAAATAACGGATTCGAGATAGATATAAAAACTAACCTAAACGAAGTAGATTTTCTAGATGTCACCTTCAACCTAAGAAAAGGCACACACAAACCATACAGAAAACCGAATGATAAACCACAGTACATACATATATACTCCAACCACCCACCTTCTATAATCAAACAGATACCTAAATCGATTAACCGCAGGCTTTCCGACAATTCTTCCGATGAATCTATATTTAACAAGGCCAAGAAAGACTACGAAACAGCCCTAAAAGATAGCGGATTCCCAGCAACACTCACATACTCACCACAGAACACAAAAAAGACCAACAGAAAAAGAAATATCATATGGTTCAACCCACCGTACAGCAAAAACGTAAAAACAAACATAGGAAAAATATTCTTCAAGCTTTTACACAAACACTTCCCGGAATCAAGCACCCTACACAAAATATTCAACAAAAACACAGTAAAAATCAGCTACAGTTGCACCGAGAACATGGCACAAATAATAAAAAAACACAACAGAAAAATTATTAACAAACCACACGAACAAATTAAACCCACGTGCAACTGCAGAATAAAAAACGAATGTCCCTTAAACGGTAATTGTTTACAAAACAACGTAATCTACCAAGCCACGACAAAATCAGCAGATAATGAAGAAAAAGTATATATAGGAGTAACCGAAGGACCATGGAAACAAAGAAATTATGTACACAAAATGTCTTTCACAAATAGTAAATATGCGAACAGCACAATGCTTTCTAAGTATATCTGGGAAATAAAAAACAAAACACACACCACACCAAAAATATCTTGGAAAATAAGGAAAAAATCATCAGCCTACAACAACCTATCAAAAACCTGCAAACTTTGCTTGGAGGAAAAAATAGCTATCATTACCTTCCTAGATGAAAATAAATTATTAAATAAAAGATCCGAGCTAATCTCAAAACAAAATGTAGACATGAAAACAAATTTTTACTACGTAACTTAAAATAGAAAAATAAATAAATATATAAACAAACAACAATAAAATAAGCAAAATAAATTACTCCAAACAAATCATAAAACCACACCTGTTAGAATATACGAAACAAAATCAAAACAAAAGAACGGACGAAAGTTATAACTGTTATACAAATAAAAAAAAAAAAAAAAAAAAAAAAAACATTAATAAAAGATAATATACTACGTTACTTAAAAACCGAAAGCCAAAAAGATATAGTGTAACAAATAAATAACAACAAGTATAATAAATCGATCTAAATACATCCAAATATATAAATAAACTAACAACCGATTACGATAAACTAGCCATTTAAAAAACAAAACAAAACAAAAACAAATAAAGATAACCAACCTAAATAGATAAATTAAAAACTGTTCCCACCTAAATAATAGTCAGAAAAAACCACAAATTCAACAAACAGATTTAATCAATGACAAATAAACAAATATATAAGATAAAAAATAAAAATGAAAATAAATAAAAACAAGCAAAACAATTTGACCCAAATAAATAAGCGAACAAGCGATTTCCGGTAATGACGGCCATTATAGACTACCAACAATAAGCTATATAAACAAATTTTTACTACGTTAACCAAAAACACCGATCAAAATAAAAGAATAAATAAATAAATATATAAGATAAAAAATAAAAATAAAAAAACAAACAAAAAACAAGCAAAACAATTTGACATAAATAAATAAACAAATAAGCCACTTCCGGTAAAAGTAACCGCCAAAATAGACTACCCATAATGCACCACTGACCCTTATATAAATAGCCGAGAAAAATAACAGCACTAGTCGCCTGACGATTGCACTAGCATGAAACAGACTGTCGCCTCTAAGTGCTGACTTCCATGTCCACGTTTATATTTACACACGCTCTATCTCTGATATTGAGCACTTTACCCCATAAATATAGCACACTTTAAGACTATATTTCTGCATATATATATATATATATATATATATATATATATATACACAAAAGTGAACATTGAAGTCAACACTCAGAGGCGATAGGCAGTTTCATGCTGGACGCAATCGTCAGGCAGCCTGACGATTGCGTCCAGCATGAAACAGCCTGTTGCCCCTGAATGTTGACTTCAATGTTCACTTTTATATTTATATTTACATACGCTCTATCTCTGATATTGAGCACTTTATCCCATAAATAAAACTATATTTCTTCATATATATATATATATATGAGCTCTCGGGCGAGAAATCGTGAGTTTGTAAACAATGACTACTACTGCTACTAATGCAATACTCTTCGATAAAACGAATCGCGTTATCTAAAAATAAATACGCGTAAACTCACCTTCATCACTGTCGTCCGCTAACGGCTTAGGGGTAGATTCTCCGACTGTTGCCAATTCAGCCGGGTTTAGATCCTAGCTAGAGGCAACTGGACGTCTAGCCACACTGATGAGCTCTGGATGACAATATATATATATATATATATATATATATATATATATATATATATATATATATATATATATATATAGTACAGGTAATAAATCCGTTCGTATATAATCCAAGTGGATCCTAGTAATATTAAAACTGATCCACAAAAAGAGCTCAAAGTATTTATTATAACAGAGCATATAAATTACACAACAAAATCCCAAATTACCTCATATAGATCTTATTCAACCTAGGTGTTCGTGTGGGAATTAGAAATTTAAAATTTAACTTTGACAGCAGTGGAAAACTGGATACAGAATTAATCCATTTCGATGTTTCAGTCAGATGAATTGCCCTAGTCTTTGGTATGGGGAGGGTTAACGGTATTAGCTTTAAAAGGAAGAGGTTTTATAAAATTAAGCCGGATATTAACCTTATGACATTAAATCGGTGTTATATGAAGAATGAAGTGTTAAAATGAAACTAAAATAGGGCCAGGAATGGAGATTTATATATATATAAAATTAATTAAGTACATAGGCTAAGATCTTACCTGCCGAAGAAAAAATTGCAATCCCTCTATAATTAGCACATGATTCCCGGGCACCTTTACCCTTATATATAGGTATCATTGTTGTATGCCTCCAATCTTTTGGCACTTCTCCCTCTGTCCAAATCTTTACAATAAAATCATACATAAGTTGACTTAAATGTGTTCCACTGTAACGGAATGTCTCAGCAGGAAGGCTGTCAACCTCAACAGCTCTACCCATTTTGAATCCCTCCATACCATGCAGAACCTCGCCCAGCGATGGTTGGCTGTCAAGTTCTACCATTATGGGTCTTTGGGTATTTTCTCGAGAACCACATTTGAAGGCCTATTCGGTAGCCCATGAAAGTGTTTCTTCCATCTCTTGACCATGCCATCCATGACTGTGAGGAGATTATTGCCGTCCTCTGTCCCGAGAGGCGCAATCTTTGTGGATCTGGGACCAAATACTTGTTTCCTCAAGCAATACACCAGCTTGGTATTATTTGAATTCGCTGCATTCTGTATTTCATCTGCTAACTTTGACCTCTGACCACTATTTTTCCAGTATAGTTCAAAGAGCACGTTGAGTTTCAGCTTTTGAAGCTTTAAACTCCTTGCACAGATTACTGTGTTGTTATTTGCACAGGCCTTTTTGCATCATCGAACTTCGTATCCGATTCTTTCTTGCAATGATCTCCTTGATAGCATCATCATTTTCATCAAACCAGTCTCGATGTTTTGCTGGCATTTTACCCAGATCTTCTTCAGTCGCTTCATATATATTCTTCGTCCCATTAAAATGTATCATTGATTTCAGTAAGACGTTGTTTTAGTGATTCCTGTGTTTCCAGGGAATGCAGTTTTGCGACATTCAAACGTGCAGGAGGCTTTCCATTGTTTTGTTTAGTTGCTGGTTTAAGAACAAAATTTTGCATATCTCTCTTGCGGGCGATGACATAATCAGTGAGATGACATTGGTGTGAACGGGGATGCATCCACGCAGCAACATGATCACCCCTGTGCTTGAATTGAGTGCTGGAGATAAAAAGATTAAACTCAGTGCAGAGTTCAAGAAGCATTAAATCATTGGTGTTGATTTTCCCGACGCCATATTTCCCCAAACTACTCCGGGTCTCCCAATCTATACCAACTCGGGCATTGAAGTCACCAAGAAGGACAATCTTGTCATCTTTTGTAATCATGTTCAGTATACTTTTCAAAGATTCATAGAACTGAATCTTTAAAATGTCGGTAGAGTCCATTGTTGGAGCGTAGGCACTAATGATTGTAACGTATCGTGACCCATACAGATGTAGGCGATGGGTCATTAAACGCTCACTGACCCCTTTAGGAAATTCAGTAAGTTTTCGTACAAGTGTGCTACACACAGCAAAACCCACACTAGCTACTCTATCCTTCACAGCGCACATTTCCTTCCAGAAGAAAGTGTAGCTAGCTGCTACTTCTTGAAGTTGACCATCACCAGCTAAACGAATTTCTGAGAGAGCAGATACATCTATAGAATATCTCTATAGCTCATTAGACACTAGAGCTGTTTTGCGTTGAGGAGCAGATTCGACAGGATTATGTACAAGATTTCGTACGTTCCAGCAAAATAGTTTCAGTTTCATCATTAGTTTTTTTAACTTTTGTTTGAGCGCCAAATAGGCATCTGCCAGCCGTGCTATACTGGCCAGATGAATGAGACAGGCAATTTTGGGGTCACATTTTCTAGACCCTTCCAGCAATTTTCTGGTGAGAAGTGCTCTTCTTAAAACGGCTGCTCAGACACCCTTGGAAGTGTTAAAATTATCAATCGCTGTCGGTCGGTCAGGAGTTGTCTCCCGTCTACCATATATTTGTTAAGGGATCAGATATCCCTTTTAAGGGTTTTGGGTTGTCTGCTCCTGGTTTCTTTTTCTTCTTGTAGAGGGCTACCTCGTTTTTTTTTTCTGTTTTACTGTCACTGTCCTCTGATGTGAATAAAGTGCTCGCCTCGTGCGTGGCTTAAGTGGAAAATGTCTGTCTGGTCTTTTGTTCAGTTTATCTTCCAGTCTGAAGTTTCAAGTGGATACAAAACAAGGTATGTCTCAATATGATTGATTCTGCACTTTATTAGTATAATTTCAACAGGAAGAAACGAAAGCCACCCCTGTCTCAATGAACATGAGTTAGCGACTATACATCTACCCAGAGGCCGCGAAATGTGCAGGTGTTGCGGGGCCGATAAGGATGTCGCCCCCGCAAGCTTATCGAAGAAAGGTGAGAAACAGCTAAGACAATGAGAGGACAAAGGCGGAGATTTATGAAACAATAAACGTCGAATTTATTTATCCAAAGTGTACAAGAGTGTACTCTGGAGAAGTGTGTTGTATCGGTGTCGAGTCCGTTATGATTGGCTTCCTTCAGGGAAGTTGGTTCGGTTGTATCGGCGACACGGGTGTAGAGTTGGTCGGCGGTGGTAGCTGGACGACTGCCGGATGAGAGAGTTGGCAGTAGCTAGTTGGTCGAAGACGTACGAAGGTTCGTTGAGTAGGTTAGGACGAGTCCCTAAACAGGGCCGAGTCAGATTAGTGATACGACTTCCAAGGCGGATCAACCGCGGTGACGGGATCGCGCCGAAGTGTAACACTTGAAGCTGGAGTCAGAGAGGAGATACGTCTTCCAGGGCGGATCGACCGCGGAAACGGGATCACGCCGAAGAGTATTCTCCCGACAAAAGCACCGGAAGCTCACAAAGGTAGCGTACTACACTTTGATCCAGGCCCCAAGGAGCTAAGAAATATGTGAAACGATTTGTTCAAGTACTCCCTGGCTAAAGGGAGTAGAAAACCGTAAATATAAAATGAATCCCCATGTTGTTCGATATTTGAGAAGCACTGCCTAATCCGATGCTCACGAGGTACTGTTTTAGAGTCAACAATATTGGCCGGTCGTCCAGTTTCTCGCATGCTGCTTGACTTAAATCTGCGAGATCAGGGGTTGTGAAGGTCAAGGTCATTTTTCTAGGAAGCGGCTAATGGCGGTCCTGCCCGCTCGCGGTCGGTAGCGATCGTTCGTTTCTCGGCTTCAAGGCTAAGATCACGGTGTAGTATCTGTTCTCAGATTACTCGCTGGACGATCGCCTATGGACTGAGATTCGATCTCTGATACAGGTCGGTCGCAGGGGTTCGTCCCTGCACTGGTAGTATCGCAGCTACGTCTAGCTATAGCCAGCTTTGACAAGCTATGACCAGCTAAAGACCAGCTATGACCAGCTAAAGACCAGCTTGGACAAGCTAAGAGCAGCTAAAGCCAAAGCACTGCGGCCCGGGTGTAAACTCGGGTCCATTCCCCCTCCCTTCCCACGTTAAACCCCGACCTTGTGTCACAACCTGGCCCTGTGGGAGGTCAAGTAAATCCAAAGGCTAAGATCACGGTGTAGTATCTGTTCTCAGATTACTCGCTGGACGATCGCCTATGGACTGAGATTCGATCTCTGATACAGGCCGGTCGCAGGGATTCGTCCCTGCGCTGGTAGTATCGCAGCTAAGACTAGCTATGACCAGCTAAAGACCAGCTAAAGACCAGCTTGGACAAGCTAAGACCAGCTAAAGCCAAAGCACTGCGGCCCGGGTGAAAACTCGGGTCCATTCCCCCTCCCTTCCCACATTAAACCCTGACCTTGTGTCACAACCTGACCCTGTGGGAGGTCAAGTAAATCAACAGGTCAGCAGCTACGCACTTCCAGCCCGTCAGACCTGTACATGTCGCTGCATTGGACTTGGATTAGAAAAAAAAATAAAAGCTGGCCAGTTGTCAGTAATGGCCGTGCGGGTTTTAAGGTCGGATGCAGCTTACACAACACTACATCGACCCTCACCACAAAGCCACATTGCCCAGAAACAAGCAGTTGCAAGATATTTAGTGTGGCTATGAGGCAGGTTGACTATCAGTTTCCTTCTCCTAGGAGACTGCCAGAAGGCTTGGGAGGTCCCACCCCCAGTGGGTTAACCGTGCGTCTGGATACCAGCCAAAATATTTCTATCGCCTCGCGCAGAGATAGCTAGATGGCCGTTGACCTCTCAAAGAGGTTCATCCGCCCTTTGACAGGTCTTGTATTTGTCCTGCACGGATTCTAGCCTCCCTCCTCACCACACACACACGCACCCCCCACACACTATGTCATGAAAATATTACCTTCGTTTTTCAGGTGGGTTAACAAAAGAACCTGAAAAAGACAAAGTGATGTCTGCCTCCCATGAAAAGTGAACTACAACTGCGTCACACCACATGCTACACATCGTGAGTCTGGGGAGAAGTGGGACTGAGCAACAGAAACAAGTTTCCAATTATGAATTATGAGTAGTTAAAAAAATCTTTGGGTCTAAAAACACCTCGTGTGACGAGTACAGGGTTAAAGATAGTAGGGTCTATGACTGCCTAAATAACTAAAGGTAGAGGCAATAAGTGCCCAAGCAGTAAGTGGAAAAGCAGAATATTATACCCTACGCAAGATTATTAACAACTACCATTGGATTGAGAAAATACGAAGGAAATCACATAACACTAACGAACCGGGTCACTTTAAAGAACAATTAAAAAAAAAACTTTAAAAATTTAAGTAAGTTGGTTTTAGTTGGTACTAGTTAACTTAAAATTTTAGGTTAAAAATAGCTTTCATAGATTAAGTTTCCTGATGGACCTAAATAATTTTTCCCATTAAATAAAAAAGTAAGAAAGTCCAAAAGAATCCTGGAGACTAGGAACATCTCCACTGAAAAGTAAGGATGCATGATTTATACTTGTTTAAATGTCTTCTTGTATCGTATTTTTTTTTTATCTCTACAAAAATAGTAAAACTCCATCGAAAATAAACAAAATCATGTTTTGTGTTAGATTTTCAGTAAAGAATAAAGATTTTAAATGACAACTCTCCTCAAATGATTATCATAAACAAAATAATTTTCACTTAATAGATGTTTTTTCTTTAAGTTTTTTTAAATACAGTGTACTGTAACCGGATATAAGAGAGATTTTCTCTGGTCCCAAATTAGAGCCTGTGTTAATAGACCAAACCCGGATATAAGAGAAACCCGGATATAAGATAAATCTTATCCGGTCCCGACAACCCTCTTATATCCGGGTTACACTGTAATTTTAATTTATAATGGCAATAAAAACAAAACAAAAAAAATCAATAATTATGAAACTTATTTTGCTATACGAAAGAAAGTAATTTAACAAAAACAGTTATACAATGTCACAGACAGTATCGATAAATTCAGAATTTTAACCTTAGAATCTGAATTAAAAATAAAATGCTTATTTGAATTGAATATTAATTTCTGTTTTGTTTTTAGTTTTTGTTTGAGGATTGAAGTAGTAAGTAATCATCTTTCGAATTCAGTGAAAACTGTGAAACAAATTTTTTCGAGCACTTATTTTGTAGAATAAAAAAAATGTTAACAGCTCTAAACACTGACTAAAATATAAAAAGTTTTAAAATAAAACTCTTTCCGTTGGTATTTAAGTTCGTTAAAAATTAAAAATGACAGGAAAGAAGACAAGAGAACGAAACTGCAAGTCAATTGCCGACAAAATTCAGAGAAAATAAACAGAAACTATAACACGTAAATAAATCCACTACGCGCCAAAAAAAAAAAAAATGAAAAAACGTCTATTGTGCAATTTCAATCGTTAATTTGTTGTATTTTTTAAATGGTTTAAGTTTCGTTTGCATGAAATGGTGGAATAAAAGCGAATAAAATTTCGAAAAAAAAACCTCCCAAAAACTGGTTATAAAAGTTAACACATTGCAACTATGCGAAAGAAGTTTTCTGTTTCATTTAAAAAAAAAAAAAATATTTTTGTATTTCTGGTTTAATTCTGAATATTGCACCACGCATTGATTGAGTAATAAAAGAAATCAATCGCTACTGGAAATATACACAGAAAAAAAAATTTCTAAATGTAATTTCTTTATTCTAAAAATGTAAGTTCTTTATTTGATTTTAATTTCAAATAAAACTGTACCGATGTCTTTATTTAAATAGTAACAAAAAAAAAAAAATTAAATTAAATACCCGCCTCCCCCCCCCAAAAAAAAACGAACGAGCGAAGGCAATTAAAGAAGTGGAAAGCCCCACATTTGAAACGGCTGTGATTGGTTGACTTGTTACCACGTGACCACGTGTTTTCCATGTGACATCACTTCCAAAGTTCACTTTTTGTTTAGTTCCTGTCGCACATAGACCGAGCATGTATAGCCATTTTGAGTCGACGATTTCGGACTCATCGTATTTAACTACATTGTGAATGGACACATGTACTTACGGAAGGTATTTTCGTGCGTTGGAAATGTTGCAGGCGTGTTGTTAAGTATTTATACATTTATTATTTTCAACGCCCTACCCCACAAAAAAAAAAGAAAATATACATCAACAATCACTACTAAACAGTTTTTTTTAGGTTACTTTCTTAGTTTTTTTTATTTTTATCGAAACTAAAAAAAAAAACTGACGAAATTATGGATGTATTGGTTAAATCACCTTCGCCTACTCGCAGTGGTGGAGCTGTTCTTCATAATTTACAAACCACTCCACAAGAAAATCAAGACAGATTGATTGCCGCTGAAGTAATGACTAAATTTTCTCAATACGCCTATAAATCAGAACGGGGTGTATCTCCTAAACAGAAATATGTCAGTGACAGTGAGAATAGTAATAGTAACAGCAATAGTATCAGTAGTAGTAGTAGGAATAGTAAGCTTATTACTTCTACTACCACTAGTAGCATTGCTGCTACAACTACTATTGTCAACAATGCAAAAATCCCTTTGCCTTCTTACCAACAACAGTTATCATCTGTCCACAGTTCCGCCACTGCATCTGTATTCCCCCAAAAATTAATTATTTTAGAAGCTAAGATCAATAGACCATTATCCCTTTCAAAAAATGTACAGCGTGGAATTCCCCGAAGTTTCAAATGTGAAATGCAGCAACAGCCAAAACAAGATCAGCTCATTTGTGGTCGCGCCCCGAAAACAAGTATAGACAACTTAGTTACGTCCTCTCCAAGTGATTCCGTTCTAAATAATGCCAAGAGATCTTCTGATAAAGAAGACCGGATGATAGTGGATCCTTCTCCGCATGAAGGGAAAAAAGAAAATGAGAATTCTCATGATGACTGCACTTTACACAACACAAACAACACAGACAATGATGACACACACGAAAGCAACAACAACCCTATTGTTAGGAAAAAAAGTTTGCCAGTGTTAAATGCTCGCATTTTAAAAGAACTTTCCACCAATAACCAGAGTCTTGTTTACTTGATACACCCTTTCAATGATAATTTTCTGGTCAGGTCTATCAATAAAAAGGATTTCATAAATTCTTTTCTTAAGGCGAAACAAAAGTTAATCAAAATTACTGGTAACGTTTTTGAACCCCAGATCAGTGATTTAGTAACCAGCGGCAGTGAATTCCCCATTTGGGGAACGATAAAAAATAGTTCTATTCATTTTTTTGCACCGAAAGAGAGCAAAAACTTAAACAATACAAATATCCTTAGTGAACAACATGTAACAAATAAAGCTTCTGAAAGCAATGACTCTGATAAAGTCTTGAACTCTGCGATTTTGAGCAGTACAATTTCAGAACCTTCTCCCACTGAAAAAGTGGCAAGTTCTCTCCCACTGAAAAAGAGAAAGGTTGCCGATTCCGTCTTAACTGATTCTGAGACTCAAAGCCCAGTACCTTCAACACTTTCGGTAACAGCTGAGGATTCTTCTCGATTAATAAAATCAGTTTCTCAACATGCAGGTGAGTTTATTAAAGAAAGAAAATTGACCCCCCCCCCCCAAAAAAAAACTCCCCAAAAGACAATGACTTTTTGCTGTGATGGAAACTAAAGCAGTCAGGGTGTTATTGCGACCAGAAATGATTCTTAAATTTTCTTTTTTATATATTGCTAAAAAAATATAAAATAGGGGGAATCCAGTTTGCTATGTAAATTCGTTGTAAAATTGATCTTTCTAGTTTCTTACATTTTTTAACTTAAGAAATCACGTCGTATGAGCATATTTTGTTTTGACTTCCGTATATAGGGGGGATCAATTTACATTGCATTACAAACAATACATTTACAATGAATTTATAAAGCATAGTTAACCGGACCTCTCCCCAACGTCTATAAAATTTGAATTTGTTAATTGTTTTATTCGTGATCTGGAGTGTATGAAAAATGTTTATTTTTTGGTTACAGTGCCTAGACTAAAAAAAAAAAAGGCTTGATGCTAACTTTGCACCATCCCCGAATTCGTAATTCCATAACTCTTGCTCTCCGCAGTTGTGTATTTCCAAACCTGAGCAACTCGTGGAAATCGACGAAGAAAAAATATATGATCTGATGGATAGTTATTTTGCAGATTCTGTAAAATCAAATTTTTTCTTAAAGACTTTTTTTAGTTTAAAAAATTTTAATCATTTTTGTCATGAAATCGCTAATTTTTTTTAAATTTTATCCTAATATTATTGGTCTTTGAATTGGTAAATAAATTGAAAATACCTTTTTTTTTACTCTCTAATCTTCATTGATGTTGATTTTCATGACTGAAAAAATGAAAACAATAGTCCTTCAGACATTGTTTTTTTTCTGTGCAAAGATTTGTTGATTTCTATGCATCCATGTTTGCTTAGAGGGTGATTATGGAAATAAGCAACTGGTGGGTGAAAAAAAAAGTATATTAGCACCCAAATTTTAATGCACGGAAAGTAGTGTTTGGATGGGAAGTACAACCAAAAGAAAGAATAATATTAATAATCCTTCCAAAAAGTCTACTTCAGCTCTATACTTATGTCTCTGAAATTTTATTCACTATTTATTTTTTTTCTTCTCTCCCAATAGGAGTAGACAGATTTGCATATCGGCCGGTTCACACTCCTCTCCACTCTTGAACAGGAATAGAGGTTTATCTATAGTTTCCTGTTCCTTTTAAAGTTTATTTCCTCACCATACTTCTTTCATCCCCAACTGATTTCTTGAAATAAATGTTATTAATTAAATCTTGACTTTTTAAAATCTGGAGTTAGCAGTTATCTTTCTTGCATAACTCCAAGAACTTCATTTCTTGCCCTTTCTTACACTCTTACAACATCACACTGTAACCCTTTACTTTGAGTGGCTCTTAGGCCTTGTATTGGGTGATCATTAATAAAGAAAAAAATGTGCAATCTTGGAAAATAAAGCAACATTTATCTACAAGTGCAAATATTAGGTTGGTGCAAAAATAGTCATTTTATATATATAAGTTGAACGTCAAAAAACGACATTATTTTTACACCAACCTAATACTTGATTGTCAGTACTTTTCATGAAGCCAATTAATTCTGACCTGCTCCTACAATTTTCATAAAGATTATTTTATTTTTATCATTTTTGTTTTATTTGACATTAATTTTGTCATTGGTGTTTAGGAAATTTAATTTGGTTGTTTCATTTAAAAAAAAAATAAAGTTACTCAGTAATGATAATATTAGCTATTTAGAAGGAAATATTTGGCATTCATTGAAGGAGCAGCTCTAATCGTTGTATGCCAATGTTTTCTCAGTTACTAGTCAAAGTCTGAGTATTTGTCTTTTTGACCTCACCATGTGGCTTACTGACCCAGCCACAACTATGATCTGGTGGGCAATTATTTTTCGTTGTTTATGATTCTCTTTTGGCTGGCGTGTCTGGATCATAAAAACCCAAATTATTTTATTTTTCATTCTTTTAACTGTTTTTTCTTTTTTTTTTTTTTTTCTTTTTTTTTTCTTTCAAATACTTTCTAAAAATAATGTTGGTGAACAGACACATATTAAAGAGAATAATTTCTTGGCAAATATGGATCTCCCTGCCTACAATAAAACAAGGTGTCAAAAGGATGGTTTTTCCCATGACACCTTTATTCTACCTGTTCTATTTCTTTTAAAAAGCTGCTGACACTTGAGTATGAACATAGATTGCCAGTGAGCAAACACAGGTGATCCCATTATTGAATTAAGTAGACCATGTAACCATAGAGGAAACATATATAGGTAGTCGCATGACGTCTAATTGATCTTCATTTCTAGTCTATCCTCTATTACTATATGGACAGCTATTCTCTACTCTATGTACTATACTATTTCTCTATTTGGATCACTATACAGATTACTAATCGAGCGAGTATTATCGAGCAAGTGCTATTGGTGTGAGTGATATTCAAAGGCGTCTGACACCAGTATTGTTCAACAGCATACTATAGTTGTATCTGCGATTACAAAGTCTCTACTACAATGTTGATATTACAAAGTGTCAAATGAGTGTTTATTGACATCACAAAAAAGCGATGATTAGAATTGTAATAAAACCTAAACTTATGTTGACAGTGAATTTATGTATTTTTTTGTTGTGAATTTACAACAAAAATATCAAAGACTTTATTAGATTGTTTACAAGAATAATTTTATATTTACAACATTCTAAATAAAACTAATACAATGCAATATTTACCAAATTTATAAAGAAATAAATATGAAAATAATTTTTTATTCATAAATTTATAAACATTTACTAAATTATTAAAATATGTGAATCAACTATAAGGAAATCTTTATTATTTAACATTTTCTAGAGTTTGAATCAATTGGCAGTTATCCATTGTTTTGTGAACCATTTCTATACATAATATAATAAATTTATTATTTTTGTAGTCACTTATCCTCATGTTTTCAACTGACTTGAAGTGGAGTGACTACATCAAATTGGGTCACTGTGTCATGCCAGAAAATTTTTCTTGTCACAGTCCATCTTATACATTTGCAAATCTACCATTTCTCCATGCATTGAATACTGCTGTCACTTCTCGTCTGATCTTTTTGCTATTCATTTCGAGGTTCTTGACAAAATCCAAAGAAGGATCTGCAATATAATCAATCCTGACTTGGCATCTCGACTTCAGTCACTTTCTCACTGACTTGGTGTGGCTTTCTTCTGTCTTTTCTACAAATATTTTTATGAAAACTGCTCTGATGAGCTTTTTTTTTTCCTGATGCCTGACTAATTGAATTGAAGCTTGCTACTAGATTAGTATTTAGGTCCCACCTGTTTAGCTAAATGCAACTGCCACTTCTTCTCCAACAGTTACCTTTTTTCATACTTCCTACCTGTGGAACTCCATTCCATTTACTTGCCAGAAAGTTGTTAACCAACCAAATTTAGGGCTCCACTTTGGGTTTTCTGTCTAGATTTACTTCCATAACCTTTTCCATGTTTAGATATGACTGCAAGGCACTGGAGGTTTAAAATCAGAGTTTTCCTTCCCTTAGATAGACTGCCTTCCAGGATTGTCAGGCGCCATCTACAGAAGCAGCTGGATATGAGGTGCCAGTTTTCCACCTTTGCCCAGTTTTTTTGAGACGCATGCCATGGAAACATTTTATAGACAGTAGGAACTTCTCCTCACTATCACCTCTGACTATGACAACTCTTGCAACACAAACACACATACATACACACACACACATATATATAAATAAAACATTATATACAGTATGTGTTTTATAAGCTTAAAAAAAAATTAAATGATTTTTTAATATTTTTTTAATCTAATATTAAAAAAAAATTAAATGATTTTTAAATATTTTTTTGTGATGTGTGGTAGCCGTTAATAGTTAAGTATAACTCAAGAGTTCAATGTTAAATAAAACACTATTTAATTAAAACTGCAAATAAATACTTAACAAGAACAAAGGAATAAAAGTCAACCAAAGATAATTAACCATTTCAGTGAATACCTTGTTAGTAGCATAGCTTAGCTTAACGTCTGGTAAATTCTAAATCAAATCCGAAATTATTGACACAATAATTCGACTGGATAGTTCCACTAAATAGTCACTCAATAATCACTACACTCTATAATATTGTTATTTATACACCTGGTGGGAAACATATATTCATAAGTACAGAGTGTCACACTCTAACCTCAGTGTTGGTAGTTTCTGATTTTCTTCCTATATGACAATTTTAGGCTTAAATCCTAATTTATATTTTAATTTTTTGTTTCTGCTATGTTTTTCTAAAGTTAAACTTTTCGATATTTGTGTTTGTTTGTTTATGTACTATTTTCTAATTTGTTTTGCTTTCTAGTGTTTTTGTTATCTTGTATATAAGGAACCAAATTTGTATCTATATTTTAACACAAAGTTAATTCATTGCTAAAATAATCTTGTTTTGTTCTGGCTTGTTTGATTTAAATCAATTTTACAAATCTTTATTTAAAGCAAAGGATTTAGAAATAAAACATTTTATTTGTTTTCATGTAATTTCATGAAGGAAGAAAAGTGCTAAACATATTCAATCAAATATTTAATCAACTGAATAATTTTTTTTTTAACCATAAAATTTTTTAACTATTAACAAATTATAAAATTCAACATGAGTAGTGTTTACATTCATGGATTTAAATAGAAAGACCAGTTTTGCTGCTTTATCTGTACCAAGATGGTTTCTCAGTTTGGAATGCACCAGTTGATAGGACGAGAAAACTTGTTCAACGCCAGAAGATAAGGCCACTACAGAGAGTACTATCACTGCTCAACACACTTTCAGATTTCAAAGTTGAAAAAAAAATACACAGGAATTGAGAAACCCAGATCTAAGTTTAAAAAATAACACTGGTTGGCAGTCTTGCTAGCAAACTAATCATAAAAAATTACAAGATAATTTATATACAAATCAATCCTCCATAGCTGATGACCATGTCAATCTGTTATTTTTAACTGCTGTAAGAATAAAATAGTTGTATGACCTTATCTGAAAAAAACAAAAAACAAAACAAAAATAACAAATCAAGACTAATTTGAATGTGGATGCACCCAATAGTTTAAAAAATGGTAAAAATTAAATGTAGATTTCTATTGACTAATTTTTGAAAAATTTCAGCTAGATATAACCAAAAATTGTTAATTTGGTAACATTAAATTATCCTACTGTCCCTCTTAATCTCTTTAAACTATTCCTATTATCTTTGCCCTTTCTTTATGTGCAGAAATGGAAAAAAAAACATTTAAATAAAAATATTCCAATTTATTTATTTTTTAAATAAAAAATCTCAACAACCCTGGTTTTTATTTCAGCAGTAATGAAATAGTCTGTTGATATAACATGAGGCGTGTTTGCTTATTGGCATTGATTAAGGCTTCCTGTTACCGTAAGAACAAAATAATGAAAGGTAGATCAGTTTGCATGACAAAATTATATTGTTATATGTGCTAATTAAAAAAAAAAAAGTGCTTTGATTTTGATTATAAACTGTCAATTTTAACTTTTTTTTTACAGAACAATGTATCAAAGATCGCAGTATTTTCATAGTATCTCCTTCAGATGTGCCTAAATTTATGAAGACGGTGTCATCAGTTCAATGGGAAGACTCCACGAGCCATCACCTGACAAAAAGTATTCAGACTGCATTACATCAAGATGAAGATGGCGACTTGTGAGTTATTCACATTCAGAAAATATTGGAAGAATTGAATCTTAATTAAGTCAATAAAAGCATTTCTAAGTCTGAAAAATATTCATAGATTGGCGAAATGGTAAATGTGTCACTTCCTTTCTGGAGGTAGGTGATCATAGCTCTCCACAACTTCCTGTTTTTTGTTGCTCTAAATAATTTTTTACTCTTCACCATCCCTTTTCTGCCATCCATTCATGCAAATTTGTTAAGTAGGCTACTTATTGTTTCCTACCACATCTCTTGCCTTCAGTATGTCTTGTGAGTGTTAAATTCTCTAGGCCATCTTTCCTCATTATGTCCCAGACGTTTAAGATGTGTCTCTCTTATTGTATGAATACATTTTCTTGTGGTTTTGATTTTCCTAAAGATTTCCTTGTTCACATATTCTGTCTTTTGTGTTTTTAGCATCCATTGGTAGAATCACATATTTGTCTCTTCGTATGTGAGGAAATTGTTCAGCATTTACTGCTATATAGGAGATTAGTTAATTTGTTAACAAATTTTTTATTTTTCAATATTTTACTCTATCTTAATAGTTTACTTAGTTTCTGCAAAGCACCTTTTGTTATTCCAAGGCATCTTTTGTTTACAGTGACACATTTTCTATTGTTATTATACTACTCAAATAGTTGAATTACTGTATCTCCTTGATTTTGACATTTCCAATACAGTGCTGTTTCTTTTGCTGATGACCATGCATTCTGTTTTCTTACATCTAGTCCTTTCTTCTTTGATGTTCCTGCTATGTAGCTCCCAACTTGAGCTACCTCTTTTGCTGACGACTATGCATTCTGACTTCTTAGTTTTTAGTCAATTCTTTGATGTCTCCACTATGTATCTCACACCTTCAGCTGTCTTTTTTGCTGACGACTATTCTGACTTCTTAGTTTTTTGTCCATTCTTCTTTGACATCCCTAACTACAAAGCTGACACCTTTGGCTGTCTCTTTTGTTGACAACCATGCATTCTGGCTTACATTTATCCATTTAGCCCTCTTTCATGTCCCCAATATGTAGCTCAGACCTTGGGCTACCTCTTTTGGTGATGACCATGCATTCTATCTTACGGTTAATAGTCCTTTCTTTTTGTTTTCCATTACTACCGTGTTGAAGTGTTGTTTCAGTTTAGTTTCTAAGTTTGCGATCAACATTGTTGTCTGTATCTTATACCGTTAAGATCATGCCAACTGATAAGTTCTTGTAGGCTTTCTAGTCTTGCTGCATAGCTTGAGTAAATCCAGGAAGAAAATACATTCTTGTTTATAAATGAAATTAAATACTATTTTTCTACTGACTTGATTGGTTTTCATTTGAGGTGTTATCTTCAAGTGATAATTACAAAGAATATATAATTGTATTTGTCTCTATCTATCTATCTATCTATCTCTATATATATATATATATATATATATATATATATATATGCAAAAATATAGTTTTAAGGTGTGCTATATTTATGGGATAAAGTGCTCAATATGAGAGAGTGTATGTAAATATAAAGGTGAACATTGAAGTCAACACTCTGAGGCTGCTGGCTGCTTCATGCTAGACACAATCGTCAGGCCTGACAATTGTGCCTAGCATGAAATAGGCTGTCGCCTCTGAGTGTTGACTTCAATGTTCACTTATATGCCCAGTGTTTATATTACTTTTGCATCACTGGGCTATGCAATCATTTTGAAAGATCTGTTAATGCTGTAAAATATATTTGCAAAATGGTATTTAAAGCAGCTTGATAGTTTTATGCATTTTGTGAGATGTTGGTGAAGTCCATATAGATTACATCTCTTTACTCCTGAGCTGTGATCTAGAAGCTACTGCTGTTACCATTTTTTTTTTTTTTTTCATTTCACCCCAAACAAGGCAATAAATCCATTAGGGTGCAAGGAGTTACTGAATGTAATGGAATATGAGAAAAACTACTATTAACCCCTTCTCCAGTGTAGATGTGTAAAAACGTTTTTATTGAAAGTGTCTTTTTTAGACATGGACAAATAAGCACATCTAAAACATAAGGTTCGAAAACCAGCTACAAATGTGTTTATATGTCGCTCTTGATTCTTTTTATACTCTTTTGAGCTTGAAACAAGTTCAATTGTCAACTCATACGTCTGGTAGAGGTGTTAGCCACCGCTCAGGTACTTCAAGGTGCCTCCTCAGTTTCTTAGTTAATGAGATGTTTTCCCCAAAATAATTGGCTGAGAAGAGGTTAATGGGAGAGGACAATAAAAGAACAAGAATTAAAATTCCAATAGATAACGATTGACATTGCATTTAAATTTTTGAAGATCACTGTTGACTGAGAAGTAGGAAGAGAATTTCTCAAGAATGGAATGCGATCGAAGAAAATGTTAGCATAGAACTTATAGTTATCTCTATCCATTTCAAATGTAAAATGATTATTACTTGTCACAAATCTAGTACTATACTTAAGTTCATAAAGTCTAGGTACCATAGCCGAAAGTTCATCAAAACAATTACCATGAAAGTATATATAGAAAAGGCACAGAGAAGATTTGTTATGGTGATGGAAAAGTGACTGAAGCTAAAATGCCAGGTCAGGATCAATAACATTGCAGATTCTTCTTTGGATTTTATCATGAATCTCAAAATATATAGCAGGAGTTCCAAATCATATATGGCAGCAGTATTCAAAGCAAGAATGAATGGTAGACTTATAAATATGTAACACAGATTCTGGCAAAGAAATGTCTAGCACAACATAGTGAACAAACTTTCTTAGATGCCGACTTAGCAATTGATTCAATATAATCAACAAAACAATCACTTGTTTATAAAGATCACAAAAGACCAGATTGAAAATCAATAACAAAATTATTTGAAAAAAAGTATACTGATGTTTAGTCATATTGGAAAGTAGGTCAGGTCAAGAATCTTTCAGCACCCCCTTGTAGATATCTTGTCTATAAAGAACCAAATTTGTGTTAGCAATTGATTCATTATTAAATAAAGATATCATTTTACATTTCAACATTTGAGCTTTGATCTAAAACAAGGTCTCATTTTGATTTTGACATTTTGAGCTTTGATCTAAAACAAGGTCTCATTTTGATTTTTGATCTAAAACAAGGTCTCTTTTTGATTTCAACATTTAAGCTTAGCTTACTATGGTGATTAAGCCAACTATCTTTCTGAATTAAATGTTTTTCAAGACAAGCTTGATAGATGACATGCTGCAGAAGGCCCTTTTTAAAAACAATTTACATATTCTGTTTGATTTGAAAGAATGACACCATGGAGTATTTGTTAGTAAGTTGCTCTCTCAAACCATATGTAAATAATTTATTACATTTTAAATATTGTACTTTTTTTTACCCTAGGCCTTTACATATTGCTGTTGTTCAAAAAGACATCAAAATGGTCAGTTTATATGGAATGTTGATTCAACGTGCTGGGAAGTCTGTTGACCGATTTAACAAAAAGAATCTTGTAAGTATATTGTGTTATTTTAATACGTTACTAGTTTGCCAGCTTTATCTTCTAAGTACATTTTTTTATAATAACATGTCCTATCAGAACATAGGTGATCATGGCTCCCCACAGATTCCCTTTTTTTTGATATTGCCATGACTTCTTGAGAAGTATAGTGTGTTTTTCAATTCAGAGTTGCCTTTCAAGATTGGCTGCCACCCAATGCTCAAGAGTCTGATCTATCTTTCTATTTAACCCATTGCTGGAGACGAGAATAAATTGATTTATGTCTTTTCAGAGAGCAATAGCGTGAATGCAACATATTAGATTTGAACTTTAAAACGCTTAAACAATTCTGTTTTTCATACTGATAACCATCATGCTACCTGTACATTCACTATAAGTAGAAAGTAATTACAACATTACGACTAACTGTTTAAAATTAAAATAATTAAAAACCCAAATAAATTATCAATTATTATAAGGCAGATCTACTGAGGTTGTGATATACAAAACTTGTAAAATCGTATCTTCTGTCTTTCCAGATAGTGCAGAAGTCATCCACTATTGATGTTGTATTTTATTATGCAAGTCGGTGCCGTCAGAATAAAATTGGTATTAATCAACCAATGTTGGGAAAATTTTCAAGATATATTTGGATTAAATATTTATAAACTTCTACTGGACAAAATGGTGGATCAGTTTTGTATTGTTATCAAGTAATTGATCTAATCTAGAATTACTATATCATATTATGCAAGTCTGTTTTCACAATAAAATTGGTATTATCCAACCAATGTTGGTAAAACTTTAAAGATATATCTATATTAGATATTAATATAAGTTTCTACTTGGCATAAATTGTGGGATCAGTTTTGTATTATTATCAAGTAATAAACTGGTCCACCCTAGAATTACTACAGGATATCAGATTTCATTATGGAAGTTAATGTTGTCACAATAAAATTGGTATTAACCAAACAAAGTTGGTAAAATTTTCAAAATATATTTACATTAAGTGTTATAAGTCTGTACTGGGTATAAAGTGGGGGAGTTGCTTTTCTATTATCAAATAATAAATTGATCTACCCTAAAATTACAATATCATATAAAAGTCTGTTTTCACAATAAAATTGGTATTAACAAACCAATCTTGGTGAAATTTTCAAAATATATTTGTATGATAAATATATCCTGTAAATTTCAATTGATCTGTTTTTATTTGAAATATTTAGCTTACAGCCATATCATGTTGAAACATTGGTTCCTTTACACTTACCAAAGTACCTAGATGGGTGACTGTTTGGGAATACCAGGTGCTGTAAGCTTGGATGTGCAGGTCGTGTAATGGATAATGGCTTGGAATCGTTAATCAGAGAGACGCCTTCCAATTCCAGTTGGGTTTGTTATATTCACTTATGCGCAAATACCCTTGGGAAAGGTATGAATCCACCTCTAATCCTCTAGCTATAGGTTAATTAGTAAAACTTGTATCACTAAATCATTATTTAAAAAAAAAAAATTCTTAGAATCTAAAAATATTCTGCTTTGTGGAACCGACTCCCAAGAGGATGTTTTCCCTATCTCTACAATCTTAACCTGTTCAAATCTATAGTTAACCATTATCTTCCCCGCATAAACTGTGCCTCTTACTCTGTAACCATCTACCTTGAGTGGTTCCTAGGCCTTGTGCAGGGGTGAACATCACTGTAAAAAAAAAAAATTTTTCTAGCTTTAAATAACCTGCAATAGGTTGATAAGCTGTAGATAACGAATCAGTCCATCAACTATTTGAAATATTTACACCAAGTAAGGTAATAAAAACAGCATAGTTAAAATGTACCGCAAGGAAAACCAACAACTATGGTCATTGGTAATACAAATTTAGGAGCAAGGAATAAAAGAAAAACTAAGAGAAACAAAAATCATATAGAATGAACTAACCGGTTATTACTCCTCATTTGTCAGAACTCGATTGAGGAAAGTAAAAAAAAAATGTTTGTACACACCAACTAAAAATGAAAGCATGAAGAAGAAAATACATGGTTATCAATAATATATTGAGATGGGTATATTTTGATCATATTCAGTCTTAACAACCATTCCTATTGTTTACATGTAGGTTGTCTTGATTTAATGAAAACAGTCTCAAGGACTTTCAAATGATAATTAAAATTTGAACTACACAAAACAAAGAACATGTATTCTTGGAAGGATGACGAACATTTGTGATTTTTATAAGGTGTCCTGTGATTGCAGACATGGATGTAATAGCACATTTAGGCAAATTATCCAGTTTACCCTAGACACTGGGATATGTTGAGCAATTCTCTTCTCTCGTACAATGGTCCTGCCCATGTTGTCAACATCACACTGACATTTAAATTGGTAAATTATAGAATTTTGATAGTGTGAGATTTTATTATGCAACTTAAGGGTTTCTTATCATATTATATCTAGATACATATAATAGTGTAGTTACTTATATATATTTAAAAAAAAGTTTTTCTTTAGAGTAAGGTTCACCCTGCACAAGGCCTGGGGACCACTCAAGGTAGAGGGTTATGTTAGGAGGAAATTTGTGTGGATCGGAGAGGGATAGCAGTTAGCACTAGACATGAACAGGTTAAGAGTTTAGTGATCGGGGAAGCATCCTCTTGGGAGTCGATTCCACAGAGCAGTGGTTCACGGAAAGAAGCTGTTTGAGTGGAACTTACTTTTCACTGAGGGAATACAGAGGGAATGTGAGTGGTTTGCTACAATGTAAGTGGCATGACGGGTCCTTGCCGTGAATGTTAGAACTGGCGGAACCAAGGAATGTAGTTCGTCTGAACATTTTCCATGAAAGCAGAAATAGAGTAGTGAGTGGCTTGTCACATCCCACCTGTGAGAGAGAGGTTGGAGGGTAGAAAATAATTTGTCACCCACAAGGACTTAGACGCTTTTGGACTCTGTTGAACCTTGAGAGTGCGATCTGGGCAGCACCCGCTCGAGTTTGACAACAGTACTCCATTTTTTGGCCTGATCTTGCTCTTGTAATGGTAGAGGATAGCATGTGGAGTCAGATACTTACTGGGGTGGTACAGGGAGCATTTTTCAGACACATAAAGATTACCATGGGTCTTAAGAAAGATATCACCTCAAAAAAAGAAACAAGATATTAAGTTATTGAATTATGAGAGTACAACATAAAAAATAGTGAAATGGCTGAGCAGAAATCGTACAATGATGAACATAAAAATTGAAAATATTGGTAAGATATGAACAAGAAGCAAAAAGAAATGACTGAGAATGTCACAAAAAAGAGATTTGGGAAGAATTAAAATGGTAACAAGCAGGGAAAGTGGATTGAATGGCAAGAAAATATTTGAAGATTGTGTTGCAAATTTTATCAAAAATGCAAAAATATCAGGAACGTTAGTTTGTGTGTGTTTGGATCTTTAGCTAACTCCATTAAGTTAACATCACAAAGAGAAACTTGTATATTGGTCAGGGAAGTATATGAAAAATGATTTTAAAATCCCTGTTTTTCACTGTTTGCTTTATTTGTCCTGCTCCAACACAACATACCCCACATAAAAAAAATGGTGATATAATAGTTTTTTTTTTTTTTTTTTTTTTTTTTTTTTTTTCATTTTAAACATTTTTAGGGGGTACTTATATTTGAGTAGATGCTCCAGATGGAGGGCACATATAATAAGATTTCTTGAATATTCAGGTCGGTAGATAAAATAATTAAATGTATTGTTTAATAAATAAATGAGGAGTCTACTCAAATATGAGTATCCACTAAAAATAACATTTAAAGTAATAAAAATCTGTCGGATTGATAAATAAAAATCCATTACCTTAGAAAATTAATCCTGTAATTGTATAGTTATTGATATTTAATTTTTAATTTCAGACACACAGAGATTACTATGGGTCATAAGATGGCACCTCAAAAGAGAAACAAGATATTGTTAAACTATTGAGTTATTAGAGTATAACATTAAAAGGGTGAAAAGGTCTCATTTGCTACCTTCTGATAGAGCAACATTCACCAATACATTTAAAAAAATAGTGATTTTATTTATTTTTTTATTTTTTCAATTTAAACATTTTTAGTGGATATATTTATTTGAGTAGACACTCCAGACGGAGAGCACATATAATAATAATAATACGATTTCTTGAATATTTAAGGCTTGTACATTAAAATAATTAATTATACTGCTTAATAAATAAATGGACTGTCTACTCAAATATGAGTATCCACTAAAAATAACATTTGAAGTGATAAAAATCTGTCGGGGTGATAAATAAAAATGCATTACCTTAGAAAATTAATCATATAATTGTATAGTTATTGATATTTGATTTTTAATTTCAGACACACAGAGATTACTATTGGTCATAAGATGGCACCTCAAAAGAGAAACAAGATATTGTTAAGCTATTTAGTTATTGAAACATTATTATGTTAGTAACATTAAAATTGTGAAAAGGCCAAACAGAAATCACAGAACAGTGGCAAGATAACAAGAAGCAAAAACAAAAAAAAATATGTATAGAATTTCACAAAAAAAGAGATTTAGGAAGAATTAAAAAAAGGTAACAAGCAAGAAAATATTTGAAGATTGTGTTGCAAATTTTATCAAAAATGCAAAATCCTGAAAACATTAGCTAAAGGCATGAAAGCAACCAAACTACCTCCCTTAAGTAAACACCACAAAGAGAAACTTGTAAATTGGGCAAAGAAGTATATGGAAAATGATTTCTTAAAAGTATTTGATGTGATGAACTTGATGACTGTGTTAGAGGTTGGCTCCTTCAGAGAAATAGTCAATCAACATGACTTAGATGACCACAAAGGGTTAGGTGGGATAATATTTTTGGATAGTATTATACATGAAAAATATAAAACAAAATAAACTGGATTTAACAAAAATGAAAATGATAGCAAGCAAGCAACATGGATTTGACCAGCAAGAAAATATTTGAAGATGTAAACAGAAAAGATAAAGAATATTAAGAGCATTGGTTAAAGGCATGAAAGCAACCAAACTGCAATCTTTAAGTAAATATCACAAAAAGAAACGTGTAAATTGGACCAACAAAATAAAAACAATAACACTGACCTACAAAAATTTTTTTTGAAATGGTGCATGAGGTATTTTCACTAATTTTGAACAATTTTGGGGTGCTGAATCCAAAAATAACCTCCATTTGTCACCATTAGCTTTAGTTACCCTGCTCCCCAAAAACATATCCTATGTAAGTTTAAAAAAAAAAAAAAAAAAAGTATAAATTTTAGGTCAGGTCACTAAATGTGAAAGAAAAAAAATGTTCACAACCTCAGTGTAGGTGGAGTGATTCTATTGAACCAATGGCTAAGTTGGCTGCTAGGAAAGTCAGTTCACTGTATTGTGCCAGACAATTTTTCACATCAGAATCCATCTTGCATGTTTATAAATCTACCATTCGTCCATTCATTGAAAATTGTTGCCATATCTGGTCTGGAGCTCCTGCTATATATCTGAAGACTTTTTTTACATATTCTTTTCTTGTGATGTCTATATGTATGCTTTGAATTTTCTTTGTGTTCTTGCAGACACCTTTACATCTGTGTGTGAAAGTGAAATTCCTTGAAGGATTGAAAAAACTAATCCAGATGGGTGCTGATGTGAACATGTTAGATGGAAATGGACAATCATCTCTGCATATTGCAGTTTCTAATTCTGACCTTGAATGTTTTGATTTCCTGTTGCAGCAATGTAATATTCATTTCAAGGATACAAAAATGAAACCCAATCTGAACAGTCATGACTATAAAGGTAATTTTGGTTTAGAAAAAAAAAAAAAAGTCCTTACAGAAAACTTTAATCAACTGTTAATTTGTGTTTGTTAAACATTGAAGAGTTCCTTTTATGAATTAAAAAAACAAACAAACCCAAATCCCCAGTTTCGTGCTCTATATTTTTACTGAAAGTGCTGCTGATCATAGAACAGTTTTTCATTGTTGGGAACATACTTTTGCTATTTTGTAACTTTTGGTCATCCATATATCATCTGTCTCCAGAAACACTTCTAAATTTAAGCAGGCTTTCATCAGATATGGGTAAGGAAAGTTAACAACATAGCACAGCATGTCATGTTTTGTGCATTATAAGGTACTGGACACTGGCTTCAATGATCTGTCTGTGTACACACACACACACACAATGCATGGTTGAGTGGTTAGAAGTTATAATAGACACTGTATTTACTGACTTGTCTGTCTATGTATGTGTGAGATATATATGTGTATATTTAGGCAGCAAATTCTCTTTTAGGCATGTATGATTGGATAAATTATAGAAATTATGTCTGCTAATTTTTAACAAAATCCATTCATACTCATGAATAACCTTCCATGTATTGATGTTAAAGGATGAGAAAAATGTGCTATAGCTGTTTAAATTACTTTTATTTTCATTTCCCAAGTACTTTTGATCTTTTTCCAAGATCATCTTCAGGGGTGCAACTAATACAAAACTATATGTTGTTCATTAATATTAGTATTTATATAAAGTTGTGGATTGTTATCCATTACCGTAATTTTGTCATGCTTTTAAATGCGAAACGGTTGACAATGTGCTGTGTGTTCATTAGAACGAGAAAAAAAACATCCACATGGCCAAATGGTTAGAATGTTGGCTTCACTAGCTTGTCTGTTTATCTGTGTATATATATGTATACACACACATGGGTACATGGCTGAGTGGTTAGAAATTAAAAGGTAATGGACACTGGGTTCACAAGTTTGTCTGTCTGCAGTGTGTGTGTGCTTGTTAGGATTTCTGTTAAGATGGGCCATACGAAATTTCCATTGGGGGGGGACCAATTGTAATGACGAATGTGTCCTCTTAATTAACCATTCCTAAATATATCAAAACTGTTTATAGATATATATATATATATATATATAAATAAAAAGGAAGGGGAATAAGTAGTTCTAAAAAGAATTTAATTAAGGTTTCATACCGAAAACGGTAGAGTGCTCCATGCAACACATATTGGCAGAGCTAAATTTTATAAGCTAAATTCCGGTAAAGCACCAACTGACAACTACTGTTAGTTTCATACGCATGAAACAGGGAGTTGTGGTTGGTCACTGCTTTACTAGAAGTTAGTGTATGTATATATATATATATGCACATGGCCAACATTTGCTTTCTCACTGTGAGTTTCAGGTTTGAATCTGACCATCATTGATTTGTCAGGAAGGTGAGGTCTGAGGAGAGGATCTCAGCATGTGGCGCCTTGGAAAAGTTTCTTCAAAACCATAGCACAGATTGGTCCAAGCCTTGTATGTATAATTGGTTAGATGGAACTGTTTGGAAGCTCTGAATGGATTGTGCTAGCACGAAGTCATCATTGAGCATACTGTCATTGTTCAAACTGCTGGTCACTAGAGTTTTAAGATCTCTCACTCACTGCTGAGCATAGTTACAGTATAAACCACAAGTGGATTCTGTGGGTGGTGAACAAACACAAATGTGCCTGAGCAGTTGTCTGTGACAGAAATTGACAAGCTGCCCTTGCACCCCTAGCAGATGGGTGTGCCTCAAAAATATACACACAATTCGACCTTGCCAACCGAATGATCCTCTGTGGCCGAATCTGTTAAAAAGGCATGTCAGGCTATATGATGGTTCCGTATAGGATACAGGTTCAAATCCTGTCGGAGGACGAATATTTTTTATGAAAATTTCTCAGACATTCAGGCCGGTAAATGTTATTTAATACTGTTTATTGTAAAACAGAGTATTTACTTAAATACTTGTATCTATAAAAAAAAAAGAATGTTAAACATAAAAATGTCTTTAAAAAATTGTCGGACTTTGTCCATTTCATAATGTGTGATGTCATTTGTTTACATTTGATACGCCATGAACAGTTATGAATGTATGTGAAAGATACATGAAAGATTGAAGTTTATAAGCAGTAAATTCGACCTTGCCAACCGAACGATCCTCTGTGGCCGAATAGGTTAAAAAGGCACGTCAGGCTATATGACGGTTCTGTATAGGATACAGGTCCGAATCCTGTTGGAGGATGAATATTTACTATGAAAAATTCTTGGGCATTCAGGCCGGTAAATGTTATTTAATACTGTTTATTATAAAACAGAGCATTTACTTAAATACTTGTATCTATAAAGAAAAAAAAAAAAAGAATGTTAAACATAAAAATGTCTTTAAATATATATATATATATACACACACAAAAGATCATGCTGGATTATGTGCTTTCTCCCAGAGACTGTAACTAAAGTCTTACTAGTATAGTTGCAATATAAATCACAAGTTGACTATGTGAGTTTTGAAGAAAGACGAATTTGGCTAAGCATGCATCTACAATGCAGATTAACTAGCCACTCTTTGCAAACATGGATAAATATACCCACAAAATAGAGTCAAAAGGACAGTTTTTTCCATGACACCGCTTGTTTAACTACCATCACTCTCCAGTAATTTTTATTATTTTAAAAAGCGGTGATGATTAGCATTGGAATAAGCAGTAAAACCTAAACATATGATGAAAGTTGTTTTTTTTTTTTTTGTTTTTTTTTTAAGCTTATCACCCCAAGCAAGGCTGGAAGCCACTAGCAGGCAAGGGGTTACAGAAGGTTTGGAGGAAGAGCAGATAGGAGTGGTAAAGGAGAGGATGTGGAGAAAGATAGTGGATCGATCAAGGCAAGGGGGTTACAGAAGATTTGGAGCGAGAGCAGATAGAAATGAAAGGGGAAAGGATGTGGAGAAGGGAAGTGGATAGATCAAGGCAACTGGAGATGTCGATTGACGTTACACTTAAATAGTTGGAGATTGTATTTGTCAGGGAAACAGGAATAAGGAAGGGAGTTCCACAGGTGAGATGTGCGAGACATGAAGCTATTGGAGTAGAAGAGACGTCTACATCTAACAGTTTCAACCGTGAAGGGGTGGGAACGGGATGCCAGCCTCGTAGGACGTTTAAATTCATGAGGCCTAGGAACCAGCGAAAGCAGCTCCTTGGAGCAATTACCGTGAAAGTATTTGTAAAAAAGACAGTGAGGCAACGTCGCATCTGTGAGAGAGCGACTGCAGACAGATCAGGGCCAATTACATTGCATATCCGTCTCTGGATCTTATCAAGAACCCTGAGGCAAACAGCAGGGGCTCCAGACCATATATGACAGCAATACTCCATGCAAGGGCGAATGGTCGATTTATAGATTTGGTGGATCGATTCCGGGGAGAAAAATTTCCTGGCTCGGCACAGGGAGCCAACTTTCCTTGCGGTGGATGATGCAATTGACTCGATGTATTTGTTCCATCTCAGATCAGCGGACAGCGTGAGACGGAGCAGCCGCAGAGAGGAGCTCTCGAGAAGTTGGTCTTCAGACATTCTAGTGAATTTATACATTTTCTTTGTTCTTGTGAATTTACAACAAAAATATTAAAAACTGTTTATTTATTAGATTGTTTATTTACAAGAATAATTTTATATTTACTGCATTCTAAAAACTAATACAATTAGAACTAAAGGAATGCAATATTTATCATTTACCAATTTATAAAGAAATAAATGTAAAAATGACTCAGAAATTCATAAACATTTACTAAATTATTAAAATATGTGAACCAACTGTAAGGAAGTCCTTATTATTTACTATTTTATAAAGTTTGAATCAATTGGCAATTAGCTGATGTTTTGCCAACCATTTCAGTAAATAATATAATAGTGTAAATAAACAATCTAATAAATAAATAGTGTTTATTATTTAATTCTTGCTTACCTTCTGTTGTGGAGTAGCTGAACACCCCCAGAAGATGGATTGGTCTGAGACTATTTAAACAGCACTCTCGCTTACTGAGGGATTGGAGTTAACAAGAGTAGGTTTCCTCTCTTGTTGACCTCTCTACCTGCGGGCAGAGAGGAACCCAGACGAGGCTAAGCCAAAGGGCAGTGTCTTGTTTGGAGAGGTAGACAACTGCCCAACTCTGTGTATGCGAGGTCTACGGGAAATTTTTGCCTGAGTGTACACGCTCGGAAAGCACCACTTGTCACATCCTGCCTTGTGAGGAGGTCTTGGGTAAATACCGAGGAGTTAACGATTAACTGTTTATTACATTAGCCTGTGATCTCAACCATGTACCATGTTATTCTATGGAATAAACTACTTATTTCTGTACGTGTGTCAACATTTCCTATTTACGATGCAACACTTACAAAAATTTCAATGCAACCTGTCTTTTTGAATCCTGTTCTTTTATTCCTGATCTTCACAATAATAATTATCTCTCTGTAACCCCTTGTGTCTTAGTGGCTTTATCACCTTTCTTGGTGGGGAAAGAATATTAAAAAAAAAAAGGGAAATTAAAACTTATGCCTAAATCAGCAACAGATAACTGCAAAGTTTTTAATGAAAATCTAAAACAAATGGGATCAAAATCTCGAATGCTTTCTGAGGTAAATTGTTGTTGGAGATGGAACCAGTATGACCTTGAAGCAATGGTTACCCAAAAGTGGAAGGCATCCAGTCAAAGCAACAGAAAGCCAGTCAGGAGGAAAGTTAATAGCAACAATTTTCTGGGATGTATAGAAAATGCTGCAAGTTGAATTTAATTTTTAGAGGACCAAAAAAAAAAAAAGACAGTAAAATCTGTTTATTATGCAAGTATTTTGGGAAAATTAGCTGAAAATATAGCAAATTAGCTCCCTGGAAAGATTTATCAGAGAATCCATTTCTATCATGGCAATGTTCTTACTCATTCCTCTTTGGCTGAGTAGTTTGAAAATAATATTAAACTCAAGCACAGGAAGCTACCCTCACAGGCAGTACCTCTCCTTTGGGAGGGGGGCTGGGGTCATTACCTGACACCCGAAGCATCCCCAAAAGGGGTATTTCTGAGGGGGCTTGAGCAATTTTTGCATGGTATTGCCATTTGATCCACTTTAAACCTTGACCTTGCATCACATTCTTAAGTGCACTGAGAATTTTGACGGGAAAGCATTAGACAACTACCCCACAGTCCTGATTTAACATCTGTTTTTTTCTTATTTCTTAATTTTTAAAAAAACAAATTTGAAAGGTAGCCATTTTGAGACAATTCTTCTTTTATGTACTGTGTCCCTTCAGGATGTAGGCGATCATAGCCCTCCACATCTTCCTAGTTCCTTGTAGCTCTTAATAAGTTTTGTTTTTTTTGTTATTTCTCCAAAACCTTGTTTGCTCAAACTCGTCAAGTGTGTTATGTGCCTCTTTCATCTGTGTCTCTTTCCCTCGATCTATCTCCTGAGTATCAGGTTTTCCAAGCTCTCTTTCCTCATGTGCCCCAGAAACTTCAACTGTCTCTTCCTGATTTTAAGTATAAGTTTCCTTTTTGTTTCCATTCTCTTCAAGACCTTGTTGCTCACGTGTTTAGCTCCTGGTTTCCTTAGCATCTTTCTGTAGAACCACATTTCTGTTGCTTCAAGTTTCTTCTTCATCTATGAGGAGATTGTCCAGCATTTGCTGCCATACAGGAGGAAAAAGGTGGCTTTGACATGGTTGAATTCTCAGAACCTTCATTGCTTCCTGGATTGTATAAATGGCTGGTATCATCACTTACAGAAGTACCTTGATATTAATGGAGCTTGTGTGAAGAAATAAAGCTTTTCGTTGCATTTTTCTAAAATTTCTTTGAAGCTCCTTGAATATTGTCTTTGAGAAGTTATTTGTATCCCAAATTTTGTTTAGACAATTGAACTTTTTTTATTACTATAAATATTATTTTTAGTGGGAACATGTGTTTGAGTTGCTATACCTGTTTTTCTATTTATTAAACAGTGAAATTATTAACAACAGGCCTAAATTTAGAAGTTCTGCAAAGAAAAACTGTGCCTCTGACAAGCTAGCAGATATAGATTTGTAGAAGTCCCTATGAGAGATGTACTTTTCTTAAGTAGGTAATCCAAACCTTGCTCTGTCAGGCTGGTCTCTGTGGTCAAACTAGTAGTGGCCTGCTTTAGCTAAAAATAAAAATAAAATGGATACATGTTTGATTTCTGTCAGAGGCATAATTTTTCTTTAGCAGGACTGCACAATCTAGTCTGGTTTTGTACTAATTTTGTTGTTTTTGAAAATGAAAAATCAGGGATAGCAACTCAAACGTGTGTACCTATTAAAAGTAACATTTATAATAATAATGATATCAGACAAAAAAATTCCTTGAAATAATTACAATTGATTTTCTCGATGTTAATAATGTTTTGGCTGATCCTTCTTTATGTAGTTATTGATTATATTCAAAACATTGTAGCAGTTCTTGTGACAGTAGCTGGATTGATTTTCAGTGTTGCCATTTATTCCACTGGAAAAGATAGATTAAAACCTAGACTTGTCATTTCTTTCTGCAGTAGACCAGTTGCCATCCAAGGCTATAGAACCTGGTCTGTCCTGCTATTTATCTATAGCTGGGGTGGGTGGGTGGAGAAGAGGATTCATACCTTTCCCAAAGGTATTAGCACATAAGTGAATGTAATGCATTTGACTCGAATTTGAACTTGGCTTTCTGATTCCTCAAATCAAAGTCACTATCCATTACTCCAGCATAACAAAAAATATGAAAACAGTTATCAAAAACTCTGACATTAAATAATTCTTTATTACTAATAATTAATAATTCTTTATTACTAGTTTAAAGATAAACTAGTAATAAAGAATTATTAAATTTAAATATGGCTGCCATTTTTTTATACTATGGATAACATAAAAAATGGCAGCCATATTTAAATTTTCAATCACATTTTTTATATTTTCTGCATAAGTAATCCAGGAATGTTTATTTATAAAAGTAACTCTATTGTTGCATGTAAGAAATAATTCTACCCTTTAAACCATTATCCAAAAAAAGCTAGCATGAAATAAAAGAAATAAAATTGAATATATTAGCAGGCTCATCTATTTACTATTATGGTAACTTGACATTTGTGGTAGCATTTATGGTAAGATGACATTTTATACAATTAGCTCTGTTGTCACTTGTAAGAAAGAATTATACCTTTGAAACCATTATGAGTAAAATTATCCAAAAAAGCTAACATGAAACAAAAATTAATATATTACCAGGCTCATCTCTCCTATTTACTGTTGTTATGGTAACGTGACATTTGCTTATTAGCATCAAGAGATGCTCTTTTGTTACTTTACCACATTGGAATATTTCATTACTAAAAAGGGAAGAAGAGGTTGCTTGACTGATAAAAAAAGTCATATTTTGTTTTACATTATACATGATGTGACAGAAATACCTCCCATGTTATTTGCCTTAATAGGTTTACACCCTCTCCTTTTATATATCTTTGTAAAAAAAAAAACAAAAAAACATTTATATATATCATTGGTATATTATTAGGTCCCCTGTGAAAATGCAGTATTTTGATGTGTGTTCAACATGAATGGCAAGAGATAAGTTCTTATGGTGCTTGTGTCAATTGTTAGAATGGATGGGTTATGAATCAAACTAGCTAGGAGCAGAGTAGTTACTGATAAACAACCTCTTTACTGTTTTGTTGAATTTCACAAACCAATCGATGAAATTTGAATAAGCTGAATTGTTTGGAAAAATACTTTGACAAAAACCCTACTTCATGGTTTAATAATTTCTTTAATTTAATTTTATAGGACTGGTAAACAATATTTTTTAAGGAAATTTCTTTTTTTATCTTTTTTCTTTTTATTAGTGAAGAATAAATTCTTGGGATTTCTGACTCTATAGCATGCAATGTACAACTGGCCATGTGCAAATATTTCTTTCTGGAGCCAAATTCCAACTTTTTGAAGCGTTTGGCATTGTGATTTGTTTATAGCTCTTGTGAACACAGGGCGAACTGGAAACTGGATTCTTGTATATGTAAAAACTTAAAGAAAAGATATGCAAAAAACAATATTGCATTTTTATTAAATAAGTATTTGTTATTTTAATCATTAAATTATTTTTAAAATAATGGGTATATTTTGTATGTTAAATAATAAAACTTTTAATTTAAAAAAGAAAAATTAATGAAAATTTATTGTACGAAGCTATGCACTCAGGAAAAACCAACTGTATTTTGTGCCACTTTTTGCACTTCTTCTCAAAATTTGGTTTTGATTGGTCAATGTATGGCTATTTTAGAAGCTGTGATTTATAGACAGACTAACAGAAGTCACAGAATTTAATTTATAGATATAAATGGTATATAATACCTGTTGAAAATGAGAGCATTATGTGTATATCTGTTTGTGCCTTGACTTGGAGTATATACACTTAGGATCAGTGTAATATTTGTGTACACTGTTTAGAGTGTTGGTGTAGTGGATATATTGCTTGATTACTACAAATCTCAATGGAAGCTTTCTTCATTCCAATTTCATTTGGCTTGTTTATGGTTGAATAGTGTTCAATTTAATACATTTTGATAAAAGGAAACAATAATACAAAGTAAAATAATAGAAAAATAAGGAAACTATAGGTAGTTTATACTATTTACATTTAGACTATTGTCCTTATATTTGTTGTTGTTATTACAATGTTTTGGTCGTTGTGCCCTCAGGCCTTCTTCATGTGTTTACCAATCTGGGTAACCTACAAAGAATTTTGAACTGAACCTCTTATTTAATCTCTGTGGGTAGACTCTTCTCATTTCACTGCCCAAGTCTAGGGATATGTTGACTAGTTCTTATTTTTAGTATTGCTCAGTTATTGCTTGCCCAATTTGACAAAGTCCAAGTACACACTGCCCAGCCCAGGGATTGAACTCACAATTACTATGTCATCAAATTCATGAACCAACACTTTAATCCATTAGGCTATTATCCCTTAGTTGTGGGTACGATGATAAACTACAAGGCAGATTGGAGGTTTTGAGGAGCATGGAACCACCTCTTAATTGCTGTTGTTCCCAGGTCCACCATGACCCAGGGTGGTAGCACCTGTTAGGGTCCCAGCTATGGGCAAATAGTGATTGCCTTCTACAACAAAAACAAAACACTAGAATAGTATAAAAATACCAGCAATACATTTTTATATAATAAATTACAAACAATATGGACATACTAACAAATTGTAGTGACTTCACCCAAATCTGTTTAAAATACTACCAAACAATTAATATGAAAGAACTTTTTCATGACATTAATTGATATAATATCCAATAAATTCTTAAATCAAAATGTATTTCAAAGTATAACTTCAACAAAACCACAACATAAAACAAACATCACTGGCTCTAGTAATTAGGTTCACACAAATATGTATATGCACAAAAGCCGAGTATCATCTATCATGTATTCAACTGAAAGTGTAATAACATATATAACATTTTTATTACTTTCAAGCTCCCAAGAAAATTAAATTTCAGCATTAAATGAGTTGATATGCCATTAAACAGAGAATCAATCTATTGTCCCATAGGAATATTGGTTTGTAAATTACAGGGTGTGATGGATAAATTATCATCTAAAATTGTACAAAAACGAAAATAACACTGACATCTCATTTTAACATATTTACCAAAATTACAGAAAAATATATTGTAATACTGAAGAGTAAATTTATTCAATAAAATTAGCATTGCCTTCAATCATGGCCTCCAGACAACTTCAGAATCTCCTGCAATTCTTCTGGACGGTCTCCTTGTTTAAGTTGGAGAATGCTGCCAGAATCCTTGCCTTCATTTCATCTTTGGTGTTACAAGGAGTTTTGTTGGTCTCTTGCTCAACTGCGCCCCACACATAATAATCAAGGAGATTGCAGTCTGGGGAGTTAGGTGGCCAGATGTAAGGGGTGATGTGGTTGCAGAAATTGTCTAACCTAACAGCCATGACTGGGTTCTCCGGCTTGTGTGGCATGGTACAGAGTCCTGTTACCAGATATCAGGTTTTTGCAGCAGCCACCCTCTTGATCCATGGTAGTACTACCTTCTAAAGGCACTTGATATAAGCTTCCATGTTGAGCTTTAAGGCCCTGGGGGAAGACGAATGGAGATGTACCATCACCATCACTAGTGATCACTCCAAATACCTTCGTAATCTCTATCAGACTAATCCAGCTCTTTCTGAATGCTCTGCACGTTCCTCAGATTGACAGCCAAACATTCCAAAATGTTTGGATTGGAGCTTCTGGCACAAATCCCAAGAAGCATAGGATGCTGTTTCTAAATTTCTAGCGGAATGAATTGTGTCATGGTGCTCTTTTTCTCGCAGATGGTGTCCAGCTTACTATACTGTGTAGTTGAGAAAAAAAAAAACAACAAACATATGCAAAATTAAAAATATAAAATGGCAACAATTTACCCATCGTACCTTGTATATTAAGGTTCTCTCAAAATAAAAACAATTTTTTTTGAAAACACCAAATCAATCTTAATATTTTATTGATTGATTCCTAACCAGAAATCTTCATGAAATACCATAATTCCTCCTTGTTTTCCAGTGAATTTTTATAGTAAAATTATTTGCAATTAAAAGTAAAAATTCATACCAGTACATTTACATTAAAATTCTTATAGCTCTTAGTATTACCATTATTATTAATAATTATTAGTTGATGATTATTAGTCATCTTAATTTTTTTTTAAATGTAAAAGTCTCATTCTGTCAGTAATACTTTGTGACTACACTATATTTTTGATACCTGTCTATAATAGAATTTATCAGCCAATGCCTGCTTATAAAAAAAGGTGTCTAACATATATATATATAACAGATAGACAAAAGAAAAATTTTTGTTTACCAATGCATTTCATACTCTGACAGATTTTAAGGTAACTGTAAGGATTTTATTTTGCAACAATATTTATAAACAGAAGTAAAGAAATGTTTTTCTTTTGTTGTTATTCATATTGTCTTTTTACAGAGACTTATGCAAAATTGTCCAAATCGTGTAAAAGCAAAATTGTCCATTTGTTAGATTAAGCTTTGAATCATTGTAGCTTGAAAATGATTAAAGATATCTTACTGGAATTTTCCAAGGTTTTTATATTGCTATTAGAATCTACTTTGAGCAATACTCTCCAAGCTTAGCAGAAGTATCGTGATGAAATTGATCATAAACGAAAATGACATGTTCATCATTAATTAGTCATAACTGATGATCGGGAGCTCATGAAGTATTGAAATAAAGTTCAAATATATATATATATATATATATATATATATATATATATTATTCCAGGATCATTTTCCAACTTATTCAAGATGATCTTCACCCTCTCTAACTTTTTGTCCTGGAGTAACAAGGTGCCTCACAGGTTTTACGTACAATTTAATTTTCAAGTCTTTTTTTCACTGCTCTTTGGTCTGTCATAGGTGAAAGTCCTCTCTCACATGCCAAACGTCTTATGGATTGAGTTGGATCTTTTCTAATTGATCTCTTTATCTCTAAGTTGAAATGATGATCCCGCTTCCTGTTGTGACCTCCTGATCCAGTTTTCCTTTCTACTGTTCCCCCCCTTTTTTTTTTTTTTTTTTTTTTTTTAACTTATTTACTGTTCTCAGGATGGGCCTTGAATGGATTTGAAGATGAAAGCTAGAGTATGAATGTTGGTACCGTTACAAAAGGCCTGAATGATTTTTTCCTCCCACCATTGCTCAGTTTAGAAGACAGTGGGCTTGACACAAAATGATTTTAACCGGCTCTCTTTTTAGTTGAATAACTCGAAGGCTTTTTCAGGGTATTTATGACAATGTGTCAAGATGGCTAAACATCTTATCTGAAAACCTGGAAAGAAAAAACTCAATTAGTTTAGTGTTTTTTTTTTTTTTAGATATTAAACATTTTGTGGGATCACCAATTATGCTATTACATTCGATATATCTATATTATAATTTTTTGTTTTTTCCAAGTAGCATCAGATCAACATAGTATCAATTTTTAATCAACGTTTTACCAGATGCTTTCACAAAATTCAACCTGATTTTAAGCAAGTCTGCTTCTGAATGAGTTGGGGTTCAGAATCTTTGTTTTTCATTTTTCAAAATTTTGTCATTCACCTTCAGCAAATGCAATCAGTTATGTTGCTGTCCTTTGGTCAAGTTCAAGGAGAAATTTTCAATAAGCCCCTTCAGGATAGCTTTGAGATCAGGTGAATTTTCTATCTATTATCAAATTCATATTTTCAACCTGTGGACAACTTGTGTCAAAAGAAATCAGAGAAGAGCCTTTGTATCATTCAATAATATTTGATTCTATGAAGAGAAGTACACTTGCTCCCAAAATAGCAAAACATCCAACAGCCCCCAAATATTTTTTACTTCATACTTTGTCTATAATGAATTACAGATCTCTTAGTTTCTACTCCTATCTTCTACAGCCATATCCTACTGGTGTTAATTTAAACTGACAGTTTCTTTTTGTTTTTCCAAATATTGTCGCCATTTTGTATTTTCTTGATTTCAGATGAAAACTTAGAAATCTTCACTTTCCAAAATTATAGTTTATTAGCAATACCTGTGAAAATCTTGTTTTCCTATTTGAATTTTCTGATTAATCTTAATTCTTAATTTAATAATTGAATAAGGTCCTTGCAAATTTCACAATTATAAAATATCCATGTATATTGAAGTACTGCTTCATTAAATATTTGAGGTAAACAACTTTAACAAAATACTGCGATAACAATCATAAATATGAATGCCGGTCATCATTTAAAGAAGTAAGAGGGTACAAATGAAAAGATTAATAATTGACAGTTTTCAATTTCACTGAAGCAGACATTAAATGTATGAGTGTTATTACCTCTTTCCTTTCCTTAAAAACAAACTACTTTTCATATATCTTTTCTTCAGTTTTATGTGCAGGGGAGAGGCAAGCTATTACAAGTCTATTCCCACAATTGTCCATTGTTTATGTATGTTAATGGAAGGGCATAGTATATGTGCTAACTAAGGAACAAGCAGAATTATAAGCATAATGATAGTATAGATATATATATATTTAAAGACATTTATATATATTATGTTTAACGTTCTTTTTATAGATACAAGTATTTAAGCAAATGCTCTGTTTTATAATAAACAGTATTAAATAACATTTACTGGCCTGAATGTCCGAGAAATTTTCATAGAAAATTTTCGCTCTCCAACAGGAATCAAACCTGTATCCTATACGGAACCATCATTTCGCGTGATGTGCCTTAACCTTTCGGCCACAGAGCGGCGTCTGGTTAGCAAGGTCGATTTTACTATCTTTAAACTTAAATCTTCCATGAATCTCTTCTATTCATATCTACTCTAGCGTATCAAATGTAAACAAATGACGTCATATATTTTTAGAATTGGACATAGTCCGACAATTTATTTAAAGACATTTATATATATTATGTTTAACGTTCTTTTTACGTTCATTTGTTTACATTTGATACGCTAGAGCAGATATGAATAGCAGAGATTCATGGAAGATTTAAGTTTAAAGATAGTAAAATCGACCTTGCTAACCAGACACTGCTCTGTGGCCAAAAGGTTAAGGCACATCACGCGAAATGATGGTTCCGTATAGGATACAGGTTCGATTCCTGTCGGAGAGCGAAAATTTTCTATGAAAATTTCTCGGACATTCAGGCCGGTAAATGTTATTTAATACTGTTTATTATAAAACAGAGCATTTGCTTAAATACTTGTATCTATAAAAAGAACGTTAAACATAATATATATAAATGTCTTTAAATAAATTGTCGGACTATGTCCAATTCTAAAAATATATATATATATATATATATATATATATATATATATATATATATATATAAAAGCCAATTTAAGCTGACAGCATGTTATAGATCAATATATTGATTTATATATATTTGTTAATGTTTACACAAGTTTTTGAAGTATAATATTTCCTAAGTTTAGTTTCGTACAGCACACAAAGCCAAATGGAGTTAAGGAAATGAATGAGATGATTGTGTTATGTTAATCTACCCCAAATGGGAAGGGCTTGCCTTCCTTAAAAAATCAGATTTTTTTTAAGTGTGGATGGGCTTAAGCAATGATAAGTGGAAATATACAGCAACCCTACCCATGAAACAAGCTAAAGTTTTTTTACCAATTGAGGTATGGCACTCGGATTGAGGAATCAGAGAGCCGGGTTTGAATTCCAGTTGATTCCATTACACTCACTTACATGCTAATACCCTTGGAAAAGGTATAAATCCTCTTCTTCTCCTCCCCAGCTATGGGTAAATAGCAGGACAGACCGGGTTCTATAGCCTTGGATGGCAACTGGTCTATCGCAGAAAGAAATGGCAACCTACTATGAGAAAAAATCTACCTCGTCAGTCATGTATCAAAAGATACATGATCACCTAAGCATGTATCATGCATGACACATAACTGAGTATGGCATGACCACAAATTTGGAGTTCCCAATGAGGATCAAACACTATAGTAGTAATATTCTTTGAGACAAGCTTGATCGGCTCATTCTACTGTTCCAGAAAGTACTTGACTCATTCTGCTACACTTTATCTTTACGAAAGTCAGATGAGACCAAAAATGGAGTATTACTATTAGATAGGTTTAATGGGAGTAGATAGGTTTGCCTATTGTGCAGTTCACACTCCTCCCTGGTCTTTTGAACAAAAATAGAGGTTTATCCCATGTTTTCTGTTTAGGACTGAGTTTTCATCTAAAGTCTTTTCTTTTTCTTTCACTCCCAGTAGCCCCTTGCATCTTAGTATCATTATAGTTTTCTTGGGGTGAATTGATTTTAAAAAAATTATCTGGGCTGGAACTGCTCAATTTTCACTTTAAAAAAATTCTCTCATGTGTCTAATGTTTGTTTCAGTGAAATGTAAAATCTTTTCATTTGTAACCTCTTAATTTTTAAAATAATGACCTGCATTCATTCTTATGATTATTATTCCAATATTTGGTTTAAAATGTTAATCTCAAATATTTTACAATGCAACAGGAATTTTGCATGTATTTTGCAGTTGTAGAACTTGCAATAAGCTTATTTATTCATTAGATATTATACATCTGGAAATTCAAATAGGCAAACTGAAATTTACATGGGTTGTTACTACTTTTCTGTGGTGGCCAGAGGAAATTTATACTTGACGAACTGTGTGACAAGTGTGTTGAATTTTGATAAATATGTAGAATAGCAAATATGTTTTATGCTTTGAGGTGATTCTTCTGAGAACTTTTTAGAGCCCCCCCCCCATTTTCTTTGATGTGTTGTATATGTTTTACTGTTTTGATTATTGCTTTAATTTGATATCTCATTCTTGTTTTATTTTTCAGGTGTGACTCTTCTTCATACTGCAGTAAATAATAACTGCATTGAAATAATTGAAAGATTGTTACAGAAAGGAGCAGAACTTGATTCAATTGTTAGTACAATTTTATCTTACTACTTTGCATGCACATATCTATTGCATTTGATGATATTGCTATGATATGCATTTTGAACTGTTGTTTGATGATGATGGTGGTTGTTCCGTAATGTATAAACTTTGTCCTGTCACTGTGTTAGTCTCCATACTTGTTTTTATGCCAATACACTAAAGTTACACTGTATCTTTCTTACTGAGTCAAATCAATTGTCTTTTCACCAGGATAAAATGTTTTCTTGTAGTAATAGCAGAATGCATATGGTCTTTATTGGCTACTTTTATTGTCCCAGTAGAAAACCTTTGCTGACTGCTTGTTAATGATAGAGAGAATATAGTGAATGAGAGAAACTCCTTTATCTTACTAGTGAAGACACATATCCTATGAGGAAAAGATTCTCACTAAAAATTTCTAGAAGAGGAAACTCCAGCAAACTTGCATTGTCATGCCTGCAAAAAAAGGATGTTTTTTTTCTTTGACACTGCTATTATTTTAACTACCTTCACTCCTCAGCAATGTTTATTGTCTTAAAAGGAAATGATTAGAATTGTAATAAGACCTAAACATATTATGAAAATGAATTTTTTTTTGTTCGTAAATATTTTGTTCTTGAAATTTACTGAATTATTAAAATATGTGAACCAACTATAATAAAATCCTTATTATTTATAATTTTATAAAGTTTAAATCAATTGGCAATTAGCTGATATTTTGCAGACCATTCCAATAAACAAGATAATAAATAATGTAAATAAATAATCTAATAAATAAATAATGGTGAGGAGAGATTCCTGTAAGCCCACAAGACTTCTGACTTTACTCTGTAAATAGTCATTGGTATTGTGCTTCTAGTAGGAGGTGTGGAGGAGCTTTCTCAAGCATTTGTTCTTGAACATCTGGATCCTTTATCCTGTCCCAACTGGCAGTGTCCAAGTCCCACACCTGTAGAAGAGGATACATACAACCAGCGATTTGTAGTGCTTGAACTTGGTATAGAAGCGGATGTTGCTTTTCCGTATTATTTCCAGTATGGCCGTCACTAAACATCAGAATTTTATGCTTTATGACAAGTTAAAGAAACTTGAGAAATGAGTAACAAGTGTACATTATTTACATGTAGACTAATATTCTCATCTTTGTTCTCATTTCTGGTGTATATCAAGCTGCTAATAAAGAAAGAAAAATGACAGCAAGTCTTCAACAGCAGCAGGGAGTGCAGTCAGGTATAACAAGCAGTAGCAGCACTCATCAGCAGGCAGGCTAGGTTTAAGGATCCAAGTTCTCCACACAGAATTATCCTAAGCATTAGTTTGTGAATTTGGGTGACATAGTAATTGTGAGTTCAACCTCTGGGGTGTCCAAAGTGTATTTGGACTTGGCAAACATTAACTGTGCAGTACTAAAAATAAGAAATAGATGTCCCTAGACATGGACAGTGGAACAAGAAGAAAGATTAAATGTAGGGTTCAGTTTGGAATTCCCAGTAGGTTACACAGATCAACATACATCTGATGAAGGGTGGAGGGTGCAATGGCCGAAACATTGTGGGACCAACAGCAACAAAGATGAGGACAATAGTCTGCATGTAAATAGTGTACACTTGGTACTAGTTTCTCAAGTTTCTTTAACTCATTCATAAAGCATGAAATCCTGATGTTAGGTCATTGAAATACTGATTCTTGAAGGAGGGAGGGGGTGAAAACTTTTCAGCACCGTCCGCATAAATATAAATTGTGATGTGGGGGTTTTGTATGCCATCAAATATGTTATTTAAAAACTTTTTTTTTTTTTTCAGGATTTCAAAAGTGGTCGCACTCCATTGTTTCATGCAGTTGAAGACAACAACATTAAAATTGTTGAATTGCTCCTTGAGAAAAAAGCTTCTGTTGACATTCCAAATTTTGCAGGAAATACTGCCTTTTTGGCTGCAAATGCACGTGGTTATCATGACATTTCTAAACTTTTGGCTGAAAATGGTGCTGATACAAGAGGCTTAATGGGGCCAGAAGACTTAATTTCTAACCCAAAGGTAAGTATATATACCTGTCTCCCCCATGTCTCCCTCTCTCTCTCTGAAGTTTTCAAAAAGTATTAGAGACAATAGTACATTGAATGGTTTCACTAGTTAAAATAGACTCAGCTAGATCATGTAAAGATGTAGTGTAGCTGTGGCAGCCATGGGGCACAGAAGTTAACACTGATCATAGAATGATTGTTGGGGTTAGAAAGATAGAGAACATTCTCTCTAAGATTACTTTAGTGTTTTTTTCCAAGCAACAAGAGTATTTTTTTTTTTTTCAATCATTTTACCCTAAGCAAGGCAATAAAGCCCCTAAGATGCAATTGGTTACAGTGTGTTAGAATGTATGAGAAAAAAAACTATTAAGGAGAAAGAATAATAAAAGAACAAGAATTAAGAAGGTAATGATTGATATTACATTTAAATTTTTGAAGATTAAAGTTGACTGGGAAGCTAAAAGCTGAATAAGAATTCCAGATATGAGAAGTATGATCGAAGAAACTGTTAGCATAGAACTTCCGGTTCCATCTAGCAGCCATTTCAACTGTAAAATGGTGAGGCCTTGCTGCCAATCTAGTACTGCATTAAATTCATAAAACCTAGGTACCTTAGAGGAAAGTTTGTCAGAACAATTACCATGAATGTATTTTTAGAAAAGGCACAGGGAAGCTACATTATGTTGGTGGTTAAGTGATTGAAGGCAAGATACCAGGCCAAGACCAATAACATTGCAGATTCTTTTGATTTTATCAAGAATCACAGGAGCACCAGAACAGATGTGGCAAGAATGTTCAATGCATGGATGAATGGTAGACTTATAAATTTGTAAGATAGAGAAAAATGCCAGGAATATGTGAATTCTGATCACTACTTGAAAACTGTGAGGACCTACATACAAAAATGGAACTCTTATAACCTAACAAGAATGGCAACCAGTCAATGAAAAGGAAATTTGGCTGAAATCACATCCCAATTGATTTTGCCATTAATTAATATCCTCTATGACATATACAGCATTCTATGGGTTTTTATTGTCATCAGCCAATAAGGGCATCATTATTGAGACCAGTAATTACACCTTATGTGGGCCAGAGAATATTGCCATTTTTGGGAGATTGGATATTAATGGGACACTTAACAATATTTAATGCCATTTGGCTGTTGCAAGATGTCTTTATGATTGTTGCTGCCAAAAAGATAGACCACTTTATCTAGAGTCTTCTTATACAACAGTAAATTTATTATGATTGTTTATTTTATACAATAGGCTGTCTTGTAGACAGTTTCACCCAACACTGTAAATTGCTACAAAACCAAAACATTAACCTAAGAACTTGAATCATATACTTATATATTTTCATCAGATGAAGACTTCCATATGGATGCCATTCATGGTGCCAAACTTGTTCAGAAATATCTAAACTATGTCCAACTGCTTTCTTAGATCAATAATTAAAAATGGCTTCAAGTGAATAAAGCCCATAGGTCTTAGTGAGGAACCTCATAGACTGACACTACAGAATCACAAAGAACTGTACCACATTAATTAAGGACTTTCAACAGCAGCAACAACTAAAATGGCTAGCACATTTAACTCAAAGAGGAAAATATTGGCATAATCAAGATGTTGATATTCCATATGACTTCAAACAAAAGGTTAGGAAGGAAACTCCCATCAATTCTGGATAGTGATAACATTGGACCCCAGAAACTTATTTTCCTGAAAAATTGTTTTAAGAGAAAGATTTTATAGATTTTAACCAAAATTACCACTAGCTGCTTGGTCAGTGAATGCCAAATGTTTCCCTATAAGGAAACCACCAGCTAATACAGGGTGTGGCAGAAATATCGACCACCTAATGGTAAGACATTAGTGGAAATGGTGTCTTCATCTAGCTAATGTTTTACCATTATGTGGAAGATAACTCTGCTACAACCTGTATTACCATTACTAGTCTAACAGAAGTCTTTGACAGGTGTGATGTATACAGATCATGTTAGACTATTTGTATTTCAGTGTTGATGGTTTGTTCCAACAAGGTAATGCAAAGTTCCATCATATGTAGGTGACAAAAACTGGTTCTAGGAACTTCTGGCTGACTTCCAGGTACACCATTGTATGAACATGGTGTACAGAATAGTTCTATTGCCACATCTAAACTAAAGCTTTCCAATTCTCAATTTCCTACTTTGACTGAGTTCTAAATCATTTGTGGGTGATGAATTGTTTTCCACTCTCCAACCCCTTTCCTACAATTGAAACTTTGGTACTCTTTCACAGTTTTAATGGCAGATGTTCACGCAAACTGCATTCTTTGGTTTTACTGGTGCAGACCTTCACTGCTTGGACCCACCCCCTGCCACGTGGACTGAGTTGGCTAATCCTCATACTCTTCATTTTCCATTGGTGAGGAGTAAGTTCTACTCAGACAGCTGTTTCACCAGAACTGTTGTAATGTGCAATTGACTCCCAAGTGTATACTCTCTTGACTCCAATCTTAGCCTCTTCAAGTAGAGGGTGCCTTTAAACACAACGATCAAATCAAGTTGAGGATCCATTGTTATCTGTCCTACATATCATCATAATATACAGGGTATGATGGATAAATTGTTGCCGTTTTATATTTTTAATTTCATGTATGTGTATTGTTAGTTTTTGATTTTGTCGATTGAACAGTATAGTAATGTCAGTTGGTGAGAAAAAGGACACCATGATGCAATTCACTCTGCCAGAAATTTGGAAAGGGCATGCTGTACTGCTTGACATTCACACCAGAAGCTCCAATACAAACATTTCAGTGTGTTTGGGTGTCAAACTGAGGGCAGTGCAGAGGATTCAGAAAGAGTTGGATTATATATCCAGTCAACATCATGGGGTTTGGAGGGATCATTAGTGATGGCAACGTTATGCCTCCATTCATCTTCCCACAGGGCCTCAGACTCAACACAGAGGCCTACATCAAGTGCCTTGAGGAGGTAGTGCTGCCCTGAGTCAAGAGATTGGCTGCTGGAAGACCCTATGTCTGGCAAAAGGACTCTGCACCATGCCACACAAGCAGGAGAATCCAGTTATGGCCGTCAGACAATATCTGCGACCACATCACCACCACTTATATCTGGCCACCTAATTCCACAGACTGCAATTCCCTTCATTACTATGTGTGTGATACAGTTGAGCGAGAGACCAACAAAACTCCTTGTAACATCAAAGATGAATCGAAAGCAAGGATTATGACAGCATTCACCGACTTAAACAAGAAGACCGTCCAGAAGAGTTGCAGGAGATTCTGAAGTTATCTGGAGGCTGTGGTTGAAGCCAATAGTGATTTTATTGAATATTTTTACTCTTTAGTATTTCAAGATATTTTTGTGTGATTTTGGTAAATATATGTGTTAAAATGAAATGTCAGTATTATTTTCATTTTTGTGTAATTTAGATGACAATTTATCCATCGCACCCTGTATGATGTGGATGTGTGTATAATGTAATTGTTAGCAGCATGGAAAGTAGAATTGGCATGCTGAGTTCAAATCCTGACTGAGTCTGTTTTGTTCATTTTACATTAATGTTTTGGAAAAGGCCATCTTCCTCAAGACTCTCTTGTCTTTGATAGCAACTAGTCTAGAACCTCTGTCACCAATAATAAAGCAGACTGGGTTCTTTAGCTTTAGTAGGGCAGCCAGTCAAAGAGAAGGACAACTCTGAATTCAGAACCAGCCTGAAGAGGGGTGGGCTCTGTTGAGTTATCTTGCCCTAGACACACCTATTACTGTTACAGCTGCACTACATATGATGTAGTTCTGATGGATCTTCTTTCCAGAACTGTAGTAACACTGCAAACAGAATGACACATTTTGAATCATAATTATTAATTGTGACTATTATTTAGTTACTTATTTATTACATTTACTTTGGTTATCAGTCTACAGCAGTGAACAAATAATGCTGGATAAAAAATGGATAACTAGTGACATCATTGACCACCGGAACTTGAGATAGTGTAGATTCGGCCTGTATGAATCAGCAGATTAGAGACAGCTCCTTGTGTGTTCTAGAAGCCTTTAACTGGTCTACAAGTTTTCTTTGGGTATTCTTAACAGGTCTTTGTTGCATTCATCATTCACGAGCTGTAAAACACTACAAACTTTTGTTGGTGCTATATTTGTTTTTGCTATTGTTATACTAGTATTATTAGTAGCAGCAGCATTATTTTATTTTTCATTACAGGAAGTATTGTTAGTTATAATTCACTTTTGATTAGTCTTTTCTTTCATCGTCATTTTTTATTAGATGAATCATTTTCAATCATAATTACTAATTCTTGACTAGTATTTACTTTCATCTTCATTTTTTATTATATGAGTTGTTTTCAAACATTATTAATTTTTGACTATTATTTACTTTCATCTTTGTATTTATTTACTTATTATCACATGTTTATTCAGGAAATCAATTCTCTGGCTGAATTTAAATGAGTGGATGAGAAATAAAGGCTAAGCTCTCTGAGATTTGAACTTAGTGTTACACCAATGCTGCCGATTTGGCTATTCAAAAAAGAAGCTTAAAATGCTTCCTTTAAGTAGAAAGGTAAAAGTTATTAGACACAAATTTACCAGGACAAGTATCCTTATCTTGGTTGTTACACCCTCCAGCATTCTTCAGGTGCTTGTCACTATTTGTAATTTTCCAAGTATTGGTGTAACACTTTGGAACTAAAACTAAACATTCAGCATTCATTAATCCAGTAGTTCCCAAACTTTTTTTCTCTGGGCCACATTTTCAGAATTAAAATTTGCTTGTCAGTTATGTGCCATGCGTAATACACACTTAGGCGATCATGTATCTTGTCAATACGTGACTGACTAGGCATATTTTTTCCCGCATTAGGTTGGCATTTCTTTCTGCGGTAGACCAGTTGCCATCCAAGGCTATAGAACCTGGTCTGTCCTTCTATTTACCCATAGCTGTGGGCGGGGGGGGTGTGTGTGTGAGAAGACGAGCATTCATACCTTTCCCAAGGGTATTAGCACATAAGTGAATGTAATGGATTCGACTGGAATTCAAACTCGGCTCTCCAATTCCTCAATCCGAGCCACTATCCATTACTCCACCATAGACATTTTAAAATAAATAAACAGAGTACGGGTTAAAGGGAGATAACCGTGAATTCAAAGTTTTTTCCTGTCTGGCACAGAGTATGAAACTTAATATTCTTAACGTGAATTCAAAGTGAGAGCATTATTATTGATAACTCTTTCCTCCAATTTGTGGAAACTTGTTATTCTTAATACTTGATATAATTAAAAAATATCACAATGATAAAATCAGTCAATAATTATTTATAATTATTTATACTGGGACTCATGCATGCAATTACAAGTATTCCATAATAAAATTTTGAAATCATATTTATTTTTATGAATTTTGTTTAAAACGGTTTCTAAATCTTTAATTGCATTTCAATCATTCCACCTCACCTGCTATCATCTTCTACCACACCGTTTGAGAACCACTGCATTAACCGGACAATTAGTATTACTGTTGGTTGAAATTTATAAAAATCTTTCTCTTAAAACAGTTTTTCAGGAAATTAGACTTCTCATGTGCATTTTTATGGCTCTTTCTAATATTGATGGGAGTTTCTTTCCAAACTTTTTATTGTTGGTAGTGTGAAAACTTAACATTTTAATTAATTGTCAATACGTGACTGACTAGGCATATTTTTTTCCCGCATTAGGTTGCCATTTCTTTCTGCGGTAGACCAGTTGCCATCCAAGGCTATAGAACCTGGTCTGTCCTGCTATTTACCCATAGCTGGGGGCGGGGGGGTATCTTTCTCTTTCAGTCACATGTGCTACCCACTTTTGTTATCGTTGATACTGAAAGTATTCAAGTGACATGTTTCTTTGTTATTTTGTAAAGCTCTTAATTATTTTTTGATGCCAGTCTATAGAATATGCTGAAGGATCATCTTCAAGACTTAAAGGATTCATTCACTTGGATCCATTATGACATTGTGGAAAGCAAAGACCACTCTAATTTTTCTTCCTTAACAAATGTATTATAATGGATATTTAACTTGTATTACAGACATCATATGTTGAATTGTAATTTACAACCTATAAACTTTATACAGCAATAATATCTAATTTAGTTACCTTGAATTAAAACGAATCTGTTAAAACATTTTGATAATTAACATGTTTTCAGGTTATCTCCCTTGCAATGAGTAAGCCGGGGTTTTTTTTTTGTCTTTTTCTATTAGTGTTGTCGCCCATTAGTGAATGAAAACCTTTTAATAATCTAAGTAATTGTTTTTTTAAATTTTTTATGTTGTTGTCTTTTAATGAATTAAAACCTTTAATAATTTTTTTTTGTTTTCTGCTTTAATCTTTTTCTATACTGTTAGATTTGTCTCTTCTTAAGGAATGAAATCTTTTAATAGTTTATTTATTTTTTTAATTGATTTCACCCCAACCACGGCTGTAAAGCCACAAAGGGTTACAACTTGATTTTGCATGTTTCTGATGCTGATAAAATTGTCACTTTAATGAATAAAAACTGTTTTTTTTTGTTTTTCATTCTATTTGCAGACATCAGCTGTCAAAAGTCAGTTGAAAAATAAATTGGTTTCAAGCAAAACCAGTCCAGTCTTACAAGACACTTAAAAAAAAAAAATAAGTGATAAAACAGCATAAAAAAATATTTTTATATTGATTTATTAGACTATTTACATTATTCGGACTATTGTCCTCATCTTTGTTGCCATATTTATTACAACGTTTCGACCGTTGTACGCTCCGGCCTTCTTCAGGTGGTTGGAATGTCAAATTGAACCCTGTTCTAGTTCCACGTGCTATGTTTAATGGATATCAGTTATCTCTTGTTAATACTCCTCTCCAAGTTCTTCACTGCCTTAACCGGGTATTGAACTCACACTCTTTGGGTCCTGTCACTGGATCTAACCAATGCCTTTATCTGTGTATGAATTTCTGGGTATTATAAACTGACATCCATTAAACATGGTACGTGGAACTAGAACAGTCTACCCCAGTGAGTGAAATAAAGGGTTCAGTTTGAGATTCCAACCACCCGAAGAAGGCCGGAGTGTACAACGGCTGAAACATTGTAATAAATATGGCGACAAAGATGAGAACAATAGTCCGAATAATGTAAATAGTGTATTTAATTCCTCGTCTCAGAAATATAGACAGATATTGGTTTATTATTATTAGGTTTTTTTTTCTTTTTTCTTTTTTTTTTTTTTTTTTCAGAATTTAACTTCATTGAAAACACTAATCAAGTTCAGATGTTCTTCTAAAACAAACAATTTACAAGTTATCACTTCAGAAATTTTAAGTTGATTTTTGGCATTATGAAGACAGTGATTATATAATAATTTGATTTGGACAATCGGTGTTATATTGCTTGCACATGATTGCTGTAAAGTTATAATGCAAAATAAACGTGTATATTTCCCATAAAGAGCAAATGAAGCAACATACATATTAACTTTTAACATGTTTTCTTCTTTAATCAATTCACTCCAAGCAAGGAGCTACTGGGAGTGAAAGAGATTTTTGCTATAACATTTTTTTTTAGTCATGTATACAGAACCACAGATAATAATTATATTTTTTTCTTTTTGTTTTCTGAGCTTTTATGCAAGGCTTTTTTTAAAATAAAATTTACAATTGTTACTTTAATTCTATTCAGAAATCATTCATTTATTTTTCATTAACTATTATTTAACAAATCATTTTTTTTTAGTCTTTTCTGATAATGATCACTTCAATATACATTGAAAAAAATAAACATTACTTTGGGTGTAATATTGGGACATGATTTCCATGTCCACATTATCTATATCTACAGATACTCTGCTTCCAATATTAAACACTCTCACCGGCCCCCACTCATTTAAAACTTTAAGTTGACTGAGAATTAAGTTGATTGAACTTTTATTAATTTATTGACTTACTCCTGTATTGATCAATTTCTTGAGAAAAATTTTTTTACTTCCCTTGAAATACTTTTATTCTAGTAATTTGTACCTATTTTGATAGGTGTCTTACTTTTAATGACATTGGATACTTGTATTTTAATGTAAGAATTTTTTTCTTTTAAAGCAGAATTCTTTTTTACATGTAATAACAGAGTTAATTGTTTTAAAACATCCCAGATAACTCCTGTAATTACAAAGCTACTGAAATATTGCCATCAATTTTTAAATAGTTAAATTAATGTATATAAATAATAAACAAAACTAAATTATCAAATTCCCTGTAACTAACATACAGCAGGGCTTCTTCAGCCTATCACTTTCTCTTACTAGACTGGTGTTCAAACAATATAGGATATATGAAAAATCTTAAATGAATATATAAATAAAACAGTCAAAAATTAGTAAAATCCAATTTAAAAAATGATGCAGATAAAAAAACAAAAAAACAAATCTGTTGTTCATGTGACTAACATGAATCATGTTCTGTCTCGCCTATGTAGATTTGGTTGTAATAAAATCCATTTTTCTGATGATGCAGTTTCATTAGTAAAGCATGTCAAGATAAGAACTTTCTAAAATTCTTTTATATATTTATCAGAATTAGCAAAATTAATGTAAATCATCCTTATAAAATTTCCATATCTTTTTGTAATGACACCTGTGCTGGCCTTGTACTGATTATCTACTGTTTTTAGTTAAGCATTTGAATGATTCTATCAAAATGCTAATGGTACATTTCTATTTTTTTTCCTAAATCTCTGAGTGAAAACAGCCTTGTTTCATGCCATGCATGAATAGTAGTTTTTTAGTACCTTTGAAGAATAGTTGAAAATTTTTGCTTTAAAAATGTCACAAATACAACATAAATCTGATATAAGGGTTCTCTACTATAAAGGGATTGACCCATTATATCAGGGGACCATCGGAAAAAACACATCACATCAGGACTTGTTTTTATATTTTAATATTTCAAAGTTAATCCTTTTATTTGATTTTTTTTTTTTTAAGTTTTAAAAAGTTATGGCATTTTTTAGCTTGTCTAAAATACCTTGTCTGTATACATTTTTGAAAATCATTTCACGCCAAGTAAGGCAATAAAGTCACTAAGATGCAAGTGTTTATTGAGTAAGAGAATATGAGAAAAAAAAACACTAAGGAGAGAGAACAATGAAAGAACAGGAATTAAGAAAACAAGATAATGATTGGCATTGCATTTATTTAAAGATTAAAGTTGACTGAAAGACAAGAAGCTGGAAGAGAATTCCACAAGTGTGAAGTGCGATAGAAGAAATTGTTAGCATAGAATTTATAATTACATTTAGCCATTTCAACTGTAAAACGATGAGTCTTAGGTACCAATCTTATATATATATATATATATATATATATATATATATATATATATATATATATATATATATATATATGTACACACACACATTTAACAGCGTAACAAAAGTGCTAAAAATTTCTGTTGTTGAAATAGACCAGACGATATGCAATGAACGGATGTCATCATTCGTTTGAAAAAAGGCACCCCAACCTTACCTTTACTTAACCTCTTTTCTAAAGAGGATGAAACAGAACTAGCTGCTGTAATTTAATTTAGTTTCTATAAATGAAATTGAAGTTTTTAGCTTCTGCTTTTGAAACATGAGAACTTTTATGTAGCGATGGAATCGTATTTAAAAAAAAAAAAAAATATAATGTGTATGTTAGATCTCATTTAAATATTCATGGAGGCCTACCAGACCCTATTTGTAACATACTTGTTGACAACACAAATATAATAGCATCATCTACATGCAAAAAAAGGCTAAAAATAATGGAAGCCTTATTAATGAAAAAAAAACCCAACAATCAGTAATATCAACTATGAACATGGACACAATATCTTGACTGTGTTTTGAAAATGTAAACATTATATAAATACATACATGCAACAAACTATTTCTTATTTAACAGTTAAAATATTTCAAGCTTGAAAATGGCTAAATGTATAGCCGAAAGTACTTGGATAAAAAGAACATTCAGACAGTTTTTATAATTTATCATTTGAAAAGAAAAAAAATTATTAGATCCCATGAGAAATTGTATAAAAACTAAATCAAAGCAACTTGTCTGTCCTATTCAATGAAATGTGCATTGCTGCCTAAATACACACACACACACACACACACACACATTTTTATGTTTATACATTCTTTTTATAGATACAAATATTTAAGTAAATGCTCTGTTTATAATAAACAGTATTAAACAACATTTACTGGCCTAAATGTCAGAAATTTTCATAGAAAATATTCGTCCTCCAACAAGGAATCGAACCTGTATCCTATATGGAACCATCCTATAAGCCTGATGTGCCTTTAACCGATTGGGCCACAGAGGAGCGTTCGGTTAGCAAGATCGAATTTACTGCCTTTAAACTTCAATCTCCCATGAATCTCTTGCGTATATTCATAGCTACTCAAAGTGTATCCAAATGTAAACAAATGACATCACACATTATGAAAGGGACAAAGTCCGACAATTATTTTAAGACATTTTTATGTTTATACATTCTTTTTATAGATACAAATATTTAAGTAAATGCTCTGTTTATAATAGTTACTTAAATATTTGTATCTATAAAAAGAATGTATAAACATAAAAATGTCTTAAAATAATTGTTGGACTTTGTCCATTTCATATATATATATATATATATATATATATATATATATATATATATATAAGAGAGTTTAAAATTTGCTATATTTATGATGGAAGAGTGCCTAATATCGATAGTGTTTGTAGATGTAGACAAAGGAATCAAAGTGCATGGTGACTGTCAGTTTCATACATCATATGTGTATTTCAAAACTATTGGAAGTATTAGAGTAAACTGGACATATTAAAGAAATGTTTGAATATTATTTTTTAAATTACAAATTATGCTTTTGAGAATTATTATTGCAAATAATAGCATTTATTTCCTATACTAATAATTATTGGAAATTTTATTTAGTGATATTCTGAAACAATCATTCAGTGAACACAGATCTCCTCATATTCAAGAAGAAAAATACATTTAATTCCTGGTATATTTGTTTATTCCAGTTGCTGATAAAGGATATGAAACTTAAAAAGCAACATAAGTATTGTTTTCACTGGTTATCTGTTTAATCACAAATGTTAATTCTACACTTGAAGTGTAGACTGTTTAAATGAGAATGTAACTTTAGATTGTTAAAGATCTTATGTTATAAAACTGATCCACAAAAAATAAAAACAGGTAATTACTCCAAGAGAACAAGATACTGCAGTTTGGGAAAATATTAAGATTATTGATTGTTGTAATTTCTTATATTGTCATTTCTCATTATTTATTGGTGTATCAAAAATGTTTTCATTTTTTTTATGTCACATTTCTTAATTTAATGTTTATGTACCTACCGTTACTATGTTTCTATGGTCCTATCTTATCTCGAATGTTGGGGAAGCTGGCGATTAGGCTCTCCTCTGCAATGTGTTTTAAAATGTCATCATTCACAACTGACAGTAGTTTCTTTCTGGGCTTTATGTAATATTATCGTTTCATAGCGTCTAATAAAATATAATCTCTCGTACATAACATTACATTTTATTTCAACTCCAGACTTCATCAATTACTATCAGCTAGTTGAATGTGTGGCCCTGGGACCTCTTGCTGAACATGGACTCTATATTCTTGTATGGATATAAGTGGAAACCCATGCTCTTCTCTGCAATTACCACACATCTGCCCATCACATGACTTTTTCAATGCGGCCATACCCAAGCACAGCTAGGCCAGCAACATGTATCTCTTGTGATTGCCTCTATCATTGGGTGAATTGTAGATCTCCAACCCAGGCTAGGAGGTCATCCTCAAAAATAATGTCTTTAAATTATCGGAATCTCAGTACTTGTACCCAGCATTATGACATAAGAAACATAAGGTACAGATGAATAGAATTGATAAGCTTTTATTTATTCATATATATATATATATATATATATATATATATATATATATATATATAACATCTAGTGCAATCATAATCTTTAGATGTATACATTAAAGAAGCTTTGGATTAAAGGTGTGTAAAAAAAAAAAAAAAAAAAAAAAAATGAAAATTATGATACACTTTTTTTTTTTTTTTTTTTTTTTCCAATAAAATCTTTTTATTTAATTTAATAAGCCATCTAATAAATAAATACAGGAAAAAACAATTTAAAAAATTCTTTGCTTGCTATATTTACCTTGAAAAGTAAAAAGAAAAAAATCTTTTTATTTTCCATTAATGACCAAAATAACATAATTGAAATTGAACAGAATTTTACATTTTTTTTTTTTTTTTTTTAAACTTTTGTCTTTGTTATCCTTTTTCTTTCTTTTCGTTTTTTTTTTTTTTTTTAACAAAATGACATTTTAAATGTGAATTTTTATATCTATTTAAATGTTAATATTTACATAAAAGCTTAATAAAAATCTAAATTTGTTTAATATTGTTTTTTTTTCCTTTTTTAATGAAAATTTTGACATGTTTTTTATTTGAAAAAATATTTTATACTGTATTTTTCTTTTTATATTATAATTACAATTTATATCTTTTAATGAAATAGATAAAAATTAAAGATATGATAATATTTTTAGAGATCAAACATTATTTATATTAAACAATGACTATTGTAGTCTCTGGATCTCTTGCACATGAACGCCGTACAAGGGAGATAATAAATAATTTATTGAAACTTTGGAAACTATAGGAACGAATGTAAAATTAAAATTTTGTTGTAGATTATTTAGATAAATTTTTATAGATAAATTGAAATATTTTTGGTCAGGAAAATGTGATGTGGTTATACATTGATTCCGAAAGATGATCAAAAACTTTTTGTAGAGGATTGGTAAATAGGATTGTACGTATTTCTATATGTTAAGTAGAAGAGAAATAAAATGTATAGTCATGTAAGAGACAGGCAGAAGTTGCCTTCTGGTCATGTGTCATAGAACAACACAATACAACAATATGGCATCAACGATATATATGTTTAACTAGTTTGGATGAATCATCATTTTTTTAAACTTAGATCTTGTGTTTTGAAGCCCAGGCTATGTGTAAAAAATTGAAAGACAACCATTCTTATTATTTGGGAGTATATTTATTACTGTATCCTAAACATTTAAATAGTTATTCAAGCAACTTTTCAGTTTTATTTTTGCCTTTCTCGCTTGTGAATCTCTCTTTTGGTTGCTTGCCTTCTTGTCAACTACGATATTCAAAAAATTAAATTCAATGTCCATCAGTTTTTTTTTCTGTCTCTTTAAATCCTGTTTTTTATTTTCCACTAGTATTAGTTTGGTAAATAGGATTTTACCTATTTTCATATGTAGAAGAGAAATAAAGTGTATAGCAAACTAAGAGACAGATAAAATTCCAGTGTTCATCATGTGTCCTAGAACAAAACAGAATACAACACTTTTGATGAAATTGGGTAAATTGTTCTAATTTTGCTGCTGTTCTATCACTCAATTGAACTCTTCGATATTTCTGCACTAGCAGACTTGGGGAATGAGTTCTCACCTTCTAGAGACTGAGATGACCTTTACCAGTAGTTTTCTTCAAGAGACCAAGTACTTTCAAGAATCCTCTCCTAAAGTAAACTAGTTGATTCTCAATTGTCTTCCAAACAAATATGTCTATTTTCCTTGCTTTGAATATTTCTGCTACATCTGTTCTAATGCTCCTGCTATATATTTAGGAATTTTTGATAAAATCCAAAGAATCTGTCATGTTATTGCTCTTGACCTGGCATCTCGGTTTCAGTCACTTTCCCACCACCATAATATAGCTTATCATTGCCTTTTTCTATAAATGTTTTTATGGTAATTGTTCTGATGAACTTTCATGGGTTTCTGGTTTTAAATGATATTTACAATTTTTTTTTTCTTTTTCAATCCCCCCCCCCCCCACCTATTTTTTTGAAAAACTCGAAAAAAAAATTGGTAATATTGTTTAAAACCATAACCCCCTGAAGACTGGAAATTTTGCCAAGAAACTTCAAAGTCAGGATAAAATTGATATTTAAAAGTTAAGTAATCTTTTCATATATTTTACACACACACACACACACACACCCACACACACTCAAAGCATTGTTATTTCTTTTGAGAATTACTTTGACTTATAATAGATTCTAATTGTTTACAGTAAAATAATTTATAAAGCCTGTCTTCTGTACTAGATAATTTTTCAGTTAGGAAAACCCTTTCATTTTAAAAGTTTTGTTATAATTTTCAATTCATCATTGTACGAAGAGTAATAGTTTTTTCTTATCTTTGTTCTTCCTCCCACTTTTGTTTTAACATTTTTATATATCATGTAAATATGTTTTTAAAATGTCCATTTCTAAAGACATTTTATAATGTCTTTAAAATGTAATGTCCATTTTTAAAAACATAAAATTAGACCAAGTCTGTAAAGAGAAATGATTTCAGATTCTTTTAAAATAGCCATGATTAAACCTTTCCAAATAGAATTTATTTTTAAATTTTACCAGTTTAAGGTAAATAATATTGTAATTCATTTTGTGAGTTATACTGTGTGTGTGTGTGTGTGTGTGTGTGTTTTATAATAATTATTATTAGCATCAGGTAATTTTAGTTGAATATGATTATATTTAGCAAATTCTCAAGTTTGAATCTTATTTCATGCTTAAAATATAATCCTAGTGAGAGAAATTTCAATTACCAATGTAAAACTTGGCAAATGTTAGCAAAATATATCAAGGCACATTTTATGCAAATTTTAAGATTTTAATTTCAGTTTACAGTTTGGTAAACTTTTCTCTGTAAGAACCATGTCTAATTCTAAGATTTTATATGTATATGCAATAAGAAAAATTCAAATTTAAAAGTACAAAAGAGCAAGGATTTCTTGCAAAACAATTTATTTCAAGATTTGAGAAAAGTGAAATTTTACTTCAAACTTGCGGGGTCACTCCTATCATACCAGCAGCGATATAAATAAAAATACACAAGGAAATAACATTAAAAGCATGTTAAATTGTAAATTAAAATCATATAATTTTATTTATTTTTGTGTACTAGTGTGTATTTAGTTATGTGTTTTAAAGTTGCATGTAATAGAGAAAGAAAGTCACCTCGTCTTATGACAAGCAAGATGTTGAGGAGAGGAGATGGATATCTTGACCCATGGAGGATCCATAGTGAAAAGGGTGAGTTCAGCATTTTTTGGTGTGAAGTATCTGTTTTCAGGCAGGAAAAGTTTCCTGTTGCATTCTGGGAGAACTTTTATTATTTTGGTTTTATTTATTTTATTTTAAATAAAGTTTTAATGTCATTTGTTTTATTTTATTTGTTATTATTATATATTTTTTTTATTTATTGATAATAATAACATCCCTACAAAGTACAAAGAGCAATGATTTCTTGTACAATAATTTATTTCAAGATTTGAGAAAAGTGAAATTTTAATTTAAATTAAAAGCTGCCCTAAAATATTGTTTATTCATAATGTTTTGAAAAAAATCTGATGCTTCGTGCTTAATTTTTGTACTTATCAGGGATTTGTCATGCTTATGTGATTCCTAATAAAGACAAAACCAACAGTGTAATCTCTCTATGCAGGATATAGATTATTAGTTATTCATTTTTTTTATGTGCCATGTCCTTTCAGGATGTAGGCGATCATGGCTCTCCACGCCCTCTATCCCTTGCAGCTCTCAACAAGTTCCTTCCCTCTGCTACCTCCCCCAGACCACATTCTGTCATCCACTTGCTTAAGCCTGCTAGGTATGTCATGCATTGTTTTCCCTTGTCTCTCTTTCCCTCTATTTGACTTGTGAGTATCAGATTCTCCAGGCCCTCCTCCTTCATTATGTGTCCCAGAAACTTCAGCTGCCTCTTCCTGATGTTAACTATAAGCCACCTCCTTGTTTGCAACCTCTTTAAGATCTCGTCATTGCTTACACGCTTGGCCCATGATATCCTTAGCATCCTTCTGTAGAACCACATTGTCACCTTGAGTGACTTCTTCATCTTTGAGGAAATTGTCCGACATTCGTTGCTGTAAAGAAGGACAGATGTCACGTAACAGCTCAGTATTCTTTTCTTTGTTACCAAAGAAATCCTCCTGTCTCGCAATACTCTGCTCAGATTTTGGAATATGTCATTGGCCATCCCTATACGCCTACGGATCTCAGTGTTGTACTTACCGTCCTCTGTCAAAACGTTTCCCAGATATTTAAACTTCCACATCTGCTTGATTCTAGTGTTCCCAATCTGAAAATCACATTTTGGGCTCATCCTTGCCAAGGCAATATGAATATTTAGTTTTGGTAATTTCCATAGTGAATTCAATAAAACATCCACATGTTTTACTGGTTGGTTTGGAAAAGGTCAGCAAGAAAACTATCATTTTCACAATTATGATTTTCTTTTAAGTTTTATTCTGATTTTTTGTTGCTTTTTATCATAACATTCCAGATTCATAATCTCTTCGTTGTTATATTGGCTAAGATTAGAATACAATGGCTGTATTCCCTATAGATGGGTAACATCCCAAAACCAGAGACATCTTCTGAATAGATAGTTGTAGACAAGGGTATAAACCCAACCAATGTCTACCTTTTTGACTAGGATAAACTGGACTTATGAACTTTTCAGCTGACCTTCCTAAGCTGATCAAGATGCTCTCATGGAATGTGACCAAATGAGATTTATTTTTCAACCTAGTCTTAGTTTCAATACACACACTTTTTTCCATCGGTGTTTGATCCCATTGGTGGATAAGATTTCATCCTGTTTGTGAAAAAAGTCATCAGCAGCAGATATGATGTCATCATCACTATTGATTTCCAGCAAAAATGTTTTTTTTTTCTTCATGTTGGGGAACAGATGATAGTCAGATGGGACTAAATCAGGAGAATAGTGAGGGTGATCAACCAGTTCAAAGCCAGTCATGCACAGCAGCCATTGAAAAAAAATAAAAATAAAAGAACTTCTGTGCTGGAACATTGTCCAGATGAAAAAGAATAATGATAAAAAGCTATTTTAAAAATTTTAATAAAATCTAAACATTTTAAACTGGAATTATGCATTTTCTATTTATCAAAAATTGAGAGCAAAAATGTTACACACTAGTTATTAGATTGTTTATTTACAAGATTAATTTTATATTTATGTGATTATGAAAATATGTCAACCATCTACTACGCAATATTATCATATTAAGATTTATTTATCATTTTATAAAGAGAAATATGAAAATAAATTTTTATTCATAAATTTATAAAAATGTATAAAATTATCAATGTCTCTCTGGTGTTAATCTTGTAACAGAATGAAAAATTTTAGCATCAAACAAATTTTGTGGGGAAAAAGACTGATTTGGAAATTCTTTAAAAATCAGATAATTGCTGGATTTTAATGAAACTTTTAGGACTTATTCACAAATGAATGAAATTATTTTTTAAATGTTTCTTTTTTAGAAAATCTTGGTAAAAAGATTTTTCTTAGATCTGTTACAGCCTACTTATTTAATTTTATTCAATTTTGAGAAATTAATTTTTGCAGTGCTTAATGTTTATATTAGTTATAAGGATAAGTCCTTGGAAAATTTAAATCATGAAATTTTTTTGGTCAAACGACTCCCACTTACAGAAAATCTGTTATGAATTGTAAAATAAAAATGTAATAAAATTAAGACCTTATTATTTTAATTATTTTCATGTATAAAATATATGGACACTATTGTCTTGAGACAATCATTTTTTTTTCCAATGAATGATGAATTTTTACAAGAATTATTTTCATTTTAAAAAAAATTTAATTAGAATAATTTATAAACTTTGAAATCTTAAAATTCTGTATTAATCTGAAGTAGTCAAGTGATATTGTTATTAAATTATGTCTGTATTTAATGATCATAAGTAGAAAATCTTACTACAATTCAAGGATCCCCAATATTTTAAGAATTTTGAATTTATTTTATATGTGTATAAACGTGTTGATTTTTGTTAATATGGACCTCCACACATGACATTATCAGAAAATAAGAGTTGTAACTATAGTAAACTTAAAATTTATTGGTAATTTTCTAACATTTCTTCAACAAGCGTATTTCTAAGTAAGACTATAAAGCCAAAGTACCTAAAATTCAATAAAATATTAGATTTCTTAGAATATATTCTGAAATTTTTAAGATTACTAGGTAGATAAAAAATTATATAAAAAAGGCGTTCACGTTATATTAGTCAAGTAATTGTTGCAGTTATGTCCCTCTTAGAAAAATATCAGGCATAAGTCTGTCAACACCTCACAAAAACACCCAACTCTGTGTTAAAAAATGCTTTTCTGTGATAATTTAAGCTAAAAGTAAGTAACATTTGTTCCAAATCAGATTAATTGATCTTTAAATCAGCTCATCTTCCTCAAAAAGTTTCAGAAAAGTATATTTTATTTTTGAAAGACTCTTTTCATTAAAGAGAATTACGTTGTGTTGACAGATTTGTCAATATGGATGAGTTTAGCGTTTTTTACTGATAATAAAAAAAATTAATTCCAATCAATTTAAATTCACTTTGAAACGCAGCAATGTATTTTGCTTATTGGGAATATTAAATTATATCTATTAGCTTAGAATTAATTAAAACTAAAATAAAAGCTTCAAGAGAGATTTTTCATTTTAAAAGCATTTTAAACGTTTTTCTTTTTCTTTGCAGGTATCTACTCAAAAATGTAGTCTTTGAGATTAATTATGAGTGAAATATTAAAAGGTGTTTGTGGGACTTAGCTTGGTCTGGCACAGGGTCACTATTGTGAATTCCTGGTGATAACTCGATACTCTAGGGAATGACGTATATGATTAACTTCTTGCTGTTGCTGAGGCTTTTTCTCTACCTTCCTTCTCTGTCACATGCTTTAAACACATTTTATGATGGAAACAACGATCCAATTTGAAATGACATTCTATATTGAAGTTTAAACAATAACGATTTTTGTTAAATTTATACTTTATGGCTGAAATTACAAATTTATTAAAGTTATTAAAGGGAGGTAATACATAATTAATTGCAGAATAATTTTCCCTGTAAAAATCGCGTATTAGAAATCGTGTTAAAAAAAATTATAAATTGACTAAAAAATTTAAAAGTGTATCTTTTTTTGAAATTTGGAATAGAACTTTAAAAACCGTCCGCCTTTGACCAAATTTATTTCCGCGTTTATGTTGTTTTACTTTTTTTTTACCAAATTTTACACATTAAATTTATCCGAGCCATTTTCTTTTATAAAGTTTAAAAAACAAAATGTAACATCAAATCTATTTTTTTTAACTAACCGTCTGTAAACAATTCTCTTAAAAGCAAGTGTAATAATAAACACACCTCGTTTATTATAATATATTTACTTTTTTCGGTCGCCACTTTTTAAAATGCGTTTCTTGTGTGTTATCTGTTGTCACTTTTTTTTAAATGTATTGGTGATCTTTTATAAAGTTTGATGTGGTATTTAAAATGTTTTTTTTTTTAATTGTTTGAAGCTAATCTTCCACAAATAAAATTTCAGAAGAGTATATTTTTGAAAGATTTAAAAACAATTTGTGTTGACAGATCTGTCAATAGGAACAAATTTATACTGATAAGGGGAAAAAAAATTAAAAATCCAATCGATTTGAAATACAACAAAATATTTTGCTTATTGGAATATTAAATTGAATATTTTAGCTTGGAAATAAAACTAACATTAAAACTTCAAGAAGGATTTTCTACTTTTTAAAATCCATTTTAAACTTAGGTGTCGCTTCTTTTTAAAATACCTATATAAATATATACAAAAAATTTAAAAAAAGGGGAATTGGAACGATAAGGAACAAAATTACCGTAAAATGGTGGATCGAAAAATATAACAACAAATAGAAACAAAAAAGATGAGCTAATTTGTCAACGCTCATCGTTCTTCAGAATCAATTGAGAACAAAACAAATGTTTGCACAACGACTAAAAAAGTGTAGCGTACCGTGGGGGTGAAGATGTGAAGAGATATCAGAAGGTTAAACTTTCCTGCTGGCGGGTCCAGCTACATAAGAATGTCGGACTTTAATCAAGTCCAAAGAAAACAAACAAGACCGATATATATGGGTAAACAAATATATATTAATAACAAAAGTTAAACAAAGACATGGACTGTTACATAGAGTTTGTATGGAGAAATTATGTATGTGTGTTGTAAGTGTTCGTACGTACGTGTACTGTTCTTAGCGTGTTCCCAGAATTTGGGAAACGCTGTATCTGTGAGAGGTCACATATTGGCCTAAGTGAAAAAGAGAGATTTTACCTCGTCTCCGTGCGAGGTAGCGGCCCAAGGCCTGAGTCGGAAAAGAGAGAGAGAAGGGGCAGTCAGTATTTATAGCAAGGGGAGAGAGACCCCTGTTGAAGGATTAAGGAACTGAGGAGGAGCTAACTCCGACAAAAGAGAGAACACTACTAGAGAATAAGCAAATTAAAACATTATATTTAAAAACCAAGCAGACATTCCTTCTGCTTACAGTGAGACGGCTTCTCAGATGGTAATCTGTATTTAATTCAAATAAGTCATATAATTCTCTTGCGATATATTTCAAGATTCTTGACAAAATTCAAAGGATTTGTAATGTAATCGATCCTGGTCAGGCATCTCGACTTCAGTACTTTCTCACCGACCTGACGTGGCTTACCTCTGCCTCTTCTACAAATATTTCTATGGCAATTGTTCTAAGTGAGCTTTTGTCATTAGTGCCTCGACTGCATGAGTTGCTACTAGATTGGCAACTCGGTCCCTCTGTTTTACTGTTTGACCTACTGAGCATGCCACCCACGATCTTCAAAAATTTAAAACCAACGTCAATCGCCATCTTCTGTCTTCCCGAATCCTGTTCATTTATTGTACTTTTCGTCACTTCTCAATAACTCTCATTCTCTTTAACTCTCTGTAACCCCTGCGTCCTAGTGACATTATCGCGTTGCTTAGGCTGAAAAAAAAAACTGATGTTGCTATCTTAACGTCTTACTAGTAATTTTGCAATATATATATACAGTGTAACCCGGATATAAGAGAAACCCGGATATAAGAGCGATTTTCTCTGGTCCCAAATTAGAGCCTGTTTTAATGTATATAAATTAGACCAAACCCGGATATAAGAGAAACCCGGATATAAGAGACTTCTTCTCCGGTCCCGGCAACTCTCTTATATCCGGGTTACACTGTATATATATATATATATATATATATATATATATATATATATATATATATAAGTGATAATATTTTGGTTAGGATGTGTGGTGAAACACTTTCTTCGGGTCGTTGTTGCATCGTTACTGACTAGTTCCAAGGTCTCGTTCCTACAACATTTTCTGCACCTACGTTGTGTCAACAAGTCCGCAGGAAGTGAGGTTTGACGGAGTTTTATCACAAACACAAATGTGCCGTGGTCAGACGAAGGGATATAGAAGGTCTTGGTCGAAACCTCGTCTAACTGGGCTCGTCTCTTCATAAGTCAAAACCGGCACGGGTGTTGGCAAGTTTTAAAACTGAAGAGGCACTTGTTAACAAGTGCATAAGGAAGTTTATTGTAATATGGTTACATCAAAGAAGTAAAAGTGAATAACATGAATGTTGAACCTTGAAATTCAAATCTCCAAGGCTAACAATGATAGGCGATTGGAGTTTTTTTCCCAGCGGCAATTTGGCAAACTTGGCCCTTCGTAACCGAAAAAAAAAGTATCAAAAGGACGGTCTTTCCCTTGACACCGCTATTATTTTAAATACCTTCACTCCGTGGTAATGTTTAGTATTTTAAAAAGCGATGATTAGAATTGTAAACATATGATGAAATTGAATTCATACATTTTATTTTGTTCTTGAGATTGTACAAAAAATATTAAACACTATTTATTTATTAGATTGTTTATTTACAAAAATAATTTTATATTTACAACATTCTAAAAATTAATACAATTAAAACTAATGCAATATTTATTACCAATTTATAAAGAAATACATGTGAAAACAATTTTTATTTATTAATTTAATCACCAACTGGGGTAAACTAAATAACCTTTGAATTGTACAACACCTTGTTAGCACTCAAAATCTTTGATCTGTCACACACTATTTATTTTACTTTACAAGTTCTTGCCTGCTACTATATTTGTCATATACTTATAAAATCCTGGTTACTTTATTTTTTTTTTAGTAAATCAAACCTAATGGCAACCAGCAAACGTCACCGTCACGTCTGCCTTACAAACAAAGAAAAGAAGACATTTTTATACAAATGATTTCGTTACAGGTACTTTTCTTTTTTTCTTTTTGAAACAATTATTTTAAAATGTGCCGATTCGATATTTAGCATGTAGAAATAATGTCGGTACAGATCTACCAAGATCCCCCAAACAAACAGTGGATAAGGATTTTAAGCTGTCAGAGATGATCAAACGTATGAGGTAGAGCGGTAATTAATTTCAATGAGTTTGAGTCGCAAAATTTCGCATTGTACAGCCTGGAAGAGATCCCATTAAAAAATGAAGTGAAACCTCAAATAAATGGTGTAAATTAAAATATTAGTTCAGAAAAAGATACAGATAAGGAAATCAAGGAACTGAAACATCGCATTAAAATAGGTAACGTAAGTGTTAAGGAAGAGAATAAGTATGTTCAGTTGGATGATATGTATTTTCAGAATTTTGTCTAATTTCTGAGATGAAGTATTTTTATGATTAAGTTTTTACTATTTTTTTTCTATCCTATTGTTGCTTTTAATCATAACATTTACAGCTTTACATTCTACGACATTATTTATAAACGTGTAAGCGGTAAGCCAGGACATAAAGAAGTAGACCCTAATGAGGCTTGAACTCACATCTTATATTTTGCAAACCCGTAAAACATGGACGTCGCTTTTAGTTTTGTCGATTTTAACCGTGAAGGCCAGAAAATAGCCAGAAATTCATATTTTGAAATTAATTAAGAAAAAAGAAAAATGAAATATTTAAATAAAAGCAAGTCTTTCTTTTTAAAGGGTTGTATCTTTTTACTTGTTAATATTAATGTGTTTTCAGAGACCTGATAAAAGAAAATTCTAACGTAAGTTTTCATTTTGATGGCGTGTAACATGTTTTAAATTAAAAATAAACTAACAAAGACATGTTAAATAAACCATTTCTAACTCAAAACACGATTTTCGAAATCTTAAACATTAAGTAAAGAAATAAAATTGTTTTTCTGTCATTGAAAAGCTTGAAAAATAAATGAACACATCTTTCTGAGCCACTTTTATGAGAGCCGATCTTAAAAGTACACTTAACGACATAATCAGAGTAAGCAAATAATTATCCTGATCGTGTAGGCGTCACGCTGTTTTGTTTGAGTCTTAGCGCTCCACCATGTAAATGGGAAACCTTGCATAAAAGGAAACCCTTTTAACTGTAAGAAAGAACCTTTACAACCTGATAACAGTAAGAAAGAATCTTTTCAATTCGACTGTTGCGGAACCGATAAGGATGTCGACGCCACAAGTTGGTTTGTGTTTGAAGAAAGGTGTGAACAGCCAAGACAATGATGGGACAATATTTTAACCCAACGTCAGTTTTATTTCACTAAAACGGCGTGCGTTTTTTATTTTAATCGAAGAAAAAGATTTGCTCCAGAAGATAATGTCTGAATGTTGCCAGGTCCGGGTAGACTGGTCTGGTAATTTGGGAGGTCGTTGGTAGACTAGCTGGTCAGTGGCCGGGCAGTAACGTATCACTGGCGGAAAGCTGGTCAGTGGCCAGGTAGGAACGTATCGGTAACAGGATGTTGGTCAGTAGCCGGACAGGAACGTATCGGTGACGGGAAGCTGGTCAGTAGCCGGACAGGAAGGTATCGGTGATGGGAAGCTGGAAATGGTTGCCACCTGGCCGTCTGCTTCGACGATTGGGGTGGATCGTCGGAGATATTCCAACACATGATTGGAAACCTCCTGCCACCTGGCCGTCTACTTCAGCGATTCAGGCGAATCGTCCGAGATGTTTCAACCCGCAGATGGAAACCTCCTCTCTAAACAGGGCCTAGTCGTTGAGATGATACAACTTCCAGGACGGATCAACCGCGGGAAATGTGATCACGCCGAAGAGTATCTCTCAGCGGGACTCTGGGGAGATCAAAAAGCAGTGAACAGATGCTACACACTGATCTTAGTATTTATTTCTGTTGTTTACAGAAATGGTGGCACAAGGCCAACGGTTGTTCTTCATTAGCTATCTTAGTTCTAGTTAATCCGACTCACAGCCCATTCATCCTTTACAATTTACTTATACACCACAAGAACTCATCCATCACCTCTCAATCCTTCATATACCACAATACCGCATATTTACAGGGGGGGGGGGGGCTACACCCCCCACCCCCATGACATAGAAATTTCATAGTCCATAAAGTCCAAAATTATATAAAAATCTCATGATTCATGAAATGATGGGGGAGAGGAGATAAACCCAGAAAACAAACTAAAAATGTAACTCAAAAGATAAAACTAAAACAAAACAATGTTAGTGGGACCCGTCCACCCCACAAAATAATAATAAGTGTGGCCGCTGTATTTTGCCGATAGACAGAATCAAGAAGCACACTCACGAATGGAATGGGAAGAATAATATAAATGACGGAATAGGGAAAATCAAAGACTGACCCAGTCGAGATGCAAAATGGGGGACACAAACAAACTGGGGAGGTGGGAATCTCAACATGGGCCATAACAAAAGAAAATATCGGGAACAACACTTATTCACATTAACTAGGAAAACATAATACTTAACCAGGTGAGGGTTCACAAGAAACCACCCCGTTACATTAAGGGAACTTAAAAGAGAAAATCAATTCTAGCCCCGTTCACACTAACCAGGCTCGCCTCAGTCACCCACCTTTCGCTGAAATCTGTCGAAATCAAACGCTTTCTATCAGATCTGATTTTTACTCTCAGCTGATGCTTAAAGAAAAATATCCTGATGCGAATAAAGTTAATCTTTCAAGATTCCCTCCTTTCGCCACATCCACACCACCATTCTAGCCACGGCTAGCAGCAGCAAAAACACCATCCGTTTTACCCCGGAGAACGAGGACGACACATTGTCATACGCGTACGCGAGATCGATGGACACAAGCTGATCGGGAGCGAACCATCAACTTGCCGACATAATCCCAGAAAGGGCCCACCCGAAGACAATGATAGAAGGCGCGCGAAACCGTTTCCTCTAAGCCAAAGTCACACCGATGACAGTCTGGCAAATCTGTCTTGCTCCACCTGAAGATTACGTCATTAAGAGGTAGCACGTTCCTAATCAATCGCCAGCTGAGCGAAATCTCGAATTGCTGAGATTATCTGCCGCTGGCGCCCAAGATCAAAAGGAGCGCAACTCTGATGCCGATAAGCCGAGCCAGTTATACAGAAGATCATTTGCGACCCCCTCCACTAATTCTCCGAGGCCGAGAAAGGTCACTGGACTGAGGAAAGGCGTTCAAGTTCGACCGACACTCACTGAGGAAACTCGACAACCTTCCACGAACACGACGGCGCTTACCCCAAGAAATACGTGGAGTGATGGTAAGGCTAGGGAAGGCGTCTCCAACACTCCGCGCGAAATTGGAGCCCTCTGTCAAAACGCGGCGTAGGCAAGTCAACCTTAAGGCGTGGCGATTATTCGCCAGCTCTGGCAATCCCAGCGTCCCATGATACGGACGATGATAACAGGCTTCCCTACGGACCCAAAGTTTGCGACCACCCCACAAGACGTTGGTCAACAAACGCTCGATCGCCTCTATACGGGTCCTGCAAGGCGGTAAAGGATGAGAGGCAAGACGTAAGTGGTCCTACCCTTTAAGGACAACTTCCTTCGGAACCAAGTCCGGACCGACGCCCCGACCTTTGCCTGTACTTCTGACCAATTCTTCTTCAGCTGGAGTCCGGGCCCGAACCACACTCCAAGAATGCGGACGGGCCCATCAGTCCAACCAAAGGGCCCCGGAAGCATGACCCCTTTTCAAACACCTAGCCGCAAACCAGAAGACTTGTTACAGTTAATCTTGGTCCCTGTCACCTTCTCGTACCATTCAAGCGCCTTCTGTAGCACCTCAATGTCGCGACGGCATGACACGAAAATGGATACTTAATCGGCGTACCTAGAAACCCAGGCTCGAGCCCTACCAGGGAAAACAGCGATTCCGCGTAGGACTGGACTGCACGCCCCGTCCCTCAGTCAGTAAAGGAGTGGCTCCAACGCAAAAGCGTAAAGTAACGGCGACAATGGACAACCCTGTAGGACCGACCGAGTCAGCGTAAAATCGCTCGACCGCTTCTCGTTCACCTGTACCACAGTATTGGTGGAGCGATACAGGAGGCTGACCCACTTGCAGAAGTCGGGTGCGAATCCGGCGGCCTACAGGATAGCAGCCAGATATCGATGGTCAATCCTGCCAAATGCCTTGGACTGATCTAAATTGATCAGCGCGGCTCGCTTGTCGACTAAATCATCGGATCAGATGCAGGTTGCTTTGAGTTGTTTGTCTCCTCACAGCACAAATCCTGTCCTAATAAGCTCGCGACAAATCTTGGCCAAAATCTTTAACTCTGTGTTTAGCAGAGTTATGGGCCTATAAACATCTAAATCCCGCCCAACACCCTTGCCCTTTTTCAACAGCGTTATCACACTCCTGGAAATCGGCTCTTGAATGGATCCCTGTCGGAACCAGTTGTTGAACACCACTGTTAAAATCGGAACAAAGATGTACAACAGCCTCAAGTACATTTCATAGGGCAGACTATCAAGTCCCGGAGACTTGTCACTGCCGACCCTCTTCAATGCCAAGTGAACTTCGCCCTCTGTGATCTCAACCTCGTAGCCAGCCGCTTCAATGTCGTCCTGTTTTTGTTTTAGGAGTGGCGGCTGCGACACGCCCTTTATGGTACTCTTAATCTTTTTATTATTTTAAAATCAATTCAATCTAATTTAAAATGTATCTGGTTTCAGGGACTTTAACCTTACAAGTTTAACTAATATATTTTCTTTTTTTACACACAAAAAAATTAACATTGATTAATAAGCTACAATACATTCATCTTTATTCCGACTGTTTAAAAATCATGGATGTTGATAAATAAATTTATTGTTTTATGTCGATATAACTTGTTTTTCCGTGTTTTTTTTTGCCATCCGGCTAGAAATATCTGAAAGTCTCATCAAGATCTATTTCTCAAACTTAGCGGATGTGCGCTTAACAGTCAAAAGCTAGTGGTCCGTTTATATTTAAAACCTCAGCTCAGTTAAAAATTGATAACAGTCACATTATATGGGTAATTTAAGACCACCCATTTGGTCTTGAAAAGACAGAAGTAAAAATACCACAATGCCAATTGTTTAAGTTTCACAAAATCACAAATTTATGTACATATACACATATATTGGTACAGAATGAGAGATTGCTAAATATTGATGCACTTAGCAGTTAATGTGTCAGTTACAGAGTAATATTCAAGAAAGAAGAGAGGAGTATAAGCAAGCTTAGAAATGTGTTTATAAGTTTATATCTTATCTCTTACGTGGTCTGCCACGAATCTTGCTTGTGGAGATGGTGTTCTTGTTTGAGTTCAGCTTCGTAAATTCTGGTTGTTCAGAAGCTATGTCTTTCAGTCTGCCCGCTTCGTAAATGGTTAGAGGAGTCTGTTCAGAAGCTATGGTCTTTACTTCTGCCCGCTTCGTAAATGATTAGAAGACTCTGTTCGGAAGCAATTGTCTTTACCTCTGCCGGTTTCGTAAATGCTTAGAGGACTCTGTTCGGAAGCTATGGTCTTTACGTCTGCCTGTTTCGTAAATGGTTAGAGGACTCTGTTCAGAAGCTATGATCTTTACGTCTGCCCGCTTCGTAAATGGTTAGAGGACTGTTCGGAAGCAATGGTCTTTACGACTGCCCACTTCGTAAATGGTTGAAGGACGTCCTCTGTTCGGAAGCTAGGGTCACAGTCTAAGTCTCCCTGCTTCCTAAATGGTGATGGACATCCTTTCTGTTTGGAAGCTACATCTCGTCTGCTCCGCGCCGCTCTCGAATCCCCAAGGGGCGATAATCTATATTTTCTATAATTAACGTTTAATAAAATTTGTTCACGCAAATATTACTGTCAAATAAAATGGACTAAATTACCATAGTTTTGTTTATAAAACATCTCGTCGATATAATGTCATACTTAAATATTCTAGTTAACTTGTAGCTTTTTTCTATCGGTTCCACCCCATGCAAGACACAAGGGGTTACTGTGTGTGGAAGAATTCGGAACAGAAACATTAATGATGAGCGGGAAGATAAAAGAGTAATTAGGAGGACGATAGATAGTGATTGACATTGCATTTAATTTTTTTCAGATTAAAGTTGGCTGAAAAGCATGGAGTCGGAAGGGCGTTCCACAAGCGAGAAGTGTGAGAAAAGAAACTGTTAGGATAGAAATTACGGCTACATCTAGCCAGCTGAACTGTAAATTGATGAGATCTCGACACCAGTCTAGTACTGCACTTAAATTAAAAAAACAAACTCTAGGTACCATAGTGAAGAGCTCATCCGATCAATTACCATGAAAGTATTTATAGAAAAGACGGGGAGAGACAGCCTTACGGCGGTGGGAAAGTGACTGAAGCCGAGCCGCCAGATCAGGACCAATAATATTGCTGATTCTTTTTTGGATTTCTATCAAGGAGCTCAAGGTAAATAGCAGGGGCACCGGATCATATGTGGCAGCCATATTCTAAGCATGGTCGAATGGTAGACCTATAGATGTCTAAGAGAGATTCTGGACAGAAAAAATTGTCTGATGTGACACAGTGAACCAACTTTGCCATGTCACGTTGAAACACCGCTTCCCGAACGATCACCGAAGTTAAGCAACATAGATCCTGGTCACTACCCAGATGGATGACCGCTTGGAAATACAAGCTTAGATGTGTGCGTGGTGTAAGGGATAATGACTTGGAATTGTTATTCGGAGTTCCAATTCCTGTTGGGTTCGTTATGCTCATTTATGCGCAAATACTCCTGGGAAAGGTATGAATCCACTTCTTCTCCCCCAGTTATGGGTTAATTAGTAAAACTTGTATCATTAAACCATATAAATTATTATTTTAAAAAATACTTACAATCTAAAAATATTTTCTGGCTTTAAATAACCTGCAAAGTTGATAAGTCGTAGAAAACGAATCAAATTAACCCATGTTTAATTTTTGAAATATGCCTATAAGTGTGAAAGGAAGATTTGTTCTGAATGTTTATCTTAATTTATTCAAATACATTTACCCTCTTAAGTGTAAAAGGTGAGTTTATAATCGTTTTTAAGACTACACTGTATCCGGTAAGTCAAGATCATTGACCATTTCCTCAAACTCCCACTTCCTATGACCATTGACCAAAAACCTACTTAGTAATTACCCTACGGCTTTAGCTTCCTGGTGAGTGTGGGAAAGCGAAAGAGTTTATTGATTTTAATTAGTTGTTGTTGTAATATCAATTGTTACTGTTGTTATCCGAATATTCATCAAAATTGAAACGAGATTGCTTCAGCCATTAAAACTGTAACGGCTAATGTTACAGTGGTTTGTGATTGGTCGATAATGTTTGATTGATTTAATTTGATTGGCTTAGAAATTTTGTTGGAGCAAAGTAATGAGCGTGTGTGCTAATGCTTCTCGTCGCAATTTCCACTTCAGCTGCTGCAAAGAGCTGCAAATGTCTTTTTTAAGATTACCACCCTGGCTAAAATTACAGGCGGTGCAATTTTTGAAAGGCTGTGCGATCATTCAAACACCTTTTGACTTCGGGAGCACGACGCGTTCCTTTTTCTACCTCCTACAATACATGCGGCATGTAAATACGGCAGAGACATCAACAGAAGATTGTGCTGGACTTTCGATGGCTTCAAGGATGAATTTCCTTTCTTTCCTTCATTTTTTATAAACATCTTTTCTTAATATATCTATCGTTGGCTTAAAATCCATAACTTGTGTCATTATTATGCGGGTTTTTATACCGTTGAATTTATGTGACCAACAATTTGTCCTCTGTAGAAAATAAGGGTAAAAAGAGCATTGACGCGACACGGCGAGAGAAAACAGGACAACACCAAAATTGAGTGGAAAAAAGAAAGGCTTTATATCAGAAAGAGGAAGAAAGAGAAGGGAAGGTTGACAAATTGTGTTTAAAAACCGTTGCAAAAAAAACTGGTTTTTGCGAGGACTTAACTGATGGCTGTAAAGTTCGTTTGGTTAACAGTTCTTCTCATTTTTGTTGCAACGTCGGAATATATTCGTCTTCAGGTTGAAGAGGGATTCAGTTTTCGGATGCTTTGCTGCATCTGTTGGGACATCCTCATTTCTAAGTTGTATTCTTGGCCGCTCCATTTTCGGACACCATGTGGCTGATGGTTGAATTTTACGGAGCTAAACTGGTCCGTGTTGACTCGTCGGTGGCCCAGGAAAAAGGAGGCAGTGATAGGCTGCTTTCAGCCCAACCCAGGGGCCGGAGAAAACGACCACTACAAAGGGAGGCAATTCATTTATCTATATAATATTTTCTATATTATTTACCCTGATTCACATAAATCAGTGAGATATTGTTATTCAACTTGTTGGAAATCCTCTTCTGCCGTTACCGTCTTCAAGAACTCCGGTGAAGCTTCTGATCCCTCGAGTTATCATCCTATTAGTCTTCTAAGTCTCTTTGGAAAAGTAATAGATTCCCTAATCAACTCCAAATTGGTTAAGCACCTCACTTCACACAGTATTCTTTCAGATGAAAAATATGGTTTTCTTTTTTTTCAGGTCAGTGCTTCTTAAACTTTTTTCATTCACTATTTTTCATCGCGTGATTTTTCACGACCCCAGGTATTAAATATGAAATAAAACATACAAATAAATACATAAATCATTTTTTTTTGCTGAACAATATACCTATAAAAAAGTAGTTATATTATTTGTTAAAATAAAAGTAGTTTTGGTTTGGTTTATTTTGTTTTTACGGCATATCAACATCAATGGGTCATTTAATGCCGACAAAATTTTTATTGCTGGTAATATGTTTTTCTTTAAAAATCTATTTCTGGGAATATTTTTCCTTGAAGAAATCTATAGCTGGTCATATTTTTTTCAAAGAATGTATAATTGTTTGTATTGTTGGTATTTTTTAAAAATCTATTACTGATAATAATTTTTCCTTCAAAAATTATTGCTGGTAACAATTTTTTTTATTTCTAAGTATTTCTGGTATTAAAATCTATTTTTACACAAGTTTGGGTGTTAACTATTTGACCATAGCTGAGACCCTAACAGGTGCTACCACCCGGGGTCAGGGTGGACCTGAGAACACCAGCAATTAAGAGGTAGTTCCAGGGTCCTCAAAATCTCTTGCTGTTGGAAGTAGTTTATCGTCTTACTCAGGACGCGGATTAGTAGTTTTAGGATTTGTTTCAAGTACAAAAATAAACTAAAGTAAAAATCAATGTGAAGGATGTGTTTGTTTTTTGCTGCATAACAAATTAAAGCTTAGTGTAATATTTGATACTGCTGGACGTAAAGTATTTACGTTTTTCAGCGTTGAACGATATTTGGTTTTAATAAGGGTTAAAGCGGAAAAAGTTGTTTTTACATGGTTATGTGGTGCTCAATGACAAAAGAACATGTAGCGCCATTTCAGAAATTGTGAGAAATTCAGCTTTAGCTCCGATCCAGAATTCATTCAAAGATTATTTTTTTTTGTAAATTCAAGTTTCAAGTTTGAGTCACTCGATTCTTCAAGTGTTTGAATTTAATTTTCGCGACCCCAGCATTTCGATTTGCGACACCATTTGGGGTCGCTACCATACACGCAAACCTTCAATATGCCACTGGGTAGCAAGCCACTAACGTTTACCGCTGGTGCCCCGCTGTCGGACTGCCGGCGTGTTCCCCATAGCAATGTTACCACTGGGGGACCGCTGGTGGCCAGCGGGCCATTAGCGGCTTGCGTGTAGGGAACCCACAGTTTAAGAAGCGCTAACCCCTTGAATCTTAGTATCTTGGAGGGAAATAATACAAAAAAAAAAAAACGACCAAAAATACCAAGAGTTATAAATATAATAATTCGTCTAATTGTGACAAATTTATAACATTGTTTAGTGGACACCGAAGGAATAATTTTAATTTTAGGTTTTCTCTTAATCAGCTGTATAGCGATTATCACAAAACTTACCATGTCTAGACAGGACTGTAGATGTCAATGTTCAATTGGCGAAAGAAGCCTTCCGGTCACTTATTAAAAAAAAAAAAGACTATGATACTATCTGTTCTACTTCCGACATTTGCGGTCGGCGTCTATACCCGCTTATTGTCACATCCATTCAGGTTCTTAAAATAATTGATATATCTCTGTTTTTTATTTCGTCTTTTTTCCATTTGAATTATTGCAACGACAACTACCTTACGCAAGATTGTATCAAGAACAACGCCATAATGGCTACCTACTACATACAAACAAAAGTTTATACACATACGCATGCGTACAAGACATATTTAGACATTATACGGAAATGGAAAAAAAAAACTTTCGAAAAAGAATAGTTTAATTATAAGTGCATCAGTACCTATCAGTGTTTGCTTCTCTCTCTCTCTATACAGTTGCGGCCAAAATGTTCAGAACGGCATTGTTTTCGTCAGAAAAGTAGGTATAAGTTTTTATCAAAGTTGTTTTATATTCTATAATTTTCACAGACAATAAATACGATATTAATTGTTATTGTCTGAGATTTTTGTGTAATTTGAGAGGATAATACAAAGTTATGGATGATTTAGTGATTTACTGCAAAACCCATGGCGGCCAAAATGATCAGAACAGTTGCTTTTACTTTGTGTTTTAGTAATTTTAATCCGCGAACTCTAATTTTTAAAATTTGTTTACATGGCGGTTCGTTTACTAAACATTAGTAAGAATATCTGCAGTGTACTTTGTTAATATAATGCCACTTACTCCGTTACCAATTCGTCAGCAGATTATTAAGCTTCGAAAGAAGGATAATTTAAGTATTGGGTCTATTGCAAAGATTGCAGTCTCTCAATCCCTCACTCAGATAATCGATTTCCCCACGCGTTTTGCCTACAACCGTGACGGTAAGGCCTCACTCCTCGACCTGTGTTTTACCTCCATCCCTGAGTCTTGCAGTGCCACGCAGCTCTGTCCTATCGGTAACTCCGATCATGCTGTAGTGTCCGTTAGCATCTCCTTCGGCCCCACCCCCTGCAAAGAGCCTGCTACTACCAGAACCACATTCTACAACCAACGGGCTGACTGGGACGCGTTTCGTGACTTCCTCTGCGATGTCCCCTGGGATGCTGTATTTAAGCTCCCCACTCATGATTGTGCTTCTGAGTTCTCTTCCTGGATTAAAGCCGGTATCGAAGCTTTCATCCCCTCCAGGAAATTCAAGGTCAAACCTCGCTCCTCCCCCTGGTTCACAGCTGCTTGCTCAGCCGCCATTGCCCATAGGAACCACTTCTTCCACCGTTTTCGAAGTGATATGTCCGACTCCAATAGACGTCTATTTACCTCTGCCCGCAACGTGTGTAAGCGTATCCTCGACGATGCCAAGTCACTATTTGCTGCTCGGATGAAGGAACGTATTGCATCCCGCAAATTTGGCTCCAGAGATTATTGGCGCCTCTGCAAGAGCGTCCTGAACAATAACAAACCGTCAATTCCTCCCATGTTCAATCAGTTTGAGGTCCTGACCACCTCTGCTGACAAGGCCGAATGCTTCGCTCGGAAGTTTTCTTCCAATTCTGCGCTAGATTCTTCCGGGGTGCCCTTGCCCGATTTCCCTCCCAGAACTGAGGCCCTCCTGGACGGATTGCACATAACCACGTCGTCGGTATTGGGCATTATTTCTAACTTAGATCACCACAAGGCTACTGGTGGTGATGGAATACCAGCCATTGTCCTAAAGAAAGGCGCAGCTGAACTGGTGCCTGCCCTCTCTAAATTGTACAACCGCTGCCTCAAGGAGTCCTGTTTTCCTGACTGCTGGAAGTCCTCAACCATTGTCCCTGTCTTTAAGAACTCTGGTGACCCCTCCGACCCTTCCAATTACCGTCCTATCAGTCTCCTACCCCTCTTCGGGAAAGTCTTCGGGGCCATTATCAACGCCGAAGTGATTAATCACCTGATATCCCACGATCTGCTCTCAGACAAGCAGTATGGTTTCCGCTTTGCCCGATCTACTGCCGATGTGCTTACGGCCATCACTGAATTTGTCTACCAAGCTATCCATAACAACGGTGAAGCTCGTGCCGTGGCCCTTGACATCTCCAAAGCATTCGATAGAGTCTGACAAGCCGGCCTTCTCCGCAAGCTCCAGGGTTATGGTATCACAGGTTGATTGTTTGACCTAATACAATCATTCCTGTCAAACCGGGATTTGAAGGTTGTTCTTAGTGGATTCATCTCCAGATCCTATCCCGCTAACGCAGGTGTTCCTCAAGGCTCCATCCTAGGCCCTACTCTGTTCCTCATATTTATAAACGACCTTCCTGACGCCATAGACTCCCAAGTCGGCATCTACGCTGACGACACCACCATTTACTCCTGCCTCAAACACAAATCTAGTGAGGCGGACAAAGCTAACCTGGCAGCTCAAATTGAAAAGGACCTCCAATCTGTTGTGTTCTGGGGTGAGAAATGAATGGTTAACTTTAACGCCTCTAAAACAAAACTGCTGTCTATCAACCACCACAAGGATCCATCCCTGCATCCCATTAGAATGTCTGATGACCAATTTCTCGAGAGCTCCTCCCTGCGGCTGCTCGGTCTCACGCTGTCTGCTGATCTGAGATGGAACAAATACATCGAGACAGTTGCATCAACCACCGCAAAGAAAGTCGGTTCTCTGTGCCGAGCCAGGAAATCTTTCTCCCCGGAATCGATCCTTCAAGTCTATAAATCGACCATTCGCCCTTGCATGGAGTATTGCTGCCATATATGGTCTGGGGCCTCTGCTGTTTGCCTCGGGGTTCTTGATAGGATCCAGAAACGGATAGGCAACGTGTAGGCCCTGATCTGTCATCTCGTCTGCAGTCGCTCTCTCACAGACGCGATGTTGCCTCGCTCTGCCTTTTTTACAAGTACTTCCACGGTAATTGCTCTGAGGAGTTGCGTTCGCTTGTCCCCAGGCCTCGTGAATTTAAACGCCCCACCAGGCTGGCATCCCGCTCCCAACCCTATACCGTGGAAACTGTTAGATGTAGACGTCTCTTTTACTCCAATAGCTTCATGTCTCGCACATCTCGCCTATGGATCTCCCTTCCCTATCACTGTTTCCCTGACAAATACAATCTCCAACGATTTAAGTGTAGCGTCAATCAACATCTCCAGTTGCCTTGATCTATCCACTTCCCTTCTCCACATCCTTTCATTTTTCATTCCTATCTGCTCTCGCTCCGGATCTTTTGTGGCCCCCTTGCCTTGATCGACCCACTGTCTTTCTCTTTCTCCAAATCCCCTCCCTTGCAACTCCTATCTGCTCTTCCTCCAACCCTTCTTTAACCCCTTGCGTGATAGTGGCCTCCGGCCTTGCTTGGGGTGATATGATTAAAAAAAAAAAAAAAAGTCAAAAAGTGTTGTTCACGGTATTCTTAAGGTCTACGATGATTGTGGTTCGTGTGAAGAAAGAAAGTCTACAGGTAAGCCAAGAAAAACGACCACGAGAGAAGATCGTGCTATGGTAAAGTTGGTTAAAAAGGACAGATTTAAAACTGCTGCTGTTTCTTAGGAAATGAGCATTGTACTGAAGAAAACTTTATCTCGAAAAACTGTGTCTCGTCGTTTAGTTGAACATGACCTACAAGCAAGAGCACCTGCAGTGAAGCCACTGATCAGCTCCAAGAATAAAAAGTGTCGTCTTAACTTTGTAACCGAACATGTGTTGTGGTCTCAAGAAAAATGGCAAACGGTGCATTTCAGTGATGAATCTAAGTTTATGTTATTTGGCTCAGATTGGAAAAGGTACGTTCGTCGAAAAGTAGGTGAAAAATTGTCGCCTAAATGCCTTAAGACTAGTGTTAAATTCGGTAGAGGAAGTGTCATGGTTTGGGGGAATGATATCTGGAGATGGTGTGGGCCATTTGGTGCGATTACATGGAAAGGTAAATTCAGGAGTTTATAAACAACTTCTAAAAGATCATGTCTTGCCTGTGCTGAGAAATTCAACGAAGCGACCACCCATATTCATGCAGGACAATGCCCCATGTCACAAGGCTAAGGTGGTTATGAACTTCCTCAAGGCTGAAAAGGTTATTGTTATGGATTGGCCTGCTCAAAGCCCAGATCTCAATCCTATTGAAAATGTGTGGAATATTCTAGGAGAACGTTCGAAAGCCAGAAATCCTAAAACAACCGAGAAATTATGGAATGCCCTTCAGAAAGAATGGAATAAGATCACACAGCAAGAAATTGAAAATTTAATTTCTTCATGCAGTCGAAGATGTCAAAGTGTGATTGAAGCTAAAGGGCTTCACCCTAAATATTAAATAATTCCAGTATTCTCTGTCATTTTTTATTATTTTGTTATTTTTTCAGCCGTTCTGATCATTTTGGCCGCCATGGGTTTTGCAGTAAATCACTAAATCATCCACAACTTTTGTATTATCCTCTCAAATTACACCAAAATCTCAGACAATAACAACTAGTATCGTATTTATTGTCTGTGAAAATTATAGAATATAAAACAACTTTGATAAAAACTTATATCTACTTTTCTAACGAAAACAATGCCGTTCTGAACATTTTGGTCGCAACTGTATAAATATTTACAAAAATATGATAAACAGGAAAATTTCTTGTGACGCGTTTCATGAAATTTTCCAATTTGTCATATTTTTCTAAATACTGTTTCTTGATATATAAAATTATATATATATATATATATATATATATATATATATATATATATATATATATATATATATATATATATATATATATATATATACAGTATACTTACGTTTTTCTTTTTGGTAGGAGTAAGGGAATACAGAACATTTCCCATAATTTTCATTGTCCCAAGCGCTTTCGACCACTTCTATAGCCATTTTCTAGGGTGTTTTATCTCTCGTGTTGTTAGTTTTCCTTCATGTTTTGAAGGTTTAAGTTATATTTTATTTTTGTGTTGTTTTGAATATGAGCGTTCATTCCGAGCCTTCACGTGTTGCCCGCGGCTGGATAAAAAAAAATGCTGAGATCGCTAGCTTAAAAAGCAAGAATATTGTCGGGGCTTACCAAACAGGATATTTGTACAATAATTTAAAAACTCATAAACCATGTTTTCCTCTCAGACCTATTATATCCCAAATACCTACACCTGTATACAAGCTATCAAAAAACCTCAATCACATAATTTCTCCATACACACCCAACAATTACAACATCGCATCAACAAAGGAATTCCTCCATATCTTAAAATCAACAAATGGTTAATTTGCAGTATAAGCAACAAAAGCCCCCGGTAATGAGAATGTACTATTCTGGTGTGAAATTGCCTGATTATTTCGAAAATGATATTAAAACTTTGCGCTCGATTTCCGTTTAGAATTTATGGACAAAGTAAATTCGACTTCTTTCTCGTCCAGTAGACAGAACGACCGCCATTACTGACTTTGTTTACATACGTTTGCCTCGATTAGTCATGCGCGGGAAATTTACTTGTGTTGATTACTGCGTAATGCGCGAAGTTTAAAATGAATGCACGAAATTTTAAAAGTAACCATGATATTATATTTATTTAGAAATTTTTTAATTGTTTCTATTACAATTTAATAAAAAAAAAGAAGAGTTTATTAGTTAATAAAGCTTCATTTCCACAAAGAATAATACTTAATTTAAAGTTTCATATTTTTGGGAAAAGGGTTCAACCATGGTATTATATTTATTTAGAAAAGCTTTCAATTGTTTCGATAACAAATTTAAGCCAGTTTAATAAAAAAATAATAAAAGCGCGTTTTCTTCTTTTTTTAAAAATTAAATTGGCTTAAATTTGTTATCGAAACAGTTGAAAGCTTTTCTAAATAATGCCAGTAATGACGACCAGACAACGCGAAAGAGATTTAACTTACATTGACGATAAATTATAAACGGTAGTCGAGCGCAAAGTTTTAATGCCATTTCAGGCAATTTCACACCAGAATGATACGTTCCCATTACCAGGGGCTTTTGGTACTCATACTGCAAATTAACCCAACAAATCCCACCGGGGTAGTACACTAGCTTCGCTTGACGTTGAAAATCTTATTACCAACGTCCCAGTTGAAGAAACAATCAGCATAATTAGTGACTACATCTATAAACATCCGTCAACCCCTCTAAAGGAATGCTTTATTTGGTAAAGAAACCCTACGAAAAAATACTTCGAACAAAAGTTCGAGGTAACATTTAATTTATATGGGCACACAACAAAGACTGACGACACGAGCCGAATTTAAGAACAAACGATAAATTTATTAACATAAAATTGAAAGAATTACACAAATTAAGTGCTTTGTGTGCCAAATGATGGCCAATAACATGCATGTAAAAATAACCAATGCAAATGAAATATTGCCTTTTACTATAAAAATTATAATATTGTATAAGGTCCTCAGAAAAGAAAACTACATATAAAATGTAGAAAAAGAGAAAATACCTCTCTAATCAGTTTTCAAACAATTGGTACAATTTTCGAGGCAAAGTTCGTGGTACCAGCGAAGAATAGAACAATCAGGCCAACCGAAGACTTTTTCTTGATGTAGGAGCGACTATGATATTCCTTTCAATTCTCGTCTGGTGGTTGTCAAATTTCTTCTGTATTGTTTCTGAACCGGGGTGACCTGGATTCTAGAAGCATATGTTCGTCGACTTCTTCAATTAAACCCAAGGCCTCCTTTTATAACCATACAGATAGGCTCAGAATTCACTTCTTGGAATTTGGAGGGAAAAATCTTTGATTGGTTCTGGATGAAAAATAAACACAACTGTTTTCCCACAAATCGAAATGCACCAAAAATACAGTGTAACCCGGATATAAGATAAACCCGGATATAAGAGAGAGTTTCTCTGGTCCCAAATTAGAGCCTGTGTTAATGTATATAAAATGGACCAAACCCGGATATAAGAGAAACCCGGATATAAGATACTTCTTCTCCGGTCCCTACAACTCTCTTATATCCGGGTTACACTGTATATTTGAAATTCAAAAATTAAGCAAGAGTCCAACGCAGTGTCTGCTTTCTCTCAGAAAAGCCCCATTTTATGATCATAATGACAACACTTATATCCAAACTAATGGTGTCAGCATGGGAAACCCATTAGGCCCTACTTTTTAAAAACTTTTGCATGACTTATATTGAAAACAAACTATTTAAAACAACTGACAAACCACACTTCTACACAAGGTACGCTGAGACATTTTGTTTTAATAAAGAATAAGGACGAAATTATAAATCTGAAATCAACTTTTGAAAAAAAATCAATGCTAACGTTTACATACAAACTCATGATTTATAACAACATGCCATTACTCGATGTTGATATAGAACTAAAGTATTTACCACTTACCCGTATATATATATATATATATATATATATATATATATATATATATATATATAAACATCAGTACGAACTTTTGTCTTCTAAACTATGATAACCAATATATATATAAAAAGATATAAAATAGCAGTGACAATAAACTTCTTAAATAGGGCACTCCAAAATTCTTCTTCCCAAAGAATATTTCTGAGTGAACTAAAACACATAAAACAAATATTAGTCAACAATAATTTCCCCAACTACATCATTGATAAACAAATAAAATTATTCTTATAAAAAATACGCAACACCGGTAATAAAAATACCACGCAACAAAACATCAACATATCTTACTGCAACCAGATACACAATAATTATAAGCAATACGAAGAATCATTAAACATCATATTTCTGCCGTAATTCTCGGAAAGCACGTAAAATTTATATTACAGAAAATGGGAGACAGCAAATCATGTTGTCACTAATCAAAATAACCCCATCAACTCTAAACTAGCGATGACCAATATAGTATGTCAATTTTACTACTGTGTGTCTTGTCACAAATAAATTACCTATATCGGACACACTACAACCTCCTTGAGTAGACGCCTCACGTGTCACTTATCAGACCAAAGTGCTATAAAAAACACCTATCAACCAACAATTTACAATAACCTTAAATAAAAGTTCTAGCCAAAAATACTAAAATTCTATATAAATCACATTACCAGAAACATTTTACTATTACAGAGGCCCTGTATATTAAGCATCTCTCTCCTACTATCAACCTCACCTTATTTAATAGTAGAAATCGTGTGTTAAAAATTTTTTTTTTTAATAGAAAGATGCTCACGCGATTTTCCAGCTGTGTGCAATACGTGAAGGCCCGGAATTAAAACATTCAAAACACGAGAAAAACTAACATCAGAGAGAAAACGCCCTTTAAAATGGCTACAGAAGCGTCTGAAAGCTTTTTGGAAAATGAAAAGTATGCAAGTTTTCTGTACTCCCTTACTGCTACAAAACGAAAAAACGTAAGGATGCTGGAAAAAATTAATTAAATCTTCTTCGTCTGACCTATTTAATGAAATAAGTTTGAATGAAAGTGCCCAAATTTACATCAATATTTACATATATATATATATATATATATATATATATATAGTAATATATATATATATAGTAATATATATATATATATATAGTAATATATATATATATATATATAGTAATATATATATATATATATATATATATAGTAATATATATATATATATATATATATATATATATATATATATATATATATATATATAATATGTATATATATATATATATATAGTAAGGTAATGAAGGGTTTTGTAATCCGTGTGGATAATTCCAAAGAGAGTGTAATCGAGAGAGCTCAATGTAACACCAGAGAAAATATTAATTAAATATTTAAGAAAGAAACAACCTTAATGTTCCATGACTATAATTTATTGCTCAAGAAAATATATTTTTCCGGGTTCATATATATATATATATATATATATATATATATATATATATATATATATATATATATATATATATATATATCAAATGTAAGTAAAGTTGGATGAGAAGCCGACGGAAAAGTAAATTAGCTTTCTTAGATTACAGTACTAGGCTATTGGATCAGTTCTCAAATCAGTATTTGTGCAAATGGCCCAACTATTTACTCTTGTCGTCATGGTAAGTCATATCTGTTCGATAAGGTCAAATTGGCAGCTGAGCTAAAAAATAATCTAAAAAATAATCTTTTGTTAACTGGGGCAAGAAATGACTTTTTAATTTGAACGCCTCCAAAACAAAATTGCTCTCTTCATTCTTCTTAGGGTTTTGGGCAGAATAGCAAAAATAATAAACATGTTAAGGGCTACAAGCGACAGGAAGATGTTGAGAGCCATGATCACGTACTTCCTGAAGGGAGACGGTACATAAAAGAAGCCATAGTGACGCCAATAGTGGAGTTGCTTAAGAGTTATTAAAACTGATCTCAGTTGGTAAATAACGAGTTCCTTATATAAAAATATCGTGAATCTGTTTTGAAACAGATTTTATTTGCTTTCTGGTGATATTTTTCTTCCGATGAATCTTTATATTTTGATAACATTGTTATTCGGAATCTGATGCTATTTTATTTAATGAGTTGAATCAGACGCTAAAGTGAAGGATAAACATATGTCTTAATATGAAAAAGTAGTCTATTGGTAATGGTGATGATGAAATTGGGAGGGACGTTGGAGTAATGGATAGCGGCTCGGATTGAGGAATCCAGTCGAATCCATTCACCTATGTGCTAATACCATTGGGAAAGGTATGAATCCTCTTCTTCTCTCTCCAGCTATGGGTAAATAGCAGGACAGACCGGGTTGTCTGTCCTGCTAGTTGTTGGATGGCAACTGGTCTACCGCAGAAAGAAATGGTAACCTACTGCAAAAAAAAGTCTGCCTTCATGTATCGAAAGATACATCAAGGCAGATCGCCTAAGTATGGAGCATAACTGACTGAATGAGGAGATTATCCGGAAACATTTTGTGTTCGTTGACCAAACAGTTAAACTTACTATCGGTTGAAATTCATAAAATCTTTCTCTTAAAACAGTTTTTAAGGAAAAGCTGTTATATTGCTCCAGTAAGTACCTGACTTCTGCTATCCTTTATACATGAAAATGGTGTATCGTTGCCATATATGGAGCTTCCCAGTCTTCACTTTCCAGTCGCGAAAGCGTCTTCGCGTCCTTGTGGGTAACAAATTATTTTCCACCCTAAAGACAAAACGTCTCATGCCTCTCGCTGCTCTTTCACTATTTCAATGGAAAGCGTTCAAATGAATTACACTCTTTAGTTCAACCAGTTCAAACCTTCACTGCTAAGACTCACCACCAAACGCTCATTGTAGTGAACTACACTCATTTTTTTTCCTGTTCCATAGGTGAGACGTAAGTTCCACGAACAACTTCTTCCTACGAACCGCTGCTTTGCGGAACTGACTCCCAGGACGATGCTTTCCAGATCACTACAATCTTAACCTGTTCAAATCTCAAGTTAACCGTTACCTTCTCCATATATCCGCATAAACTGTGTCTCTTACTCTCTAACTCTCTAACTCAAGTGGCTCCCGGGTCTTGTACAGGGTCAGCATCATTGTAAAAAGATAAAAAAAAGAAAAGAAAAAAAGAGTTAAATGTGCTATCCATTTTAGTTGTTGGTGCTACTGAAAGTCTTCAAGTGATGTGGTTTATGTTATTTGGTAAAAATCTTTACCTGTGATTCTGTAGCGCCAGTACACGAGATTTCATGCAGGATGGTCACCTCAAAGACCTACGGTTTCATTTGCTCAACGCCATTTTTAACCATTTATTTGAGAAGGCGGTTGTATACATCTGACTCTTTAGACATACTGGATGCCATACATGACATCAACAATAAAAAGTCTAGATCTGACGAGTCTATTTAAGAGCTTCATTTAACTTCTTAGGTTAATGTTTTTGTTTTGCAGTATCTTTCGGTGTTGGACAAAACTACTCCGCTCGCCGCTTATTCTATATTCAATTTCCTTATCTTTTTATACTAAATTGGTTATAACTGATCCATACCCCAAGGTATTTGAAATCTTTAGCATTTATTGATTCCACATTTTGAATTTTTATGATTGATTCATAGTATGTGCAGCCATTACTTCCATTCTAATCCTTACTTTCTGATTTTGAAACGTTTATTTTGATTTGGTTTGGTTTACGGCCTATCAACACCTCAATGGGTTATTTAATGCCGACAAAATTTTTATTGCTGGTAATATTTTTTCTAAAAGTATATTATTAGTAATATTTTTTTCAAAAATGTATTGCTGGTAATATTTTATGTTCAAATATGTACTGATGATATTAAAGCCTATTTTTATACTTTCATAGTGTTTTACCCCTTTTTGGGGGGGGGGTTAACTATTTGCCTATAGCTGGGACCCTGACAGGTGCTACCACCGCGGGTGAGGGTGGACCTGGGAATTCCAGCAATTAAAAGATTGTTCCACGCTCCTCAAAACTTTCTGATCAAAGGCCTTGCTGTCGGATGTAGTTTATCATCATACCCACGACGGGTTTATTTTGGGTTCTACTTCTTGGAACTCTTGGTAGAGAATGTTGATTTTTATTAGAATCGTTTGAAGCATCTTGGAAGGGAAGTTTGTTATTTATACAAATTTTGTAAGTGAAAATGAGGACTGAATAATTCCGAAACTTTATTTTACACTTTTATTGCATCTAGATTTTTTGCTAACACACACACACACACACACACACACACACACACACACACACACACACACACTGTATATTCCTCACAATACATATGCAAAAATTAAAAAAAAACATATCTATGAACACAAAAGGGATCTAATGCATAAAAAATTATCAAATGCTCTAGTCATACACAGAAATAAATTCGACCACAATTTTGATCTAGAAGATGCCACAATTATCAAAAGAGAAAATAATTTACTCAGAAGAAAAATTCTCGAGAGTGCTACTCTCGATTCTTATCAAAATATAAATTTACGTCCTGGTTTCTTTCCAATCTCACTTTCCTGAAAGAATTGCTACTTTCCCAAGCCAACATACATAACCACAAATATATTGAAAAATCAAAAGAAAACGGTTAAAATCCATCACCTAATGTTTTTGAAGATGTACAGGCAATTAAGCCCATCCCAAACTATAACAATCTGATGCCAATTAAAACAATATTCATTTATTAAAAAAAAAAAATTTTGAATATTACTCGCTCACTTTTTCTTTACCAGACTTTGAATTATGGCATTTGTGTTCTTCACATGTTTTGACTGTCCTTTCAACCACCTAATGACTATTCATGAGCGTTCTCTTACCTAAAAACCTTGATAAACCAATGACATCATTGCTTTTGTATATAAACACGTGCAACAAAAAATCCTTACATTTGCCTTGATAAAGTCTCTCAGTGGACGAAACGCGTCGGCTAAGAATAGTTTTTCCTCTTGTCTTTTTATTACTTCACAGATACATTCTATCTGAAAATAATTTATATAGATGAATTTATTTACTTTTATCACTTTACACGTTATTTTTAGTGGATATTCGTATTTCAGTAGGCGATGCGTTTATTTATTAAACAGTATATTTATTTATTTTCGTCTGTCGGCTTGAATGTTCGAGAATATTGAAGTAAAAATTGCGCTTCCCGGCGGTATTTGAATCTGTGTCCCTCAGAGGGAGAGGGAGCTACCATTAAGCTCGACACAACTTAACCAACGTGGCCACGAAGAACAGTCGGTCAAGCGAGAACAAATTTTGTACATTTAAGGGAAATTTCTCTCGTCATAGAATCTATCGAAGGATTAGTCGGATTAATAAAAAATTAATTAGTAAGTAACTTTTTGATATTACTGACCTAGGGAGGCGATTCCAGTGTGCGGTATTCTTGTTAAGTGTCTGAAAACTATACTACAGATTAGCCAAAACCTTAGGAATGAAATTGAATAGATGAGACGGTTCAGAAGTGGTCAGTAGTTATGTTAGCACAAAATCATAAGTCATCGTGGCCGAGGATCTAAGCGTACTGGAATTGTTTAACTACTGATCTCATCAGATTGTGGACTCACTCCTAGAAACATTAATTAAGGTCCGCTAAGTAGGGTTACAGAATAAAGTACAATTTGACTTTGAGTCTGTTGAAGAAACACAAACGTACCTGAGCAGATCTCTGCAATAAAAATTAATCCTAGGGATGTGTACACAGCAAAGATTATCTATTACCCAACATGACGCCAGGACAAAGCCTGCAAGCGGGATCGTTAAGAAAATATTTTATTAGTATTTAAATAAAAATATTTTATTAGTATTGAAATAAAAATATTTTATTAGTATTTAAATAAAAATGTTAAGCTTGACTAAAGCTTCAGGGGAGGTAACTAAGTATGTGGTGATCAAGAATTTTTAAGAAATAAATATTAAAACTATTAGTACAAACCTCGATATTTTAAGCTATCTACTGTAAACATTTTAAAACATGTTTGTACTAATAGATTAAATACATATTTCTTAAAAACTCTCGATAACACCATATTTAGTTACTTTTTCTGAAGCGTTAGCCAAGCCAATCACAGTACTCATTCAGCGTTCTTCACTTCACAGATAAATTTTTAACTTTCAGATGAACACAACAATTTTGTCTTAGAAAATGATGAACACTACAATATTTGTCTCGAAATAAACAACACTCTGATGATGACATTGTGCTATGTCGAAAGTACTCGGAATAAAAAAATATATATCAACATGGCAATTTTCTCTCTTCCTTTAATAATGACACCAAAAAGCTTGGCCGTAAATATGAAAGGATCCAATTGAAAATAAGTCGACAAAACTTGTCTAAATTGCTCAATGAAAAATGTCTCAACATGGAAGATTAGATAGGATTAAAAAAATATGTATCAATATTGTGATTTTCTTTCTTCGTTTAATGATAATGTTATTAAGCTTATCAGACGATATGAAAAGAATTTACATAAAATAAATAGACAACACTTGTTTATATTATTTAATGAAACATGCCGCAATGAAAAAAAAAACTGCTGAAATACACACAATATATATATATATATATATATATATATATATATATATATATATATATATGTGTATATAGTAAAGAGAATGTGAGACAAAGCCTGATGTCTGTACACATAACAGGATATTCCTTTTGTATAGGAGGTCATTGAAACCGACTTTATTCTTTACTGAGCATTTCTTTTCACTTCTCTCAACTAATGTCATAGATGGGGCAGGAAGTGCTCGAACGATGTCAGCACTAGAAAGTAGCGTGCGAATACTTTTTGGAAACCATCTTCCGATTTGCCAGGCGAACTGAGTAGCTTGTTCCGCCTTCTGATTGCATGCAACTCTCAGACCGAGGGCGGATGTCGTTGCCTTTCCGGTTGAAAAACAAAATATTAAAGAATAATCATTAGTTTCTTTTAGTTTCTTTTCAGTTCGTATCACCGGCAAGCATTGTTTAGTTGTCTTTAAATTTGGATCAACGAAGTCGACTGCCGACCGGCACGTTTATAAGCAATTTGATTATGAAGAAAACTATTGGCACCAATCAAAAAGCTGACGGAGAACATCATTTACTTGTGTCTCTCACTCATCATTTAAAGAGAATTCTTCATCCAACAAGGCTTTCTGGAATGAGTTGAAGAATTAATATAGCTTATAGTCAAATTTGGAGTAATGGATAACGGCTCGGATTGAGGAATCGGAGAGCCGAGTTCGAATTCCAGTCGAATCCATTCACTTACGTTCTAATACCCTAAAAGTATGAATCCTCTTCTTCTCCACCCCCAGCTATGGTTAAAAGCAGGGCAGACAGGGTTTTATAGCCTTGGATGGCAACTGGTCTACCGCAGAAATAAATGGCCGCCTACTGCTGGAAAAATTTGCCTCGTCAGTCATGTTCCGAAAGATGCATGATTGCCTACGCGAGTATCACGCGTGGGACATAACTGACTGACAGTCAAATTAGACAGAAAATATTGCTTTATTATTATTAATCTTTTTCATAGGAGTTAAGCAATGTCGAACTCGAGTAGTATTTGAATTGGTGACCACTTAGAAACATCAAATATTGCAAAAAACTTGTGGCATTTAATTAGACTAATTAATGTTTGCTGTGAAAATATACAAACGTTTTGCTGAGTATATACAGGATGCGATGGCCATTTTATATTTTTAATTTCGCGCATGCGCATTGTTTGTTTTTGATTTTGTCGACCGCACAGTATAGTAGGGTAAGTTGGGCACCGTCTGTAAAAAACCGTCTGTCAACACTATTCACTCCGCCAGGAACTTTGAAATTGCATGCTGTACTACTTGGCATTCGCACCGGAAGCTCAAATACGAATATTTCAGAGTATTTGTATGTCAATATGAGAAGAGTGGGTTGATTCGGAAAGAGTTGGATGAGTCTAATAGTGATTACGAAGGCGCGGCAGTTCGGAAAACTCACTCTTATCGTTCTGATTAGAAAAGGACTCCAGAATTTGTTGGTGAGTGCCTCAGACTCATCACAGATGCCTACATCAAGTACCCTGCGGGGTTAGTGCTGCCCTGGGTCAAGAGGGTGGCTGCTGGAAGATCCTATGTCTGGCAACAGGACTCTGCACCATGCCACACGAGCAAAAGAACCCAGTCATGGCTGTCAGATAATTTCTGCGACTACATCACCCCTTACATCTGGCCACCTATCTCCCCAGACTGCAACCAGCTTGATTATTATGTGTGGGGTGAAGTTGGGCGAGAGACCAACAAAACTCATTGTAACACCAACGATGAACTGAAGGCAAGGATTATGGCAGAAATCACCAACTTAAATAAGGAGACTGCCCAGAAAAGTTGCAGGAGATTCCAAACTCTTCTGGAGGCCGTGGTTGAAGCCAATGGCGATTTTATTGAATAAATTTACTCTTTAGTATTTCAAGATATTTTTGTGTAATTTTGGTAAATATATCTGTTAAAATGAGATGTCAGTGTTATTTTAATTTTTGCGCCATTTAGACGACAATTTATCCATCGTACCCTCCCACGCACACATACACACACAAACACATATATATACATCAGATATCTAGCCACACTAACGCCTTTATCAGGTCCCAAAGAGTGTAAGTTCAATACCTGGTTAAGGAGGGGAGAACTTGGAGAGGGGAATTAACAGGAGATAACTGATAACTGACATCCATTACACATGGCACGTGGAACTAGAACAGTCTACCCCATATAGCGAAATAAAGGGTTCAGTTCGACATTCCAACCACCTGAGGAAGGCCGGAGTGTACAACGGCCGAAACGTTGTGATAAATATGAGAACAAAGATGAGAATGATAGTCCGAACAATGTAAATAGTGTACATAATACCTCATCTCAGAAATATAGACAGAAACTTATAACTCTGTCGGGATTATATAGCCAAATTTATAATATATATATATATATATATATATATATATATATATATATATATATGAAGAGCGAGGCAAAAGTCACGCACCACGGGGCTTAATTAATTAATCATCAGACCTCACACTCTTGGACTTTTTTCTCTGGTACCATTTGAAAACAGTTGTTTATCAGACGCGCCCTTGAAGCTTTGAGGAACTTAAAGAATGAATTTAATATGAATGCAGTAAAATGACTGAGGGAACTCCTTGACGTGTTAACGAACCATGCAGGTACAGAACTAAAATGTGTTTTGAAAAAGAAAGAGGACATTTTGAACAGCACATATAGCAATTAAGTAACCAGTAAATAAAATATTCATATATACTTATAATTTTAATTAATTATCACTATGGTGCGCGCTTTTACCTCACCCTTTATATTAATTATCTCAACCTCAGTAAGGTGACAATGCCACTAGTAAGTAGGGGTTTACAGAGAGTGAAAAAGAGTTTGAAGAATTTATTGAGAAGAAGTGAGGAAAGGATAATAAAGAAATAGGGAAGAAGATAGAAGATGGCGATTGACGTTTTATTTAATTTTTCGAAGATTGGAAGTGGCAAGGAAGCAATTAAATTGGAAGAGAGTTCAACAAGTTAGAAGTGCGAGAAAAGAATTTTTTAGAATAGAAGTGGTGTTTGCATCTATCTAGTTCAATAGTAAAACGATGACACCTAGTTGTCAATTTAGCAGCACGCTTAAATTCATGTAGTCGAGACTGTAAGGAAAAAAAGTTAGCCAGAACAGTTGCCATGGAAATATTTGTAGAAAAGACAGAGGGAAGTCAAGTTCCGTCGGTGAGAAATGCTGCTTCTAAATGTATTAACGTAATAATACAAACTGGCAATACAGGTTAGTAGTTCCAAGAATGCGGGTTAGTAGTAAAATATATATATAGTATTTGGAATCGACGTATCGCTGTATGACTTCTTACTGAGTCTAAGTGTTCGTTACTGTGACTCTTGTCGCTACGTTATTCTACTGACCGACTCAACGTTCTACTACTGTCCGACTTGACTGTTCGGGTATTCACTGGTAGTAGTATATGTATACCTTGGGTGAGTCCATTTGTGTGAAAAGGGGATATCCCTCAACATGAAGTCTTCCTGTTTCTTGCCTGGTTTCTCGTACTATCATTTGTGATGCGGTCTACATAGTAGATGCCGAGGATGGTTCCTTAGTGTCTCATTTCTAATGCTTTCTACTTTGACCAAGACGCATGAGTTAATACTGCGTTTTTTAAAAATTTTTGTTGAGTAAATATACATAACCTATTTCCTACTACTCCAAACGTTATTTTGTGGATACCCATGCTTGAGTAGACGCCCTGTTTTTTTGTTTTTTTTAAAAAACTTTTTTGTGAATTACGTCTACCGGCCAGTGTATTCGAGAAACTTAATAAAAGAAAATGCGCTCTCTGGCAGGGTTTGAATCTGTATCTTCCATTGTAGGATAAACCACTGCTTATCCGGAATACTTAAACCCGCTCGGTCACAAAGACCGTCAAAGCCCAGCAAGACTCAATTACCCTACTGAAGAATGCACATCCTCTCGTTCTTAAAAGCCTGTTCGTTTTTGTTTTGTATTCGAAATGTAAACAAAATAATTTAAAAGGAATCAATAAATTTTTTTATCCGACATCATTGCATACGTCATTTCTTACTCCAGACGTTATTCTGTAGAGCACGTCGGATCAAGCGGTGGTTTCTCCTACAAAGGGGGATGCAAGTATGGACCCTGCCGGTGAGTGTATTTTCTTTATTGTTTCTCGAATGCATAGGCCAGTAGCCGTAATTCACGCTGTTAAAAACCAAAGAAACTACAAAAACGAAAGAAAAACAAAGCTTCTACTCAAATATGCTACTTTTGCCTTGTTATCGCATTCCTCAAGCTGTTGTACATCAAAAAGTTACAGTTCAATTAGAACTCTCTTCGTCAAGTCATGGAGCCTGGAACCAGTTAGTGTTTCTTTTTCTCGGCTTTTATTTTACTGTAGCGCAGCATATCATTTTTGGATGATTCCTTGTTTTTTTGCAGCCTTGCGGTATCCAGTTTAGAACAACTTTGGCTATCCGACAGTCAGATATTTGCAGTATATGGCCGGTGAACTGTATCCGCGTATCTGACACACTAAGGTTTCAAGAATTTGTATGTATCGGCAGTTCCTGGTTCTATTTCTCAAAGACAGTTTTATGTTTTTGCGTATATATCTTAAATGGAACACAATATAGAACACAGAATTGCATATGAGTATCCAGAAAACACCGCTTGGAAATTAAATAATGTCAAAACCATTGATTAGAAAAAAAAAAAACAAAACAAAAAAACAAAACAAAAAAAACATAGCAAATACTACCTCACTCTATGTATTTGCAAGGTTCATTTCTTTTTTTATGTCCCGTGTCTCCTCAGGATATAGGCGATCATGGCTCTTCACAACATCCCGTCCATTGTACCTCTTAATAAACTTTGTTTTTCTATTTCTCCTAAGCCTTGTTCCGCCATCCATTTACTCAAGCTTACTAAGTATGTTATGCGTTGTTTTCCTCTGTCCCACTTGCCCCCTATCTGTCCCCGTGAATATTAGATTTTCCAAGATCTCCTTCCTCATTATATTTCCAAGAAACCTCAACTATCTCTTCCTGATGTTAAGTATTAGTTTCCTTTTTTTCCCATTTTTTCTACAAACTTCGTCGTTGCTGACATGTTTGTGCCACGGTATCCATGGCATTCTTTCGTAGAACCACATTTTTGTTGCTTCAAGTTGTCTTTTCATCTTTGAGGAGATTTTCCAGCACTCACCGCCATATAGGAGGACGGATGTCACATAACAGTTTAGTACCCTGCTTAGCTTTTGGAATGACTCCTTGGCTATCCCGATAGGCCTTTGGGTTTCAATTTCTCATTTTCCGTTCTCTGTTAAAACACCTCCCTTTTCCGCATTTGTTTGATTTTGTTATCTCAAGTTTTCAATTCACACATTGGATTCATCCTTTTGCTAACAACCATGCATTCTATCTTCTTGCAATTGACGTTTAATCCTTTCTTCTCGCTTTCTTTCGCTACCTTCTGTAAAAGTTTGTGTAGCTTTCTTTGTGTGTCTGCTATGGAGACATTTCATAACAACTGCAAAATGTGTTTTCTCCCAAGAGTTTCGGATAAGAGGTTATATATATATATATATATATATATATATATATATATATATATATATATATATATATATATATCAAGAAGGAAAAAAACACATCATCGAAGAATTGGGTAATAAATTTATTTTAACAGATAGATTTTAAATATCTGACTCATCAAAGCGAAATTACAAAAGGATCTAAATTTATCCAGACAATTTATTAAAAATTATTTTAAAATTAAATAACAAGAGAAAAGGAAGTAGAAGTAAATGTCTAGGTTACTTGACCTAGAAAACAATTCCTGGGGATTTACATTATTGAAGAGAGGAGTGGGGAAAGAAAAAGGAGAAGCAACGTGTCAGCACAATGAACAGGTATAGATAGGGGAAGTATATATATATATATATATATATATATATATATATATATATATATATATATATATATATATATATATATATATATATGGAGGGAAACTTGCCCACTTTGTCTACCAATGGACTTCGCCGGCATGTGGTGAGCGTATAAAAAGGAAAGTACACACTCTCTCCCTGAAATGTAATAGCGACAACACGGGACACTTTCTTCCTGGAGAGACATACCCCGAGCAGGCAGACAGACAGACAGTTTTCAGCAGATCACGTGATGTACATGTGCGCGTACACACACACATTACTGCAAATCCCATAAATAAAGGCTTTTGTTTAATTTTTTCTAAGTTCGTCTAGTGATTTTCCAAGCGTAGCTTAGATGTGGCACAAGGCCGAAAGTATGGGGCACCCAGTGAGGATCGAACTCACTCCTCAGTCGTAATTGTTCTAGCGAGACAAGCTTGCTACCCATTACACCACGTCGAGGTGCCCTATGTGATTTTCCAAGCGTAGCTTAGATGTGGCACAAGGCCGAAAGTAGGGGGCACCCAGTGAGGATCGAACTCACTACTCAGTCGTAATCGTTCTAGCGAGACAGGCTTGCTAACCATTACACCACCCGTAGGTGGCCTTTCTAAGTTCGTCTATGTGCGCACACAACTGTATTTTCTCTATTTTTTGAGTCATGTTGTTCTGTATGAAATGTTTGTATAAAGATCCTCCATGCGGTGATTCGTTTATTTTGAAAGAAAGCAACATCGTCCATTGCAAGTGGTTGAACCCCCACACACACATGCACACACACGCAGACAACCACACACATATATATATATATATATATATATATATATGTGTGTGTGTGTGTGTGTGTGTGCGCGCGCGCCCGCCCGTTTGGATGAAATATAGATCAAATATGGATCGGAATCCGGCAGAATAAGATAAAGAACAAATCGGAGACTATCTATCATGTTTCACTTTTATTAAAGCTTCGCCAGAGACAGAGTTATGGAGAATTTTTTTTTTTATAAATATCTCATTCTCTGATGAATCTTTAATAAAAGTGAAACATGTTAGATTGATAAACGTTTCCGATTTGGTCTTTATCTTATATATATATGCGTGTGTAAATTTTGACGTCTAAACTTGGAGATTACAAAAACAGACTGAAAAAAAAAAATCCCCGCAGAATAGTCTAATAACAAAAATAAAACAATATGAATTATCAAAATATTAAAATAATTTCTCGCAGCAGAACGTTTCAAAGCTTGTTCTCCAGTCTCAATTGTCGGTAAATATTTTCCATTTTGATGTCCCTTCGTATAATTAGAAGTCGTAGTCTTTTCACCGAACCTATTCAACTTATACTGGCAATTCTGAGAGAATTGGAAAACCTACTGGAATTCAGCATCGGCGGCCACAATCTTAACAACATAAGACACACAGATGACACAATACTGATAGCAGGCACGGAAATGAAATTACAAAACCTCCTACAAAAGGTAGCGAAGGAGAGCGAGAAGAAGGGTCTAAGCACAAACTACAAGAAGACAGAATGCATGGTCATTAGTAAAAGGATGAGCCCGAAATACGGTTTGCAGGTCGGGGACACTAAAATCAAGCAGGGAAGTGTTTTGACAGAGGACCGCAAGTGCGACACTGAGATCCGTAGACATATTAGGATGGCCAAGGACGCATTCCAAACGCTGGGCAGAGTCTTGCGAGATGGGAGGATCTCTTTGTTAACAAAGGGTACTCAGCTGTTACAGGACACCCGCCCTCCTTTATGGCAGCGAATGTTGGACGGTTTCCCCAAAGATGAAAAAGAGACTCGAGGCGACAGAAATGGGGTTCTACAGAAGGATGCTGAGGATATCATGGACCGAGCGTATGAGCAACGATGAGGTCTTGGAGAGGATGCAAACAAGGAGGAGGCTTATACTTAGCGTCAGGAAGAGGTAGTTTCTGAGACACGTAATAAGAAAGGAGGGATTGGTGAATCTGATACTTACAGGTCGAATAGAGGGAAAGAGAGACAAGGGAAAGCAACGCATGACACACCTGATGGACTTAAGCAAGTGGATGACAGAACGTGGTCTGGGGGAGGTGGCAGAGGGACTAAACTTATTGTGAGCTACAAGGGATAGGGGGAAGTAGAGAGCCATGATCGCCTACGTCCTGAAAGGACACGCCACATAAAAATAACTAGGATCTGGTTTTGTGACAAAAATAAATAAATAAAATGGATCTGAAAACTGCTCTTTAGTTAAACGAACGTTTATTTATTATAAGTAGATTTTTTTTAACTTCAGGAAAATAAAATATATCCAATAAGCCTAGATTATTTATATACAGTCAGATTTTACAACATCCCACATCCGAAATGAATTCATGCTATTTTAAGATATTAAAGTTATACCTTGTTATATACCGTACTTATGAAAACTAATTGGTATGTCCCAATCCTCATAAAAACGTTGGACACTATTGTAAGTGGGGGTAATATGCTGTCTACTCTGGCAGCGTGAGCTGTCAGCGTGGGAAGCTCTTGCCGTGTCGAACTCTCTGCCTTCGGGCAGAGTCTCGTCCGGGGAGGCAGACAGATACCCGATCCCGTGTATGCAGGGTCTACGGGCAATTATTGCCCGAGCCAACGGGCTCCGATTTCCCAACATTAAATTTGGCCGTGTGCCACATCCTACGTCGTGGGGAGGCAGGTAAATATCGTAATATGCTTTCTAAGTCATTCACCACTAGCAGTGGTTTACCTACTTCACGCCGCTGGCGAGTATTGTATTTTGTTGATGTTATAAAGATTACCATTCCATTTCCAATCGCCGTCTTGGTTATTCCTCATTCAGTAACCCTTCCTAGGTTACAAGATACCTCAAAGCCAACAGAAATTTTGGAACTGGGAAATACCATTTTTTTTCAGTTACTGAACATGGAATACCATCATAAGTCAGGAGCACAAAAACAAAACAAGAATGTTACAAAGAAAAAAAAAAAGAAAAAATTCCAATGAACTCTCACATTCTTGGGATTTCCATTTAGAATAACTGCTACTGATAAAGTCTCAAATGCTCACTTTAGCAATCCTGGAGAACTGGAAGAAAGTAGATGTGTCTAATGATTAGAGCAATGTATCGGGAAAAAAATCAGAGCCATTAAATTTTAATATAGAAACTCTGCAATGAGCGAAACAAAGGATGCAGTCCAGACTCAGTCTGGATAAATAACCTCCACACTTTCTTGATATCACGAAACATTAATTTCCTTCTATATCCATTTTCAAGGGTGTCTAGTCTCTCGTGTTAGTGTTTTTTTCATGTTTTGAAGGTTTAAGTTATATTTTATTTTTGTGTTGTTTTGAATATGAGTGTTCATTCCGAGCCTTCACGTGTTACCCGTGGCTGGATAAAAAAATGTTGTGATCGCTAGCTTAAAAACCAAGAATATTGTCGGGGATTACCAACCAGGATATTTGTACAGTAATTTAAAAACCCATAGACCATATTTTCCTCTCCGACCTTTTATATCCAAATACCTACACCTGTATACCAGCTATCAAAAAAACCTCAATCACATAATTTCTCCATACACACCTAACAATTACAACATCGCAAAGATTACAAGATACCTCAAAGCCAACAGAAATTTGGGAACTGGGAAATACCATTTTTTTTTCAGTTACTGAACATGGAATACCATCATAAGTTAAGAGCACAGAAACAAAACAAGAATTTTACAAAGGAAAAAAAAGAAAAAAAAAAGAAAAAATTCCAATGAACTCTCACATTCTTTGGATTTCCATTTAGAATAACAGATACTGATAAAGTCTCAAATGCTCACTTTAGCGATCCTGGAGAACTGGAAGAAAGTAGTAGATGTGTCTAATAATGAGAGCAACGTATTAGGAAAAAAAGCCAGAGCCATTAAATTTTGACACAGGAACTCTGCAATGAGCTAAACATAGGATGCAGTTCAGACACGGTCTGGATAAATAACCTCCACATTTTCTTGATATCACGAAACATTAATTTCCTGTCATTCAATTAGCAAAGAGTAAGACTGTTTCTAAGGATTGGTTCGCGTGGAGCAATTGCAGGCGGTCACTATTTTGTTTTTCGTGTTTGTTATTAATAAAATTGCTCCACTCTGGTCACGGTTCTAGGTTGGTTTACCGCCAAAAATGACACAGAATGTGTTACGTTTTTAAGTGAAATGGTGAAACATGGGAAAGAACAAAAGATCGCAATCGTTGGTCGATCAGATGCCGTTTCAGAATATCAAGATTTCAATAGTAATATTAATGAACTTCTTCACAGAATTTTTGATGCTGTATTGTTCTTAAGGTTTTTAATGGTTGATTTATTTTTACGGCTTATAAGCCATTCGTAGGTTATTTAAAGCCAGAAAGTATTTTTGGATGGGGGGATAATATTGATTTAATTGTACAATTCAGACTAATTAACCCATAGCTGGGATAGAAGAGGAAGATTCATATCTTTCCCAATAGTATTTGCACGTAAGTGACTATAATGAACCCGACCGGAATTGGAACTCAGCACCCCGATTAACAACTCCAAGCCATTATCCCTTACAACACCCGCACATCAAAGATTACAGCATTTAGTATTCCCAAATAGTCACCAATCTAGTTACCAATCTAGTTATCAGGATCTGCAATATAATCGATCCTGACTTGGCATCTCGACTTCAGTCAATTTCTCACCGACGTGGCACGTTTTTGTCCTTTTTACAAATATTATCTTAGCAATTGCTCTGACGAACTTTTTTCCCCTGGTATCCTGACTACATGAATTTAAGCGTATCACTAGATTGGCATCTAAGTCCAACCCTCTTACTGTTGAAATAGTTAAATGCAAAGTTCCTATTCTCGCACTTCCCGCCTGTGGGATTCATTTCCGTTTATTTGCTTCCCTGAGAATTACAATCTTCAAAAATTTAAATGCAACGTCAATCGCCATCTTCTGCCTTCTTGAATCCCGTTCATCTTATGCACTTTTCTCAATCCTCCCTATACTCGATCGTCTCTTTCACTTTCACTCTCCGTAACCCCATGCTTACTGGTGACATTACCGTCTTGCTTAGGGTGAAATGTTAAAAAAAGAGGTTGACTAGTCAGCAGGGTCCAATTTTTAAAGAACATTTACTCAAAGTGTAAGGCTATCGGACCAACATGGCTACCAGGGCAGCACTTTTCCCCAGAAATTCAGGCTGAGTTTAACAAGCGTTCTCTAAATTGTTACCAAAGCAATCATAAAAGAGTGAAAAACTGCAATGTACGTTTCAGTCATAGTCGATGGATCACGTGACACAGCATAAGTATTTATGTTTCGTCATGTCCACTGGAAGAATGAGAATATATAATATGGAATAAAAGAAATATTTCTCCAGTTTGGTGACCATAAAAAAAAAAAAAAAAAAAAAAATTCTAAATCAATCAATGGATTGCTTCTCCTTTTTTTTTTCTGTTATGTAATATCGATTCTTCGAAATATCAGTCAATGCTGGCCAATCTCATCACAGATGAAGAAGAGACTTGAGGGAACAGAAACGTGATTCTACAGAAAGATGTTGAGAATACCATAGATTGAAAATGTAACGAAGTTTTCGAGAAAATGGAAATAAGAAAGACACATATACTTACCGTCAGAAAGAGACAGACGAAATTTCTAGGGTACGTAATAAGAAAAGAGAACTTGGAAAATCTAACACTCACAGGATATATTGAAGGTAAGAGGGACGGTGAAATAATTTTTTGCTTTGTTGTTTTTTGTTTAACAGCATATAAAAACTAAATATTTCGTAGATAATATTTTGGGAGATAATAATGGTTTATTGATACAAATCTTACTAATTAACCCATAGCTGGGGGAGAAGAGGTGGATTCAAACTTTTCAAAGGGGTATTTGTCCGTAAGTAAATATAACGACCCCAACTGAAATTTGAACTCGGCTCCACGGTTAACAATTCCAATCCATTATCCATTACACCACCTTACGGTACCTGGTATAACGAAGCGGTCACTCATCTAGGCACTGACTAGTTTTGACATTGCTTAACTTCGGTGATCCTACTGGAACCGATGAGGGGAAAGAGTCGTATAAGCTATCAAACGAGCTTGTTTAAATGGTTCACAGAACAAAGATTAGGAGAGATAGCAAAAATACAAACTTTACTAAGAGCTACATAAGACTGCGAATTGTGGAGAGTCGTTATCACCTACGACCTGAAGGGACCCGTCGTATAGAAGAAGATATTCGACATTTCTCTAGATAGTCTTATCATAAACATACGCCACAAAGATCAGATGGAACTGCTCAGAAACCTCGATATATTCGGGAATATTATCAGAATAATCAAGAACCTATACTGGCAGCAAACAGTATGCATGCGCATAGGGACCAAGTTCAGTGAATATACAAAAATAGAAAGGGGCGTAAGGCAAAGATGCGTCTTCTCACCCGACCTATTCAACCAATACAGCGAGGCAATCTTGAGAGAATTGGAAACCCTCCCGGGATTTAGCATTGGCAGCCACAACCTTAACAACATAAGATACGCAGATGACACAGTACTGATAGCAGACACGGAAATGAAATTACAAAATCTCCTACAGAAGGTAGCGGCGGAGAGTGAGAAGAAGAGACTAAGCATAAACTACAAGAAGACGGAGTGCATGGTCGTCAGTAACAGGATAAGCCCGAAATGCGATCTGAAGGTCGAGAACACTAGAATCAAACAGACACGGAAGTTTAAATACTTGAGAAGTGTCTTGACAGAGGATGGTAAGTGCGACACTGAGATCAGTAGGCGTATTGGGATGGCCAAGGACATATTCCAAAAGCTGGGCAGAGTATTGCGAAAAAGGAGGATATCTTTGGTAACAAAGAAAAGAATACTGAACTGTTACGTGACATCTGTCCTTCTTTACGGTAGCGAATGTTGGACGATTTCCTCAAAGATGAAGAAGAGACTCGAGATGACAGAGATGTGGTTCTACAGAAGGATGCTAAGGATATCATGGACCAAGCGTGTGAGCAACGATGAGATCTTAGAGAGGTTGCAAACGAAGAGGAAGGAGTCATACTTAACATCAGGAAGAAGCAGCTGAAATTTCTGGGACACATAATGAGGAAGGAGGGCCTGGACAATCTGATACTCACGGGTCGAATAGAGGGAAAGAGAGACAAGGGAAAACAATGCGTGACACACCTGGCGGACTTAGGCAGGTGGATGACAGAACATGGTCTAGGGAAGGGAGCAGAGGGAAGGAACTTGTTGAGAGCTACAAGGGATAGAGGGAAGTGGAGAGCCATGATCGTCTACGTCCTGAAATGACATGTTACATAAAAAGAAAAAGATAAGAAGATTTGAGATAGGAACTAGATGCGATATTTGCTGTAATGTGCAGATGGTAACAGTAATGGTGAAGATATTTGTTACTGCGCTGGAAATATTCGCTATTCATTGACAAGACAGTGTTACAAAATCTTTTTTTAGCAAATCAGTCTTTTAGAAAACTTCATTTCGCAAGTCCGCTAAATGTTATAGTTCTTTCTAATATCGATGCGAGTTTCCTTCCAACATTTTGTTTTTGGTTATGTGGAACATCAACAGTGTAGCGATATCAGTGTCAGCCGATATATTGTTAAATAGAGAACAGCTTGCCTGTCATAAAATTGTTTTCGGACATTTATGTTCCCGACTATTATCAGCTAAATGAAGTGGACTTCACAAGTACCATGTCAAACAGCTCTGACAAGATAGGTCACTGAATGAAGATAATTTACTTTTTTTAGATAAAGGTGACAAGACAAAGAACAATGTACTCCATAAGACAGTGGTCACGACCAGCCGAAAAGAGAGAGTCGGAGAGAACCCACGGAAAATGACGCGAAAGGAAAGGCGTCTGTTAGACTGTTCACCTCCCCCACACCTCCGCTTTACCTCTGCCTCGCTCGTCTCTAGCAGTAGGTTACAACTAGAAAATAAAGTTCGCCTACTACTCCAAATAGCTTCATGGTTCTATTTCATGGGTGACAATCTGACTGACGGGTTATTTTTAAGCTACAAGCATTTGATTGGAAAAAGCTATGTCCTGAGAACTAACCTGGTGTCTGGTGTGAGCTGCAAGCTATTAAGCCTTAATTTATCTCCTTTGTGACCCCTGCTCATGACTCTTCAGGAGTAGGCTGGGAATAAACAGCATTTTCCATCACTGACACTAGAGGGGAGAAAAGGAATAAGGAGAGAGGATGACGATCCCGATGATCGTATGCGAGCGGGTGCTGACGACAATGACGACGACGAGCAATTCCAAAGCTGCTTCATTTTATAGATGTTACATACAAATGAAATAGCCCGTACTCGAAAACTTGAACAATATCTATCTATCTATCTATCTATCTATCTATCTATCTATCCCAGTCTGTTCACAAAATCAATCTATCTCAATATGTTCATATCTATCTATCTATCTATCTATCTATCTATCTATCTATCTATCTATCTATCTATCTATCTATCTCAGTCTTCATATCTATCTATCTATCTATCTATCTATCTATCTATCTATCTATCTATCTATCTAAGTTTCCGTATGTATTATATGTTAACCGCGCTAATCCATTTTTACACAGAGGCTTTTTAACACGTTAATGTATTTTTTAGTAGTTTCTATATTCACGGGGCTTTTAAAGGCCTCTCTGCCCATGAATTCTCTCGCCTGACATATTTGAATTATTATTTTCACCTGGTATATAGATCCACATTAAATGAAAAAAGTTGTTCTCCTCCTTTTAATCGATATCATAATTGATTTTATTACGCCTTGCGTTCTTAGTAGATTATTACCGCGTTGTTTGATTAGCTGTTATCGGCTACTGAGGGTCAGTAATCTGCGACATCGTGCGGAGACAAGCTAAGAAACTTTTCCCTGCAACATATTCGATCTATTTTTGTTTCGTCGGGCTTTTGTTACTGAACAAGACAACAAGTTCCTGGTTTTGTATTGAGGTGCGCTGTGTTTAATTAGTTCATTTATTACCAATTCCAAAGACAACTGGACATTATAGGAAACATATAATGTGGTTGGGTCACTTTATTTTTGCATTTACCCTGCATTTGATGGCAGGTAAGTTTGAATAATACATTCTTTTCAATCAACTTTCAACGGCACAGGTGAAAATTTCTTGTAAAAGTTGTGAAAGGATCCAAATTAGTATTTATTTGGAGAAACCAAGTTTGTTTAGTTTTAAATAATTTGCCACATCAACATACTGAGGCAGACGTGCCTGTCAAGAAATTCAAGACGTAGTCTTTATCTAGAATCAAATTAATTATTAATTAATTATTTCTGGAAATGCTATAGAGAAAAGGTATCAATTTAAATCTTCCCACCGAAGCTCGTCACACAGTTTGTTTTTGATAAAATTTTCATTCTTGAATGTATTGACCTGTGATAATACCTCGAAAAATTGGCACCAGAGTTTAAGTTTCGTCGTCCGTTGTTTTCAAAACTTACATTTCGGTTCCGTATGACTTTTAATAAGATTTTCATTACAAATGATCTAAAAACAAACAAATGAAAAAAAAAAGAAAAAAAGCCAACAAGCAAAAACAAACAAAATTTCTCCTTCAGACGATGTGAAAACAATAAATGGAGGCCGTTCCAAAGAATACAAAGAACAGATTCTTTTGCTCAGAAGATATTTTCAAGAGTTCCACTACAAAGTGTGATAGAAAATTATTGTCGATTAAAGTTAAATCTATTGGAATTGTCGATTTTATTTGTTTCTGAGTTTCATATGTAATTGTCTTCATTAATTGCATTTTCTTTATTTCTCAATATATATATATATATATATATATATATATATATATATATATATATATATATATAATTGTTTATTTAAAAATGATAACATAAATATGTTATAAAATCACTACAAAAATAGCCATTTTGTTTCAACACCCCCGGTGTCTTATCAAGTGATAATGTTGAATGTCTTTAAATTTTTAAATAAACAATTATATATGCTCTACTCTGTATTGAGCACTCTTTTAAGAATAGTAATTGTTGGTTATTGGAATTTATTCCATATACACCAATCCTAGACTTGTACATATATATATATATATATATATATATATATATATATATATATATATATATATATATATATATATGTATAAAGAAATATAGTCTTAAAGTGTGCTATATTTATGGGATAAAGTGCTCAATATCAGAGATAGAGCGTGTGTAAATATAAAAGTGGACATGGAAGTCAGCACTTAGAGGCGACAGTCTGTTTCATTGCACTAGCATGAAACAGACTGTCGCCTCTAAGTGCTGACTTCCATGTACACTTTTATATATATATATATATATATATATATATATATATATATATATATATATATATATATATATATATGGCCTGGCTGGCGGTTGCGTATAAGCATGAAACAGACTATTACCACTGCCTGTTGACTTTAGTGTCCACTTTTATACTTACATAAGCTCTATCCCAGATATTGAGCTCCATAACCCATAAAATATAGCATAGCATAATATTATATTTTATCACACACACACACACACACACACACACACACACTAAAACACGCAGACACACACACGCACACGCACACACACACACACACACACACACACACACACACACACAGCGGCATCTTTTAAAATCATTTTACCCATAGCAAGGCAATATAACCCTACTAGGATGCCAGGAGTTGCTTAGAGTGAAAGAAACAGAGAGGGCAATAAAAGAAGAGGATTCAAGGAGACAGAAGATAACGATTGACAGTGGATTTCAATTTTTGAAAATCCTAGTTGACAGAAAAGCAGGAAGCCAGGAGAAAATTCCACAACCTACAAATACAGGAGAAGAAACTATTAGCATAGGACTTATGGTTAGAACTAGTAATTTCAACATATATATATATGACAATATATATGCTCCTGAAAATTTATTTCGGTTGAGCTCTCTGGGGAGGATGTGTGGGTTTGTAAACAGTGACTATTACGGCTAATAATGCAAGACTCTTCGGTAAATCGAATCGAGTTCTCTCAGTCACTGTGTGTTTATCTAAATATAAATACGCTTAAATTCACCTTCTTCTCTACCGTGCGCCACCGGCTTCACGGTAAAATTTCCGACTGACGCGAATTCAGCCGGTTTTCGATTCTAGCCAGAAGCAACCGGACGTCTAGTCACACTGATGAGCTGTGATACAGCGAAACAGTCTGTCTGTGGATGACAATATATATATATATATATATATATGTGTGTGTGTGTGTGTGTGTTTGTGTGTGTGTGCCTGTGTGTTTGTGCATAAAAAATTTAGATAGAGTATATTTCTAAAGATATAGATATAGTATGAATAAAAGACAAAAGCAAAACATATGCTTGCCGACGTGTTTCGCAAGGATTTAATTTTGTAAAATGTATTTATATACAACCGCAAAAATCAAATACCGACTTAAATTTTCAGCTAACCTGATGAATATTAATGAGCCAACCTAAATTTAATATTTTGAAGAACCAATAACATTTTTGCTCTTGTATATAGATACTTGTTACAAAATAAAATCCTTGCATTTGATTTTATAAAGTCCCTCAGAGGACAAAACATGTCTGGCTAAGATAATTTTTACTTTTGTCTTTATTCATATATATATATATATATATATATATATATATATATATATATATATATATTATAAATTAATAGATTTAAAATATGGTTTTACCGCTACACAGTGATAACCATGTTTCAGAAATGGAAGCTAAAGCCCCTGAATTTAATTTTGTTATTAAACCAAAGACATTAGTTCCATTTCCTCATCAAGCGAATTTTGGAGTAACTTACTTTTTAAAATTTACGGTTGTTAACGGCACAGGAAAGATTCATAGTTTGAGGGTTTCCAAGGTTACCGATAAATCCATTCATCTAGACAAGGGGTGGTAGAGGGTTCAATTTTTAATTTTCGTTGTATATTGTATATATATATATATATATATATAGTGTGTGTGTGTGTGTGTGTATTAATAATTTGTGCCTGGTAGGGATAATTCCAAGGAGTATATTAATCCAGGGAGAGCTCAAGAAGAAAACCTTAAAGATTCATTTCCATTATAATTTTTTCATGAATATCTATATATATTCATCTCTTCAGACTGAAATCTTGTAGTAAATGGCCTTTTACTAAAAGATGGCATTTACTAAAAGATTTCGGTCTGAATGGACATTTACTAAAGGATTTCAGTATGAAGAGCTGAATATTTAGAGATATTCATGGAAAAATTATAACGGAAATGAATCTTTAAGGTTTTCTTCTTGATCATTATATATATATATATATATATATATATATATATATATATTAATGACTATACATATTACCTAAGGCACTTGTAGTTTTTGGTTGCTCATATTTCTTTATTTAATTTCTATCTATCTATCTATCTATCTATCTATCTATCTATCTATCTATCTATCTATCTATGTTGAGTTGAATAATATCAACAAGTTCTGTCTATTCTATTTACAGCGAGCCCCCGCTTATTCGCGTTTCAGCATCCGCGGTTTCACACATTCGCGGTTCTTTCTTTAGACCATATGTACTTGTTATCAGCGGAAACTCCGAATATTCGCGCGTTTTTCTGAAGAACATATGTACAAATTATTCGCTGAGAACTTCATCGATTCGCGTATTTTTTCGATAGAACATATTTAAAATATTCTTGTATTATTTTCCTGTTATTTAAGTGACTCAAAACATATAATAGTCCATTTTTATGGTAAAAATTGACAGAATTGTACATCTTCATTGTAAAAAACAAACGCAAAAACATGCGTAGTACATGGGCTTTGTTCTTTGTTAGGGGCTGCGGCTGGGGTCTTAAAAGTGGCTTATGCTAAGTCTGGGGGAATGATCACAGTTCTGTTTTTAGAAAATGTTTTAAACTTTATATTTTATGTCTTGTTACACATATTTTATACAGTATTTTCAATGGTTGTATCGATCTATGCGTAATTAAAAACGGTTATTGTACGTATGAAAGAAAATTTACGGTAAGTGTATGGTCACCAATACTATTTTTGAAAAATGTTTGAAAAAGGGTCTGAAATGTTTCTAAAGTGTTTAGGATGAAAGTTTAAGGCATATAGGTTTTTAACAATCAAAATAGGTACTCATAAGCATTTTTAGTGGGGGTTACAAGTATTCGCGGATTCTAACTATTCGCGACCGGTTCTGGTCCCTAATCCCCGCAAATACGGGGGACTCACTGTATTAATTTTTCCATATTTCCGTATTATTTGTTTTATATAATCGGTAAATTTACCGAAGTTCATATTTATTTATATAATATTTTATTTTTCCATAGTACTTTCGAATTTTGCATTCGTTTTCAAGGATTGTGTTTTCTGTATGTTTATGTAACAGTTTTTGGTTAATTCCGTTTTGCTGGAACCAATTTTAAGTCACTCAAAGTGACATCATTTAAACTAGCTTTTTTATTTCTGTTTTAATTTTATATTTAAATGCGTATATGCGTGATCCTAATATATAATGTATTTATAATTTCTGAGTGGCTTTTAACATATGTTCACGAAAGAAACTTTGAAAGCACGAAAAACGGTTTTATAGAACGAGAACTCTTAGTTGTCAACAATTGTGCAATTTCTACGGCACCAACTAGTAACTTATTAATAAGTCATTCTTTGCTAGACTCTGTTAAGCTTACTATGACATATGTTCAGACGAGTTACATTTCTTAGTTCCGCCAGTTCAGATCTTTACAGTTAGGAGCTGCCATGTCGTGTTCATGGTAGCAAACCATCTCTATTCTCTTCATGTTCTTTTGACAAGGAGCTAGTTCCACTCAGGCAGCTTCTTCCCCAGAACTGTTACTTTGTGGAACAGACTCCTGGGAGGATGCTTCCCTGACAACTACAATCTTGGTCACTTCAAGTTCAGAGTCAACTGATATCAATCCTACACGTCCTCATAATAAGCATTTCTTACTTCCTCCACTATATATTAATGGATTGCGGCTCGGATTGTGGAATCGTAGAGCCGAGTTCGAATTCCAGTCGATCTCATTACATTCACTTACGAACTAATACATTTGGGAAAGCTATGAATCCAACTCCTCTTAGGTAAATATTAGGATAGACTGGATCCTGTAGCCTTGGGTGGCAACCGGTCTAAGAGAAGGATAACTCAGAATTCAAACCTATATGTAGCCCTGGCACATACTATGCAACTAAGGAAAAGATCTTTCGCATTGACTCGATGATCTCGACTACTGTCGACTTTCTCCTTCACTCACCATCACAACAATCTCACTCAGCAACCGTCTACCTTCAGTGGCTTTTGGGCCTTATATTGGGCGAACTGACAGTAAAAATGTTTGATTTTGCTGAAGTACTTCAGCATTCCGATAGCTCCATGTCATAAACTTCTAATTTACATAAAGTGGGCACCTCGTGAGATCATATCGTTCGGCTGTTACAAACGCACGCACACACACACACACGCACACACACACGCACACACACACACACGCACACACACACACACGCGCACACACACCACACACACACACACACACACACACACATATATATATATATATATATATATATATATATATAAATGCGTGTATGTGTGATGTTAATATATGATGTTAATATATGTTTTTGAGTGGCTTTTAACATATGTTCACAAGAGTAACTTTGAAAGCACGCAAAACCTTTTTGCTGAGCTTTCCCAGGAACTGGCCTTAATGTCGTCAGACTGACCAATGTCCACTCCCTTTGGACCCACACTTCCTCTTCCCATCCTCTCCTGACGATTCTTTCATCGTCAACATCTCCATCACCACTACCGGAACAGCTGTTAGACCAAACAAACTTGAATCATTATCGCTAAAGTGTCATGACGTTTACGTAGTTGCTTTCTGAATAAAAAAAAAAAAAATGAATCACTCGTTTAATGCTTGGTTATCAGCGCTGAGAGCTTTTGATCATTCCCTGCCACTAGAATCACAATTATATAAACACTTATAAACGCACACACAAATGAATACATTCTTACGTACATATATATGTAAGTACAATAAGTCCGTGGTCTAAAGATAAAAAAAATATTTTTAAACATAATCTCCTTCCTTTGCACGTAAGTGGTGAACATTACTCATTATTGAAATTGCATATTGAAAATTTCAGAATAAAATTCATCTTATAATTATAGTGATTTTCTAAGCGTATCATAGATTTGGTACAATGCCGAAAGTATGAGGCACCTAGTAATGATTAAACTTACTCAGTTAAGTGCCATACGTGATACACGATAGCCGATCATGTATCTTTCGATACATGACTGATGAGACAGATTTTTTCCCGCAGGAGGTTGCCATTTCTTTCTGCGGTAAACTGGTTGCCAATCAAGGCTGTCCTGCAATTCAACCCATAGCTTGGGCCGGGGGGGGGGAAGAAAAGATGGATTTGATGGAATAGTCCATACCTACCTTTCACTCCTGCACTTTACACCAATAATCACCTATTAACTAATCAGCCAATATAAAAATAAATAATAAATAAATAGATGAATATTGTTTAAATTGTGCTCAGATTGTTATAGTTTGAGATGGACGTATGTGTTGTACATCTTCAAAAACACGAGTTAATGGATTTAACCGTCCTTTCTTTAGATTTTTCAACATTTTTGTGGTCGTGTATGTTGGCTTGGGAAAGTAGTAATTCTTTCAGGAAACGTGAAGTTGGAAAGAAACCGAGGCGTAGATTTATATTTTGATGAGAATCGATCGTAGCACTCTCGAGAATTTTCCTTCTTCTCTTTTGATAAGTATGACATTTTTCAGACCGAAATTGTCGTTGAATTTATTTCTGTGTATGACTAGTGCATTTGATAAATTGTTATGTATAAGGTCTCTTTTGTGTTCATAGATACTTTAAAAAAAAATCTTTTTGCATGTTTCCCCAATGAAACTGTTTTGGAAATTTATATATACCAGCTTCTGTATTATAGTTATTATATTGTCTTACTAGACTTTGAATTATGGCACTTTGTGTCCTCCAAATGTTTCGACTGACTTTTCAACCACCTGATGAATGTTTATGAATGTTTTTAAATTTAAAAGCCTACATAAACCAATGGCATTCTTGCTCTTGTATAGTCGGCTAAGAGTAGTTTTCCCTCTTGTTTTTATATTCATATATATATATATATATATATATATATATATATATATATATATATATATATAATTATTTATTTGAATATTACAACATGAATATGTTATAAAATCACGACAAAAATAGCCATTTTGTTTCAACACTTCTGGTGTCTTATCAAGTGATGATGTAGAATATAGAATAAATGGTTTTAAAAGTTTCAAATTAATTAACGATCCTTAGCTAGGAGTAAAGTTTTTGCATCTTTTTCTTTATTTCAGCTGATGCAAATAATGGTACTCAAATCGTGAACAAGTCTCAAGGGAAGATATATTTGTACTTTAAGAAAACAACAGCAACGCTAGACCAGGCAGTGAAAGTAAGTCATTTTAAAAGTAATAATGAGAATTAAATATTTATTAATAATTTTAATATATTATTCATATATATATATATATATATATATATATATATATATAATACATAAAAAGTTAATGGTCAGCGTTTTGAATTGGACTAGGAAATAGTAGTATTAAAAAGTGTTCAATCCACGTGTGAAACAAACAAAACAGAACATGTAGAGCTCTTAACTTTAAAAATTATTTTAGCTGATCAGTTAATTTCACTACTTTGGTTTCAATCTTCCAGTATCCTCAAGCGATTTTTCTCAATTGACCTCCCAGCATTAAAAAAAAAACCCAAAAAACAATGAACGCTATATTATTTAAAAAACAAAAAAAAAACGCACTGCATTGGGTGTGATAGAAAGGGAGGAGGAGCATGCGAAAAAGGAAAGAGAAGAAGGAGAAGGAGGAGAACAGCAAGGGTATTATAAATGTATCGATGGTGGGTAATTGAGATGTACATATTTTTTTTTAACCAGCCTCATATGAGCTTAAGTGGAATTTTCTTTAATGAATGCAACGGCTCATGACTTTGGATCTCTAGTTCAAAAGATTTGGAGATCCAGAAATGTCATTATTGCTAATTTTTCCTGTTGGCCGAGTTTGCAAATTTTATTGTGGTGGTTGTAAGGCTTCAAAATGGCTTGCTTTTCTCACATAGAGAGCTAAAACCTAAGAGTACTCATTAAGAGCTATTTAATGTTTAAACAATCAGTCTAAAAGGCAACACGAAACACCTGTCAGTCACGTGTTCCAATATATTTGCTCACTTGAAAATGGGTGAGTTCAAACAAAAGCTTGTATTTCCTCTGTTGTTTAATACATCTAAATGTAAATACCAGGGAATGAAAGCGGAAATTCTGAACTCTTGTTTCATATTCATCTTTTCATCTTAAACCCAAATGTCTGCAGTGAACAACAAAAACAAAGGAATTGGTCTTGCCATTCCAATACTTTTGGAGGGGACAGTACTGTGTGTATATATATATATATATATATATATATATATATATATATATATATATATATATATATATATATATAAGTAACTATACTAGTGTCGAAAAACCTTCGAACTCTTGATTTAACAATAGCCAAATCAATCACGAAGGAAAAAAGGTTTTAAAAAAAGAAAGAGCCAGGAACATGAAAGTCTGTTGAAAATAATCGCACAGATACAGGTTCAAGGCCCAAAGAAAAAAAACCCCGATACGAGTAAACAACTAACTAAAGAGCTCAATACAAGCGTAGAGCAAACCTAGTCAAACCTAATGAGCCAGACACACCTACCAAGGTTTCACTTAGGCAGATCGTCAGGGTCGGCTGGCTAAAGAGGCAACAGAAAACGGCATATATATAGAGACGACCACCAAGACAACACCACGTGACCAAGGAAGAGAGAAAAAAAAAGAAGAGAAAAAGAAAAGCGACAACGGGGGGTGGGTATAGATTTATTCAACTAACTAAAAGGAGAGGGGATAGTTAAGAATACACAAACAATAATGATAACGCTACAATCGGGAGAGAGAAGCTTATTTCAGTAACCAAGCATTTCTGTGTCTACATTTGTTAAGAATCTCGGTTTTGGAATTTAGTAGATCATCAGGTGTATTATATAAAGCTATAGCTAATTTTTCCTCGGTGCATAGCTTACAGAACTTATGGCCCGCTTTATACTTAGTGCATCTGTTTAATATTTCCCATTTCAGGATGGGGTCCTTGCTACCTTGTCTGATTTGCCATATATAGCTAGATAATGTAGTGCTATGTTTAGTCTTTTCATTTTTGAAACTACTCATGTGATTATAATATCTTTTTTTAAAGGTATCCTGAGTAGCTCCTATATACACTTTAGGGTTTATGTCGTCTATATCCTTGTAAATTTTCGCCTGATAGACCACGCATTCTTGTTGACATTTACCCTGTTGGGGACATGTATCTTTATTCCTACAATTGCAACTGGGGAAATTAATGCGTGGATTGTCCCTAGTCTTTTTCTTATTAAGTCCACTAATTAAAGTCTCTACATTAGGCATGCAGCAATAACTAAGTTTTACATTATTTTTGTTAAATATCTTATGCAACTTAGTTTTCTTGGGGAAATTCTGCTCTAATAGGTTCAAAAATATTTTACCAATTCTCGTTCTTACGGCTATGTTAAATGGGGGGTTAAACCACAGAATATTTCTATGCCTGTTATTGCGTTTATTCTGAGTTCCAGTGTTATTGTCTATGTTAATATATTCCAATTTTTCTTTGTGTCCACACTTATGTAGGGCTTCCTCGTAAACTATTTTATTAGCATCGAAAATGCGTTTATCCGATGAATTAGTTGAAAGCCTATAGCTAATATTTTTAGGAATATGTCTTATAATATGTGCTGGGTGGTTGGATTTTATATTTAAATATTGGGGGTCCTGATTTTCTTTCTTATACGGGGATATAGAACCATTTTGTAAGTTTAACGTAATGTCTAAATAATTAGTGACTTTCAAATTAGTTTCAATTTCGAGATTAAATCCGTATCTTTTAAAAAACCAGTGTAGTTTTTTACGGATGGTATCGCATTTTGGGGGGTTACTTTTATCTACTATTATGAGTCCGTCGTCGCGGTACAACCCATGGTTATTAAAATCTATGTAATCATTAAGTTTATAGAGCAGCAGGCACCCTACTAATTCGCACACCTCTGCTCCGTCATATGCACCCATGGGGTTGTCAAAACTATTTACGTCTTCTTTTTTTATCCATAGTGCATTATTATGGAATAGTAGAGTTTTTCGGCAGTGTCTAATCAGATCTATCTTATCGTGCGAGATTTGAATGTATTCTTTAGCTAGACTGAGGGCTTTGCTAAGGGTGTTTTCTGAGATTGACGGGTAATATTCCTTAATGTCGTACCTAATGAATGAACAATTCCTATTTTTGTTGTAATTTTCAAACCACCTAATACAATCATTAGTCGACTGCCATTGATTTATGTTAAGGAAAGTCCTTAACGATTTACATATTTCTTGTAATATTACCTTACTTATCTTACCTAACTCTGTCTTAGTAGGGTTTATGAGTCTATATTCAGGGTTACTATGAAAATTATACTTATGGTCCTTTACGGTGATAAAACAAGTCTTCAATCTCATTTTCTCGACCCGATTACCTAATTCAAATTTATTGGCTAAAATACTAGCTTCTTTGTTGATTTTAGTCTCTATGTCATCTGGGGCTTTTTTATAATGTTTTATTACCTCTTTATGCAGTGTTCTTTTGTATTTGTTAGGACTCATTTTATGCAGAAATCTAGATTTATCGGCTTTTACATAGATGTTTTTACTTTCCTTTATCTCTTTTATGTCTTTATTAATTTGTTGCTGCATGTAGTTATTCATAGTTTTCCTATATTTTAGTTTTTTAAATATACCGATTAGTTCTGATTCAAACGTGGTGTTGTCTTGGTGGTCGTCTCTATATATATGCCGTTTTCTGTTGTCTCTTTAGCCAGCCGACCCTGACGATCTGCCTAAGTGAAACCTTGGTAGGTGTGTCTGTGTGTCTGGCTCATTAGGTTTGACTATATATATATATATATATATATATATATATATATATATATATGCAGGATACCTCAAAATGTATACACATTTTAAATCCTTCTCAAGAAGTAATTCAAGTAACCAGAGCCAATTATATCTCATTTAAATAATGCATATACAGGCAGTTTTTATTAAAAATGCATGCTCTTAAGATTTTGTCATCGCATGTATTCAAATTGATATCAGCTATGATCCAGATGTTACCGACATCGCGACGCAATGGAATCTCAAGCAGCAATCAACATTTTGATAGGAATTTGGCTGCATTCTTGCTCTATGGAAGTTTTAGTCCACCGATCGTTGCTGGCTTTGTGGCGTAGACGTTATCTTTTAAGTATCCCTACACGAAAAAGTCCAAATGGGTGAGGTTCGATGAACGAGCTATACACTGTAAAATGTGTATTCATTTTTTGAGACACTCTGTATGTGCGTACGTGTGTGTGTGTGTGTGTGTGTGTGTGTGTGCGTGCTTGTATGTACGCACAATCTCATTATGTTCATCTTTAAATGTTTGAATTAAAGAAGCTGTCCGAATGGAAATTACTTTTTACCGTTGGAATATGAAGGGAATAAGGGTGGTTCGCTACAATACCATACCACAAGAGTTCCTAGTGAAATCAGTTGACAAAATTCCTGGGCGGCTTGAGAAGCTGGTAGTGAAATCTGGTGCCCATATCGAATTTTAAGTAAAATCTCATCTAAACACTTTCCTATCATATCCTTTTCTTGTAATAATTATAATTAATCAATAAATTATAAGTATTTTAAAATGGGGAATTACTTTTCAATCGCTCTATATAACTGAGTTAGTTTTAAAGACAGACAAGACTTCTTTTTGTATTGTTCTTGACATAGATCGCGAAGTGAACATGATGCATGAATTAGCTGAGAAAAATCTAACAGTAGTCGAAATTTGCTAAGTAATAAATCTCACATCAACTTCACCAATCCATAGCAATCGGAGATATACCGGACATTTCTCGGGACCAAATATTTTATCTTTATGGTACTGTGGAATCTTCACATTTATGCTGGATTGCACCACCTCCAGAGTATAGCCATTATCATAAAAAAAATAAATTGTAATGGTTTCCAATTCCTACACTCATTTATTCGTAGAGCAGATGAAAGAATCCCAATGAATTAAAATCTTCATAAGATTAATTTTAGACCGTTTTGACAAAAAAAGAAAAAGAAAAAAAAAGACGAATCCCAGCGAGTATTAACAAAAACAGAATTTAGATTTTGTGTCGAGAAGTTTTAACTCATTTAATAATTATGGGATAAATCTTTTAGAAGTATATCAGAAGTTCACCTACGAGTACATATTTTGAGCACGAAACATCTAATTCAAATTGAAGTCAGTCAAGCGTTCTTATAATTACCGGACGGAGGATATTCAACGCTTTATAATTATTTTAAGACATTTTTATGTTTATACATCCTTTTTATAGATACAAATATTTAAGTAAATGCTCTGTTTTATAATAAACAGTATTAATAACATTTACCGGCCTGAATGTCCGAGAAAGTTTCATAGAAAATATCCGTTTTCCGACAGGAATCGAACCTGTATCATATGCGGAACCATCATTTAGCCTGACGTGCCTTAACCGATCGAGCCACGGAGAATCGTTCGATTAGCAAGGCTGATTTTACTGTTTTTAAACTTCAATCTTGCTAATCGAACGATTCTCCGTGGCTCGATCGGTTAAGGCACGTCAGGCTAAATGACGGTTCCGTATAGGATACAGGTTCGATTCCTGTCGGAGAACGGATATTTTCTATGAAAATTTCTCGAACATTCAGGCCGGTAAATGTTATTAATACTGTTTATTATAAAACAGAGCATTTACTTAAATATTTGTATCTATAAAAATAAAAATGAATGTATAAACATAAAAATATCTTAAAATAATTGTCGGACTTTGTCCATTACTTAATAATTACTATCAAAATAAAGATATTCGTTGAACTCTGCCATTCGAAATAATTATAAGTTAAAAGCAAAGTGCCAACGATTCTGTGGAAAACAGCACTCAAGAAATGTTCTTCTCACAATCGGGAGTTATATTAGAATTTAGAGAGAAAAAAAGCCACCAAGATGAAAGCACGGGTTTGAATAGAATCTTCTACGTGTCATGTCCTTTTGTAGCTGTTAGCAAGTCTTGTTTTTCACTATTCCTCTCAGACCCTGTTCTGTCATCCATTTACACAAGCTCATTAAGTAGGTTGATCATGGCTCTCCACAACTTCTTGTCCTTCGTAGCTCTAAGCAATATTTGTTATCTTACCACCCCTCTCAGTCCCTACTCTACCATCCATTTACACAAGCTTGTTAATGGCTCTCCACAACTTCAGACCCTTCATAGTTCTAAGTTTATTTGTCCCCTTACTTTCCCTCTTAGTTCCTGTATTACCATACACTTACATCAGTTGGTTAAGTAGGTTGATCATAGCTCTCCACAACTTCCTATGTTTCGTAACCCTATATAGTATTTGTTCCTTTACTATCCCTCTCAGTCGCTGTTCTGTCATCCATTTACACAAGCTCGTTAAGTAGGTTGATTATGACTCTCCACAACTTCCTATCCTTCGTAGTTCTAAGAAATATAAATCCCTTTACTATCTCTTCAAGTCTCTATTCTACCATCTATTTACAAGCTCGGTAGGTAGGTTATACATTATTTCTCTATGTTCCTCTGGCTTTAATCATGTCCTGTGGGTGTCAAAGTTTACAAGCCCTCTTTCCTAATTATGTTCTAGAATTTTTCTGCTACTAAATATAAACGTCATTTTTTTTTGCTACTAAATATAAGCGTCATTTTTGTTTACACTATCCGTAAAACTCCTTCGTTGCACACACATGTTCAGTTCGTAGTATTCTCAGCATCCTTCTGTAGAGCCACATGTCTGTTGACGCAACCCTACACGCAAGCCACCAATCTGCCTTTGGGTGGCATGTCACTGACGTTTACCGCTGGTGGCCCACTAGCGTTTACCGCCGGCGCGTTCTTCCCGGGCAATGGCGGACCGCGTGTTCTTCCCGGTCACTGGCGGACCGCTAGAGGCCCACCGATGGCTCGCCGGTGGCTGCCATCAAAGAACCACCGGTGTTGCAGCAGCAGGCCACTAGCGTCTTGCGTGTAGGGAAGTCTCTTCTTCATCCGTGAGAAAATTGTCCAGTATTCACAGCCATAGTGGAGAAGTGATTTCACATAATAGTTCAGCAATCTTTTCTTTGTTTTCAACGAAATTTTCCTGTTTCTTAATACTTTGCTTAATTTTTGGAAAGTATGTTTCTCTATTCCTATGCGCCTTCGGATTTCGGTGTCACTTCTTCCGTCCTCTGTTAAAAGACGTCCCAGATGTTTAAATTTTCGCACTTGTTGGATTTTGGTACCTAACGGCAGTCAAAAAAGATATTATGAGTATAATGTCTCTGAAGTATTCCACTGGTTGTTATAATTTATTGCAATGCATTGACCTTAATTTTAATCATTACTATTTTTCTTATCTTTTTTCAGATTTGTAAAGCTAACAACATGAAACTCATTTCAACGAGGCAACAGACAGATAAACACTGGTGGGAAAAAATTATAGGTATGCTGATTTTTAAATAATACCATATTCTTTTACGAATTTCGGATAAATGTTTTCTAATGATCCTGTTTGTAAATATTTGTAAAATCAAGTGAGTATATGTTCTTTGCGGTTTCATCTTAGCAACAAGATATCTCTATGTGAAAGTGAATGAAGGCACAACGCTGTTGGATAATGTATTAATATTACGTTGTGAATTTAATCTACGCTGTGGGATGTAGACTATCTTTATATCAGATATGCTTATCTAACTTTTTCCGTATTTTGAATAAACACTTACTGTCAGCTCAGGTTATATATATATATATATATATATATATATATTGCACAGCAAAAAATCCCAAATTACCTCATGTAGGTGTAGCCTATTTCAACCAGCGCAAAGTTGTGCCAGGCTTCTTCAACCCTGGACTGGGTTGAAAAAGACTGGTGCAAGGTTGCGCTGGTCGAAATAGGCTATATCCAGATGAGGTAATTTTGTGTGATATTATTGCTCTGTTATAATAAATACATTGAGCTCTCTTTGTGGATCAGTTTTATTATTTGATATTACTAGGATCCACCTGGAGTATATACCATGGCAAGGTACTGCAAATGTTTTCTTTTCTGGTCACAAATTGTGTAAAAACACACACACACACACACACACACACACACACACACACACACACACACACACACACACATATATATATATATATATATATATATATATATATATATGAATGAGGTCTGTCTGAAAAGTAACGGGACTGGTGTCACAAACAATTTATTTTAATTTCAAACAAGCGACTACATGGTTTCCTCTTCAAAGTAACCTCCCCTCGAGTCTAATTCACTTTTCCAGGCTTCTCTTCCACGCTTCAATGCACTGCTGGAAGGATTCTTCTTGATTGTCCTTCAGCTTCGTCGTCGCGCTCATCTTGATGGCCCCCACACATTCAAAATGGGTCCTCTTAATGATCCCCTTAAGATTGGAGAAAAGAAAAAAATCACACCGGCCAGGATAAGCTGAATAGGGAGGTTGTTCCAGTCCGGTCATCTTCTCAGTCTGGAACATCCGGATGCTCAGGACGTTTTGAGCAGGTGCATTGTCGTAGTGAAATTGCCACGATTTCTCTTGCCACAGCTATCGTATGCTGTATATATATATATATATATATATATATATATATATATATATATATATTGATGCATGTTTCAATAAATAATATAGACAAGTTTTGTCTATTTATTTTAAGTAAATTCCTTTCATATCGTCTGATTAGCTTAATAACATTATCATTGAAAGACAAAAGAAAATCACCATATTGATACATGTTTTTTAATCCTATCTAAGCTTTTGGCTTACATAAGCCATTATCAAAGATGACAATTATGTTCCAATATATTAAACAATACACGGACAAAACAATAATGATAGTCTGTTTTTGTTTGCATGAAAGATTTCCAAACAATGACAAACTCGTGTATACGAGACACTGGAAGCGAAAATCGCACCGTAGCTCGTGACATCACACATGACTACGCAGAGTGAAAACGCGAAATATTAAGTATGGGAAGCTGTTGGTATAAACAAATGGCTTCCGTTATCAATTATAGGCATTTAAGAATATTTGTGGAGATTTCATAGTTTATTTTGTTCAGGTTAGGTTTCAACTGTTTTATGTATATAGCTTCAAGAATTTTTAGTTTTTGTTTATTGCTTTCATGTTTAAGTATAATTGTGTTTTCAACGAGGATTTTCTGGATTTCTGTACGCGGACAGGCATGTTGTTTTAAATGCCTAAAAATGTTAGAGTTATCATTCAAATGTATATTTATGTTAGTCACACCACAAACTCGCTTTCACGACACTTGACTCTACATTGCTGGTGTTCCTTAAGGCAGTCGTATTACATGTTCTAGGAAAGTGAATCTACTTCTTATCATAGTTTTCTTAGGAGGGTCGCATTTTATTTTACAGTATATGTCAGCTATGCAGCCCATGTTGCATTCTGAATGGCGCGCCTAATTTTACGTGAAAAATAGCATTTGTTAAACTTCTGCTTGCCTCGTTTGATTCTCACTACCTCTCTCTCTCACTCATAAAGGTAAGTAACAGATATTTGGTTCTACAGGACGATGGTGATGATACCGTGGACCGAACATGTGAGCAACAACTTCGTTTTAGAGAATATGGAAACGAAAAGGAAACTTATACTTAATATCAGGAAGAGACAGCTGGAATTTCTAGGGTACTTGATGAAGAAAGGGGGCTTGGAAAATCTGATACTCAAAGGACAGATTGATGGTGAGAGGGAATGAATAAAACAACGCATAACCTACCTAGCGAGCTTGAGTAAATAGATAGCAGAACAGTGTTTAGGGGAGCTAACAAAAAAATTATTAAGAAAGAACAGGAAAATGTGGAGAGCTATGATCGCCTACATACTCGACTAACCTCCCTTACTTAATAATGCCTGTTGCACATGTGGAAAACCCGGTCAGAAAAAGTATATATTAGGCACCGTCAATCTGTATGCCTCAGAGTCAATCAGCAACAATCCAAATATTTAAAAATTGGTATATCTACTCAGGACACACAGTCAGTTATGTGCCATGCGTGATACACGCTTAGGCGGTCATGTATCTGACTGACGAGTCAGATTTTTCACGCAGTAGGTTGCCATTTCTTTCTGTGGTAGACCAGTTGCCATCCAAGGTTATAGAACCCGGTCTGTCCTGCTATCTACCCGTTACCCAATACTGGGGTGAGAAGAAAAGGATTCATACCTTTTTCAAGGGTATTAGCACATAAGTGAATGTAATGGATTCGACTGATATTCGAACTCGGCTCTCCGATTATTTCAATCCGAGCCGCTATCCATTACTCCACCGTGCCTCCCTATCGATTATTCCTGTCTCTATCCATTACTCCACCGTACACTACGTCAACGAAAAAGAGGATTCATTTAACATCCAATTTCTGTTTCCATCGCTTGTGATAGTTCAGCGACTGTAATCATAAGATGCTTACGCGCATGGTTTTCTATAGTGAAAATGGCTGAGGTACCTTCAATGAAAAATTACCTTGAATTTTTTTTAGTATGATGACGAGCCATGTCTTTCATGTGACTCACTTCTCGATAAAGATTGTCCATGCTTGATATATATCCTTGGTCGAGATCTTGAAAGGCCAGTGAATATCGAGGACACTTCTAAGTCATTTTCTCTGGAAAGCATTAATATTTTCATTCCTGTACCTGTAATTCACCAGAATTCTCTGCTCTACAGAAACACACTTGATAGATAAACAGTATATTCTGATTTTGAGTTGATAGCAAATTATGCAATACATTTCTTGTTTTTAATCTCTCCCTTCGAGTTCAAGTAGCTGCCAAGTAATTTCCAATTTTCCTAATTCTCGGTCTAAGATTCTCAGCTGATATGAAGTGGAAAGACTATATTGAATTCATTGCTAGGTCAACTGCTAAGAAAGTCGGTTTACTATGTCTGGTGAGACAATTTTTCTCTCTAAAATATATCATACATATCTATAAGTCTACCATTCGTCCATGCTTAGAATATTGCTGCCACGTATAGTCCGGTGCTCCTGCTATTTACCTCGAGCTCTTTGATAAAATACAAAGAAGAATCAGCAATATTATCGGTCCTGACCTGGCGGCTCTGCTTTCGTTACTTTCCCACCGTCGTAATGTTGCCTCTCTGTGGCTTTTAAAAAAAAATGCCTTCATGGTAATTGTTCAAATGAGCTCTTCACTATGGTACCTAGACGTTGTGAAGTTCTCGCACTTCTCGCTTGTGGAACTCCCTTCCGGTTCCACGTCTTCCAACCAACTCTAATTTCTAAAAGTTTAAATGCAATGCCAATCACTATCTACTGCCCTCCTGATTACTCTTTTCTCTTTCCGCTAATGATTAATGTTTCTGTTCCTAATTCTTTCACACCTAGTAACCCCATGTGTCTTAGTGGATTTATTCCTTTGCTTGCGGTAAAATCGATAAAAAAATTAGGGTTTTCATCCTTAAAGGGTTGGGGGTTTTGTAGTTCTAAAGCCAGTCAAGTGCAGACCATACCAATTAATCGTTCTTGTATTTCACGAGTTCTACGTCTATTAAAAAGAAGAACCCAACTTAGGGATTTCTTCACCCGACAAAATGGTATATACTACGTCTAGTGCGGATTTTATTTCGATAATTATTTTAAGAGAATTAGGATTTATCGCCAGTGGACGTAACCATAACGACACACACCATTAATTCAGATGTAAAACCGAAAGAAACGTTTGTCACAGTAGATGAGAAAAGTAAGAAGAAAGAATTAAACATTAATTGTAAGAAAACGGAATGCATAGTTTCAGAGTTTGGATGCTTGTTTGTCCGTTGCTAGTTGCATAATTAAAAAAGAAAAAACTTGTAATTCCAACGAATGATTTATTTTTTTATGGAAATATTTCGGCTAGCAGTTGCCAGTCTTGGTCAGTCGTTAATTTGAGTAAAACAGTACAAATTAGCTGAACAAACGGTAATAGCAACAACAAAAAATTCCTGCAATAGGATAGATGCAGCACAACTTCATCCTGTTTGGACATCTTTTCTCCAAAGAAAAATAAGATATGGAAAAGAAAAGAACTTTTTTTATGCCTCGATTTGCTGTAAATGTTGTAAACGTCCTCAACTCGGTTTGTTTTCCTTGATTTAAATTCTTCAGCGTTTTGAACTTCCTTGCACTGTTTTTACTCAAATTAAGGACTGACCAAGATTGGCAACTGCTAGCCGAAATATTTCCATAAAAAAATAAATCATTCGTTGGAATTACAAGTTTTTTCTTTCTTTTAAGGAATGCATAGTCGTGAGCAAAAGGGGCAGCCCAAGATGTGAATTACACCTCTGGGATGTCAATATCAAACATGCGAAAGTATATGAGAATAGCGAATGTTGTTTTCCAGAAACTGATTAAGGCATTAAGGGATCGAAAAAAAATAATATTAAAAACAGGAGAGAATGAGTGGGGGGAGAGGGGGAGAATGTCAGTAAGGGATAGAGAGAGAGAGTGGGAGAGAACCAAAACAGAAGGGACATGATACCGTCTGTAATAATTTCTGATACCCCGATCCAGAAGTATCAATAGTAAAAACATCCGCCTATTAAGGCGGAAAAATACATTAATTGATTCGGGGTCATAAATCCAACATGCGAATATTAGTTCAGCCCACTCAACTCGTGGAATGATAATAATAATAGTAATAAAATAGTTTATTCAAATTTAAAATGCCACTTAATGAATGTCAGAGATCGACCAGTGATCACAAACATTCGAAGTTTGAGTTGACAGTCTCACTAAAAATCCTACCCGGAGTTCGTCAATAATTAACAAATTCAATGCCAAAGGAAATTAATTAACGTTTTCGCAACTTTACCTGCTATATTGTGTAACGTTCCCCGTATGGAAATTCACAGTTTGTCTTCATTTTGTTCTTCACATACAGCTGTGACTAAAACTTGCTTTCCAGCGATTCTATTTTATGTTTGGGGATTCTTCATTTTTCTATACTTGGCGAACAAACGTTAGCAAAAAAGATTAAAAAAATAGCAACAAAAATAGCTCAGAAATTGTTACAGATTCCACAATATATACGTATATGTACAAATAAAATTTTGTGCGTGTGTATGCGTGTACGTGTACGCGCGTGTATACATGCTTGTGTGTTTATATTATTGGTGAAATTCTTGAAGAGTCTTTCATCATTTTTTCTTTTCATATCCATTGACTTCTTGGGCTGGTACAAGTATTGACCCGTCTTGAAATCAAACCAGTGTCAGACATTTTACCTTCTGTGTGCGGTGATTTGTTGTAATGGCAAATGGAAACCTTGAAAAGCTGTTCCACATACCGGTTGTTCTTTGGAGGAAGGCCGGGGGGCGTGGTATCTTCTTTTGGTTCGCATTTTGGTCACTGTAAGGATTGCAGAACTCTGTAAGGTGACTATGATAGAACAGACTTGGTAGTAAAGGTACACAAAATTTCATGGACAGTAGAATTATAACCATTCCATTGGTGAAGAATGCGACACAAGGTCATTTTAAGATGTGGCGGAATAAAAGACACTCTATTGCAGTAACCGGTTAATAAAAATATATCTGGGAAGAAATATTTTGGAGATGGATCTTGGAGGATTAGAAGGATTATTAACTGAGAATAAAGATAAATACAGGTTACGGGTTTCGGCACGGAAAGTGAAAGTGACTAACCAAATTTCAAATTTTGGTCTTATCTGTTATGTTCACTTTCACACTAATGTTCTTAGGAAAGACATGAATCCATCTTGTATCCAATCAGCTATCGATTAAATGGCAGAGTAGACTGGGCTCTCTAGCTTTGGGTGATAGTGTTATAATGCTCGTATAAGTTCGTAGTTCTGATTAATAATATTGTAACAAAAAACACTGGAACAAAAGATTAGTGAAAAAAAGGTTTAACCGAACGAGGGACATGGATTAATAATGCAATAATAGTGTATACCGTAGCTAGCAATGCGTACGACTGAACGCTACGACCCACTTTGCGACTTACTTTACGACTCACTTTGCGATTCACTTTGCGACCCACTTTGCGACGACTCTTCCTATGAGCAGACTTATAGCGAGTGGACGGATGTATGCTGAACAATTTAGGTGTAGAGAAGGTCGCTCGTCTTTTTACACAACAGTCTCGAAGGACAAATCTGAATTCAGAACTATGCAGAAGGGAAACCTCTCCATTATCTTTCCAAAGAAATCATAGCCGTTCACTTTTCTCCAGATGGGTTAAATAGAAGGGTAGACTGGGTGTACTTACTATAAAACGAATACTCTGAATCCAGAACTATGCAGAAGGGAAATATTGATTTCTCTTTGTACGCCCTTACAATAACCCCATTTAGTAATCGTCTATATTGTCTTATATTTGTGTTGATTTATGTCTTAGTAATTTGTATTGTTTTCTAGTGTTTTTGTTTACCTAACCCTTTATATATATATATATATATATATATATATATATATATATATATATATATATATGGCTCCTGAAAAATTAATTTCGGTTGAGCTCTCTGGTTTGAGGTGTGAATTTGTAAACAGTGACTATTTAAGCTAATATTGCACGACTCTTCGGCAGAATTGAGTCACTGTCAGTCACTGTGTGTTTATCTAAATCTAAAAATAAACACGCTAAAATTCATCATCATTCCTGCCGTGCGCCGACGGCTTAGTGGGAGAAGTTGTTTTTTCTAATCTGATATTATTTGTTATTGCTATAAATATTATCTTTAGTGGCCGTGCGCACGCACACACACTCACATACATGCACGTGTGATTGTGTGTGTGTGTGTGTGTGTGTGTGTGTGTGTGTGTGTACATACATGCCTAGGTATTTATGTTTATTTGAATCCGTATATTTAATTTTAGAACCGTCATCAATTTACAAGAAAGTCTTTTTCATATTTCAGGCAAATTATTTCACGGAAACGCACAGGCCCATATTTCCGCGTTTATTTGCGAGAAAGACGATGTCAGTCGAATCAGTAAGCAAATAAATTAATAATTTTTTCAAATAATTTTTTAGCATTCTGAAGTGTTTTAAATCCATTTTTGCTAGTTTTAAACGGCGAAACACATTTCAACTTAAAATTGTTAAGAATTGTTAAGAGTAGATCAGTAGATTAACCTTTATATTTAAAAAATCATATCGTTAAACTTTTTTTTGCCTTTCATCGGGAGAGCAAATTGGTACACCTTCTATGTTTTCCACTAGCATGATGAGGAACGATTAGATTGGACCAATTACTAGGTCTGCTGCTAGAAATGGCGGTTCACTATGTGATGCTATACAATTTTTCTCGTCAGAATTTATCTTGTATATTTATAAGTCTACCATTCGTCAGTGCATCGACTATTACGGCCACGTCTGGTATAGCGATTCTGCTATATATCTACAGATTCTTGACAAAAATCCAAAGAAGAATCTGCAATTTTATCGGTCCTGACCTGGCATCTCAGCTTCAGCCACTTTTCTGCCGCCGTAATGTAGCTTTCCATCATTTTACCGTTGAAATTGCTGAATATAATTGCTTCTCTCTAACTTCTTCCTTATCTCTCTTCCACCTGGAAAAGTGGCAGATGATTTTACTTAGAGTTGTATACTCAATAAAGGACAGTGGTACAGTACAATTCTTTTCTATAACACTAACATTTATGCTTCCATATAAAAGACTAAATCATTATTCAATTTTACTTGTGTAACAGGGTTGCCAGTAAAATATATCCTGAATATTTCCTTTTGCTTTCCTTTGTAAAAATGGCAGCTCGTTTCTAACAGCCTTCGAAAATTGTCAATGGAAATCCCATACCGACTATTATCGTAAGTAGGGAATGCATACGCATCCATCTCATATGCCATGTAAATATTAAAATCGTGCTGCACGTTGATGCGATTATTTACAATGATTTCCACCCTGTACAAGGCCCAAGAACCACTCGATGTAGAAGATAAGAGGTACAGTTTATGGGGTTATATGGAGAAGATGACCGTTAACTCTAGGCTTGAACAGGTTAAGATTATGGTGATTGGAGGTTCATCCTCTTGAGAGTCGATTCCACAAAGCAGTAGTTCGTGGAACTAGGCTGCTCGAGTGGAAATTACATCTCACCGATGGAATACAAAGGGAATGATGGGTGTTCACTACAATGTGCGTAGCATGATGGGTCTTAGCCATGAAAGTTAGAACTGGTACAACTAAGGAATGTAGTTCGTGAAAACACTTTCCATGGAAATAGCGATAGAGGCATGCGACGTTTGGTCTAGGGGAAAAGAACTGTAGAGTGGAAAATAATTTATCACCCACAAGGACGCTGAGAAGCTTTTGGGCTCTATCGAGACTAGAAATTGAACACTGGGAAACTCCTGCTCATATATGACAGTAGTATTCCATTTTCGACCTGATCTGGATCTTATTAAATATGGCAGCAGTATTCCATTTTCGACCTGATCTGGATCTTATTAAATATGGCGGCAGTATTCCATTTTCGACCTGATCTGGATCTTATTAAATATGGCAGCAGTATTCCATTTTCGACCTGATCTGGATCTTATTAAATATGGCGGCAGTATTCCATTTTCGACCTGATCTGGATCTTATTAAATATGGCAGCAGTATTCCATTTTCGACCTGATCTGGATCTTATTAAATATGGCGGCAGTATTCCATTTTCGACCTGATCTGGATCTTATTAAATATGGCAGCAGTATTCCATTTTCGACCTGATCTGGATCTTATTAAATATGGCAGCAGTATTCCATTTTCGACCTGATCTGGATCTTATTAAATATGGCAGCTGTATTCCATTTTCGACCTGATCTGGATCTTATTAAATATGGCGGCAGTATTCCATTTTCGACCTGATCTGGATCTTATTAAATATGGCGGCAGTATTCCATTTTCGACCTGATCTGGATCTTATTAAATATGGCGGCAGTATTCCATTTTCGACCTGATTTGGATCTTATTAAATATGGCAGCAGTATTCCATTTTCGACCTGATCTGGATCTTATTAAATATGGCTATATATAAGAGAATATTATATATAAATTTACAATATTAGCCAATTGTACGACAGTCGAAAAATTTCTGTTTAACGTGTTTCGTTCTTTAAAAGGACTTCATCAGACTTAATAAATATTCTTGCTGTAGGAGGAGAGGAGATATATACAGGTAAACCGATGTTATAATTATGCACCGAGGGGAAAACGTTAAAGATGAGAGAGCACTAAATTAAAAAAAAATTTAGTTTAAATTTTTTCAGGTTCAAATTTTTTTTAATTTAAAAATTTCAAAAAATTTAATTTTTTGAAAATTTAAAACGATATTTACGATTATATATTCTGCCTGACCCCACTACATTTCGATGGATAAATTGTCTAAATTACGTAAAAATTAAACACTTTAACAGATATGTTTATCAAAATTACAAAAAAAAATATCTTGAAATACTAAAGAGTAAATTTATTCAATAAAATCACCATTGGTTTCAACATCTTCGTAATCACCATTAGACTCATCCAACTCTTTCCGAATCCTCTACACCGTCCACAGATTAACACCCAAAGACACTGAAATGTTCGTGTTCGAGCTTCCGGTGCGAATACCAAGCAGTACAGCATGTCGTTTCCAAATTTCTGGCATAGTGAATTGTGTCATGGTGCTCTTTTTCTGACAGTCAGTGCCCAACTGACCCTACTATACTGTTCAACTTCTAAAACAAAAATAAAAAAACAACGCGCATGAGCGAAATTATAAATATAAAATGGTGAAAATTTATCTATCGCACCCTGTATATAATTCCGCGAAAACGAACATTTCTTTAGTCCCAGAAAATCCCGTTAGATGACGTAACACGTTACACATAGATTTTCCACTTTCTCATTTAATTGCCCAATATATATATATATATATATATATATATATATATATATATATATATATATATATATATATATATATATATATATATATATCTGTGTGCGTGTGTGAAAGTTCTCAGAATATATGTGTAGTTCTTTTGGGATAATAGTAACTTTTTTTTATCTAATTTTTTTGTTGTTTTGCACCCCTCCCCACGAAAAAAAAAACGGATTCTCTAAAGGACGATTTTTCCATTGACACCGCTATTTTTGTAGCTACCTTCACTCCTCGGCAATGTTTATTGTTTTAAAATGCAGCCATTACAATTTTAATAAAACCCAAACAAGAAAGTGAATTTACACATTTTCTTGTTCTTAAGATTTGATAAAAAAAAAAAAAAAATCAAAACCAAAACATATTTCGTATTAAAAAAACGAATCGTATTTCTTTGCTTAAAGTAAACCAGTGTTCTCAAGTGGTCTTCCATCTCAGTACTGACCGGGCTCGACGCTGCTTAACTTCGTTGATTCGAGCTCCGACTTGTAACAAATAATTTTTCTATTTCAAACGATAGATAGGCTACAGCAACTGTGTATGCGTATCTATTGTCTTGTGTCTTCTTACGCCAATCTGCTTTCTTTTATTTTGCAGATAATTTCATACACTATATATCATGCCCGTTCAACGTCAACAAAATATCCAGCAGGACGGGAACTCGGCTGGAGTGTGCAATCCACTGTAGTGGCACCCTACATTGCGATATTTTTACTTATGCATCCAATTATTGCTGGTTCTATACCCAGGTTAACGTTCCAGGAAGTAAACCAGCGTGTAGTAATCGATTGCAATGCTATGTGAAAGTACATGGAGTTGATTGAGCGACATAGTTACCTCCCCTGTCTGTTCCACTGTTTATGAAATTATTGCCTCGTAACCATTTGAGAATCATTTTGTTTTTAATTTCTAAAAATGATATCAAAATACGAACATTTTTTTGTTATAATTCGTTCCTTAACAAAAATGTATGACGTATATGTTTATTTTCTTTTAATTGTTTATTTGAAACCAAAACGTAGACGTTAATAAATCATTTAAATGTTCATTCATTTAAACGTTCTTTGCTTTTATTATTATTCGCTAAACTTAGTTTGGTATGCTTCAAGGCCAAATATAACATCTTAGCGAGGAGAATATTCTGGTGATAAACTATAGTTACTATACCAAGAGAATCAAATGTCTTGTTATACTAGTAATTTTCAAGAACCATTTCTACTTTAACGACTTCGATTAGTACAACACAAGGTGAAATTAAGAAAATAGGTGCATTGTGTTTCAAGGGTGGGGTGGTTGGCTGCAGCCTTAAAAATCAGCATTCGAAATCACGGCTTTTACTAAAACTTGAACACTGAACGCGGATATTGGTTGGGGGGGGGGGGAAGAACACAAATATCCAAACGAACGAACAGGTTTTCATTTTTTACGTGTTTTTGTTCTCTTCTCAAAGTTTATATATTTTTTCATCTACACTCTTTCTTCCGATTTTGTCTTTAATTTTTTAAAATTCCTTTTTCTCTCTTTTCTTCAATTTCTTTTCCTTCCATTTTCTTTCTCTTTTTCTTTAATTCATTTTTATTTCTCTTTCTTTTCTTCATTTCCCATTTTCATCCATTTTCTCTTTCTTTCTTTCTTTCTTTCATTCTTTCTTTCTTTCCCTTTAATTCGTTTCATTCTCTTTCTTTGCCTCATTTCACATTCCTTTTCATTCCATCTTTCTTTTTTTTCTTTTTTCAATTAATTTATTTCCTTGTCTCGTGTCACATTCTTTCTTTCTTTCTTTCTTTCTTTCTTTCTTTCTTTCCCTTTAATTCATTTCTTTCTCTTTCTTTACCTCGTTTCACATTCCTTTTCATTCCATCTTTCTTTCTTTCTTTGTCACTAACGTATAGAAACGAAAATGACTGAAGCAGATGTAAAGGAGCAATCAGAATAAAAGACTTCTGATGAAAACGAGATATGATCCTACAGGCCAACATTAGTATTGTCATAAATAAACAAGAGAATAAGTATTTTCATATTTCCTATAAAAGCAACTTCTAAGTTGAACTTTCTTTTTAAATTTCCTTCCTTCCTCTCTCTTATTTTCTTACTTTTTTCCTTCTTCCTATTTGCCAATCTAATAGTACGCTTAAATTCATGCAGTCAAGGTACCAAGGAGGAGAGCTCATTCGAACAATTGTCATGAAAATATGTATAGAAAAGATAGAGAGAAACCACGTCATAGCGGTAGGAAAGTGACTGATCGAGATGCCAGGTTAGGAGGGATAACATTACAGAACCTATAGATATATTCCAGGGGCTCCAGACCCGATATATCGGCAATATTCAATGCATGGACGAATGGTAGATTTCTAAATGTGATAGATGGATTCTGACGAGAAAAATTGTCTAGAATGACACAGCGAACCAACTTTCCTGGCAGCAAACTGAGCAATTGATTCAATGTAATCGCACCACTGAGCAATTGATTCAATGTAATCGCACCACTTGATGTCACTGGAAATGGTGAGACCAAGAAGACGCAATGAGTTACTTTCCTAGATATTAGCATCTATTCATTTTAAAATAATCCCTAAAATACCATAAGTTCAAAATTTGTAGCACTAGACTTTTATAAGTATCCCAAAATATCAACCCTGCCGCTATTTAATTCTAGAGAACTGAAATAATTTCGGTGCCTCTTGGTTGAGTGCTGTTAACAAATTAATCTAGTAAATCATTACTACTGTAATGTGTTTAACTCTTACTGGTTGTTTTGTGTTTAGCAAAGTAGGACGCCCACCGTGGCACAGTGGTTAACAAAATCATCGTCGTCATCAATCCAGTGACTAGGTAGGGTCCTAAGGGCTCTGCGCAATTGAACAACTAGTTTGTTTCCTCCACATATCTGGGTTGAAAGCCAGAGAGGTGTTCATTTAGGTGTGCCATGTCTTTGACAAGTAGACCTGGCGAAGCCCATCCATCTTCAGATCAAACGACAGCTGATGTCTTCAAACTTGAAGGCTCGTCTTGGATCACGGACAAGTGAGCATTGCTTCAATTGGAGGAACCTTACGCCAACACCATTGATTTCAGTCTAGGAAACCCTCCCTCAGGCGATGCTGGCTGCATAGACAGTTTTCTAGCCCAGTCTGTCTCTCTGCGTCAGATGACCGTTCATTCCTGAAGTTCATTTGCCCTTTGACATGTTTTTAATTCAGCACGGTGTCTAGCCAACTTCCTCATCGGTTTAGTCGCCGATAATCCGACTATGCGCCTATTAGCACTTATAAGTAGGCTAAATCATTTGTGCAGTGAATTCGAACCTTACTGAATGCGCAAGACTGTGGCTTTGTGTGTTGATACAAACTTAGTAGATATCGATACATACTTCAGGGTGCTTCTCTTTGGAGTAAGAGACACCAACCACGCTACACTTGCATACTATTATTACTGAAATTAGTCTATCCTGATAGAGTACTGTGTATTGGTGCTTAACTAAAGGAACATTAGTAAATATCAAGAACTAGGGTATTTTGCACACACACACAAACACACGCAAAACACACAAAAAATCACAAACGCTTACACACACAGACGCACATACATAAACACACAAACAGACACATGCAGACACACATATATAAACACTTACAAACGCATACAGATTTAATAATGCAGTCAGAAACAATGAGAGGTGAATTTTGTGTAATTCTTTTTATTGGTAGAAAGATTAATATGAGAATACAAAATTTTAAAAAATGGAGTTTGAGGAATACTCTGAGTGCATGCAAATTTGGAATCACTTTTTCGGAAAATTCTGCAGAATTATAGGTTCAATCCTGTCGCAGTGTTTCACGAGGGAAGATGAAATTTAGACACGAATCACTAAAGAAAAATAAAATAAAATAAATCGATCTTCCATTCGTCTAATAAAAGAAATAAAAAATAAGCCCAGTTCTTCTTTGATATAATTATTTCTAGATGAGAGATAGTGAAGGAGGGACATTCTGGTACGGGTATTATCATTCACACTACTACATCAACTAGAGAATGTCTAAAAGTTTCCATTAAAATATTCTCTATATATTTATTAAGGGACTAATAAAAGATAAGAGGGAATTTAGTTTTAGCGATGTATTTCAAAGTGGCATTCTTCACAAATAAATTAGAAAAGAAATTATAAAAATACCATGTACTTCATTTTCTGATAGAACGTTTTCGGTTGCAGAGTTTTTGTTTCATAAATTTGCCCAAATCTTTATTTTTAAAAGCATTCCAGTTTGTCTTTTCGTACATCGAAATATCCGGATAAAATAAAGTCACATTACAGAGATCTTTAGAAAAGACAGTCTCAGAGGAGGTTGCAGCCTCGTTTTCTTTTCTTTTGACTAGAGTTATTTCCCATGACATTAATGGATGATAACTCAATATAGTGGCATGAATTCGCATCATTACTAAACCCATTAAAAATTGTTAATTTCCATTTGATTCTAAGTCAAAATACTGAAATGAATAAATCAAAAGTCAGCTTGTTTCAGGCATAAATTATCAAGCTTACAATGAGACAAAAGAAAATGGCTGATGGGATGGTTCAGGCCTGATTCAATTACAAATATAAGCTATTCAATGAGCTACATGGCCGGTTTTAAAATTTTAACAAATAATATCACAATCAGGAAACATAACTCGTATAATCTATTATTAATATTAATTTCTCGCCGGCCATCTCAACAACAGAAAGCCAACGGAAATAAGTCTAAGATTTAAAAAAAATGATAAAGTTTTAAAACTAAGAAAAGCTAAACCGAAGAGTTTTTGCATTGAATTGTAAAAGACTATTTATATGCATGGTGCCAAAAATAGATTATATTCTTAGTGTTGAAATCTGACGTTAGTTATAAAATGTTGTTTGGTTGATTTTGTTTAGTGGCATATCAACACCTCTGTGGGTCATTTAATGCCGAAATCTAAATATTTTGAACACAATTTTATAGCTTCAGCTAAATATATTTTGAACGCAGTTGTATGTCTTTAACTACTGATAAAATATATTGCTGGTCATTTTGCTATAAAATGTGTTGCTAGTCATTTTGCTATAAAAATTCATTGTTGGTAATTTCGCTACAAAATATATTGGTAATTTTTTTAATATAAAAATATATTGCTGCTATTTTTACTATAAAATGTGTTTTATACTTTCATAGTGTTTTGTTTGAGGGTTCACTATTTGCCCATAGCTGGGACCCCCTAACAGGTGCTACCACCCTGGGTTAGGGTGGACCTGGGAACAACAGCAATTTAGAGGTGGTTCCATGTTCCTCAAAATCTCTAATTTGCTGATCAGAGTCCTTGCTGCCGGATGTAGTTTATCGTCATACCCAGGATTAGTTATAGAAAAATATAGAAGTATATAAAAATAGTGGCATGGTTGAGTTGTTTTAAAATCAGCACATTGTAACATGCTCTGGTCACGAGATAGAAAAAGAAAGAAAGGAAAAGAAGTCATTCGTTATAAATTCTTAAGAACCCTCACTGTAGCAAATTCAGCAAATTAAACAGCTAGATTAAAACCTTTTGTCCATTCCAAGACATCAGAATCCTGGACGCTTCCACTGCTTCCACTTTTGGGTCTGGGAGATGAATTGGCGTAAATACTTGATTTATCACCGATGAGAGTACTTCTTGGTGACCGGCGACTGTCCTTTTGTACCAAGGCGTAATCGTCTCCATTGACATAAAAGTGTGGAACGTCTCGAAATACATCGTCGTCTTTGCCATCGTGATTTTCTGCATACTTTGGAAGGTCAGCATCAAGGCGATTCCTTCCAGTGAAAGAGTTATCGTTCTTGTTCATAACACCTGAGTCGACTGACTTACTCCCCTCGCTGTGGAAATTTGAATAATCATCGGTGTTCTTGAAACAGTGGAAAACGCTGTCGTCCTTGCTTGAAATCGTATCTGCAGTTTTGCTCGATTCGTTCTCGGAAGGAGCCAGGGAGTTTTTCTTTTTAACGGGTTTAGTTATGAGGCTTTTCTTTGATGTAGAATCTCTACTGAGGCTGTCTTCGCTTTCTTGAGATCTCGTGCCCAAGGTCCCATTGTCTCCTTCGGCAGGAAGTGTCTTCAGGTACTGGAACGATACCAAATTTTCGTTTGTTGTAATACCGGGGCCGCTGTTATGTTCGTCTCTCTCTTCAGCGTCTGCAAGGGACCGTCGACGTCTACAAAAGGCGAAGTGTAGGAATAAGACAGGTTCACAACTGTGCAGCGTTTCTAGGAGGAGGCGGTTTCGTGGTCCCACAAGCAATCGTATTGGGAGGATTTCTGTAAAGATATAGCATTTTCTCAGACATGGAAGGAAACCAAAGCTCTTCAATTGTATCAATGCTTTGTTCCAAAAGCGTTTACTTTACGTTTTTTCTCTTTCGCTATTATTTATATATATTTCCCCGACTTTATCGAAACTCCAATCCGAAATTCCTCCTCCATTTGTTGTAATAGTAAATATAATTCTTGCCTGACCACGCATATCCTCATTAAAACATGAAAAATATCACAGAAAATAAAACTATATCATTAAACATGTTTAATGCACGTTGAAGTAAATTTTTTATGTGCTAAAAATAAAGTTCTTAGTTGGAACTGAACACTATGACAAGAAAAGTTATATATTTTTACACAGTATTCAGCTTTTCCATATTGCCTTTTTATCGATAGATTCTCTATCAAGTAAGCAAATTATCAAATCAAATAAAATGCGAAGCTGTATTCTTGCTTGATTACAAATTCTATGTTACCATTTTTAGCAAATTTTATTTAAATCTAGAAATATTCGTGAAAATTTCACGGCTTTCGGTTTTTAATTTTCTGATGAGCCTTAATTCTGAAGTTAATGATTGAATAATCTCATGACAATAAAATGTGTCGAAATTCCCCTATCGCATGGTTAACTATTTGAGCTTAACTCTAACAAAACTTTGCAATAACAATAACTATCATAATTATTGATAAATATGAATGCTGATCATTATTTTAACCCTATATAGTACCCAGCTCAAATTTTCCTATATTTAATTACAATTTTCAGTACCTGATTTTCTTGCTTAAATAATGTTTTTCGGTTCCTCTTAATGTTAACTCAAAGTACAAAGTTTGAAGTGCCTGCATGTAAAATATTACAAATAAAGATTTATATTTAATTTTTTTTGTTGGTATTTTCAAAATCGGGTATGATATACCCATGGTTAGTAGTGGTGTAACTTTAATTGTTGGTTAGTGTTCTAGGGTTAATAAGTAAGGGGTGGGAGTACAAATGAAAAGATTTGAAATTGACTTTTTTCATTTCGCTGAAACAAAACCTTTCTTTCTTTTTCTCACTGAAACCAAGTAGCGCTTTTTATATGTGTTTTCCGTCTTTCCACGCTATCAAAACTAGTTCATTATTCATGAGTTATTGGCAGGGAGTAACGGTTGTGCTAGCTAAGGGAGAGGTAAGCAGAATTATAATCAGATATTTTACGACTTTTTGAATTTTCGACGCATAAAACGCATGTTTACAAAGATATTTCACAGTTAAAATTTACTGGAACTTAAACTTAGTCTTTATCTTGGGCTTTGTGGGGACAGCTTTCCCTGTATAGGACGCCTGCGCATCGTAATATTTAATTTTTTTTTTTTTGGTGTATAGGAATGCGTTTTATAGGCCGGAAAATAGAGTAATTGCTATTATTAAATTACACAGAGAGGAGAGATGATTTTCATTTAGTGGATGTAAATGGAGAATTATTTCTTTTTTTAATTTTAAAAACGTTAAAATTTTCAAACAGTCTTCTCTTTACATTGGAATAACATTCTGTGTTTTATCAGGTAAATAAGAAACAATTGTATTTTTGGCAAACGCGGATAAACATGCCGAAATAAGTTGAAATGTCAAAAGGACGATTTTTCACATCGGTGCGATTTTTCACGGCGGTGCGTTTGTTTAACTACATTCACTTTTCGGCAATGTTTATTGTTTTAAAAAGTGATGATTAGAATTGTAATAAAACCTAAACATATGAAAATGGATTTATGCTATTTCTTTGTTCTTAACAAAAATAATAAACACTATTAGATTGTTTATTTACACTATTTATTCATTAGATTGTTTATTTACACTATTTATTTATTAGATTGTTTATTTACACTATTTATTTATTAGATTGTTTATTTACATTATTTATTTATTGGATTGTTTATTTACACTATTTATTTATTAGATTGTTTATTTACACTATTTAATTAGTCGATTGTTTACTTACACTATTTATTTATTAGATTGTTTATTTACACTATTTATTTATTGGATTGTTTATTTACACTATTTATTAGATTGTTTATTTACACTATTTATTTATTAGATTGTTTATTTACACTATTTATTCATTAGATTGTTTATTTACACTATTTATTTATTGGATTGTTTATTTACACTATTTATTTATTGGATTGTTTATTTACACTATTTATTTATTAGATTGTTTATTTACACTATTTATTTATTAGATTATTTCCACTATTTATTTATTAGATTGTTTATTTCCACTATTTATTTATATTATTTATTGGAATGGTTGACAAACATCGGCTTTTTGCCAACTGATTCGAACTTTATAAAATGGTAAATAATAAGAATTTCCTTATAGTTAGTTCATATATTTTAATAATTTATTAAATGTTTATAGATTTATGAATAAAAATTGTTTTCACATTTATTTTTTTATAAATTGGTAAATTATAAATATGTATTACATGAGTTCTAATTGTATTAGTTTTGAGAATGCTGTAAATATAATATTATTCTTGTAAATAAACAATCTAATAAATAAATAGTGTTTAATATCTTTGTTGTAAATTCTCAAGAACAAAAAATATATAAATTCAATTTCATCATGTGTTTAGGTTTTATTCCAATTCTTATTGTCGCTTTTTAAAGCAAAAAAAAAAAACATTATCGAGGAGTGAAGGTAGTTAAACAAGCGGTGATATAGGAAAACAGTCATTTTGACTCTACGCCTTACTGGGGCACGTTTATCCATGTTTGTTGTGTTTTTGTTTTACATCAGTAATAAGTATGCAATCACATCGAATTTAGAACTAATTTTTTATGGAATTATCCTAAAATTACTCAATCGATTTTAAATATTCAGTTTTAAAATTTCTTTAATATTTGTTTATTTTCTTTTTGTAAAACTCATAACAGTCTGCAGAGGAATAGGCTCCATCAAGCTATCTTGATATAGTCACAACACCGCTGCTATGCCTGGAGTTAATGTCGTGCCATTACGACCCCAATGGTTTACGACACTTGTGACGTAATTCATTCTAACCTTAATTCTCTACAAAGTATTTTTGGGTTTTGCTGCCTGTTAGACATTTTTTTTAGACATTGAGTATTTATTGAAACGTACGCCAGAATAGAATGAAACTATTTTAACTCAGCAGTTCTTTACCCTTTCAAAGGCTCCTACCACTTCAAAATTTCAAAATCTTTCGATTACGCCTTGGTCTTAATGTTAAAATAATTTTAAAATAATTTGAATTTAAGCAAGGAGAAATTGGCAAATTCAATATTAACAAGTGTATAACAAAAAGTGTAATAACAAAATGCTAAATTTCATTAAATTTCAAAATTAATTAATTGCACAAGTATTTGCAGAAAAAGAACACATCATTGGTTAACAGTAAAGGCGTGTTGTTCCCAGGCGATAATGCAAAGCCACATATTGCACGAGCCACTAAGGTAAACATTATGGCATTAAATATGGCATTTTTGCCTCGTTCCCCTTACTCTCCTATCCTTGCTCTGTCTGACTATCATCTTTTTAGGTGTTTGCAAGATTTTTTAGAAGGAAAACAGTTTATAAATTACGAAGAGGATAGAAATGTAATTTTAAAAAAATAATAATGGGTATAAAGTAATTAATATTAACAAAACAAAAATCATTGAAACAAAGCAAGCTCAGTCGACCAATGATGACAATTCCAGAACAACGTAACTATAAACAATTTTTTCTATCCTCTGCCAGCCGCTATGATGGAGAAAGCATTTCATCGAACCGTCGCCAGTGAGACACGCTGCAAGAGCCACTCCGTTTCGCGAGGCTCGTTCCTTAGTTTAGATGTCATTGAGTGTTTTTTTACATCAAAACCTAAAGAATTTTACTCCCGAGGAATCAAACATTTTATGAATGGGATCAGGCTATCGATAAATACGGGGACTACGGTGGAATATATCAATGAGTACCAAATAAAAATTTGCTTCTTTCTATCTTTAAATGCGACGGGAATTTCTTTCCAATCTAATACATGTTATTCTGTCTTTGTTTTACAGTGATGTTCACCCTGTATAAAGGCATGGGAGACACTCGGGGTAGAGGGTTACAGAATAAGAAGCACATTTGGGGATTTGTGGGGATGTTAACGGTTAATCCTAAACTTGTACAGGCCAAACTTGAGGTGATCAGATAAAAAAGTTCAGTTGGGAGTCGGTTCCGCAGAGGAGCCGTCCGCAGGAAGAAGCTGCTAGATTGAAACTTACATATGACAAACGTAATGCAAAGGGAATTAGGGTGGATCGCTACAACGTGCGAAGAATGGCGAGTCTTAGCCATGAAGGTTAAAACTGATAGAATTAAGAACTATAGTTCGTCTGAGCACTTTCCATGGAACTAGCGATAGAGTACTGAGAATCTTGCGACGTTTCGTGTGTGGTGAAAAGAGTAAAGAGTTGTAGGTTGAAAAATAACTCATCACCCACAAGGACGCTGAGACTGAATTTGGACTTTATCGAAACTGGAAAGTGAAGAGTGGGCAGCCGTGCCCATATATGGCAGCAATACTCCATTTTAGGCCTGATTTGACTCTTGTAAAGGTAGAGGATAGCACGAGGAGTCAGGTACTTACTATGACGGTACAGGGAACCGGCCATTTTCCCAGAATCATTAGCGATGGATCATATTTACGAGCTCTACTTGAGGTCTGGGTTGAGTTGAAGGCGCAAGAGGCTCTCGAGGAACGGGGCCTCCCTGTGGCAGTATCCATTGATCCTAATTGGTGAAAGCTCGGAGTCCGATCGGCCATTTGTGCGTACGTGTGTGTGACTAAAACAATTTAAGTCGTTGGATTCCGTATGAAATCCAGTAGACGAGTTCCAGTTACTAAACCCGAGTTGACAAGTTTTCTTGGAAATTTCCGAGAATAGACCCAAAAGTAATATGATTATTTTTCAAATAACGTTCAAACCGAAAAGAATCATTAGATTCTCTCATTACACACACATGCATATATATGTATGCATATATATATATATATATATATATATATATATATATATATATATATATATATATATATATATATATATATATATTCTGATGTCTCTCGATCTGAATAAGCTAGCTTATGTAGTATAATGCTGGAATAGGTTTGGCACTCAATTTCACATCAGACCGCCAGAAGAAGCCAGATGCAGAGTTCACCTGAGATGAGACAGGCTGGAGGTGCAGATTCGCGCTTCACCTGTTGTAAATGGTGATCCTTGAAATGGACACCTGTGAACAAGACTACGCAAGGGAGAAAAACTTAGATGGATACATAAACAACCGCCCCAAAGAAGATAGGGAGCAGTCTCACACACATCGCAGCCAGAATGTAAGGTACACGTGTTGAATGTAAGGCTCAATGTTAAGTAATGAAAGATTTAAGTCTCTTGTTATTATTTTGCCGGCACACCGACTTCATTGCTGTTGGTTAGTGTATTTTCCGAATATAACAATTGGGCCGTTTCAGTTTATATATGGCAGAAATATTCCAATTTTGTTTGACCTGGATCTTGTAAAGATCGAGCATGGCAGACGAAGCTAGGCCCTTTCTGAAGCCGTAGAAGAAACTGACTATTTTTCCAGCATCCTCAGTGATGGGTCGTAAATACAAATACCACCTGAGGTCTTGAGTGAGTTATGGTGTAATGTTTAAACCTGTTTTGGGAGCTTTTTGATTCAATTTCATATCATTGGCATAATTCAACAACTATTAGAGGGAAACTAATTAGCAAAACAAATGAAAAACAGCTTCAAATTCAGGTTGCTGAACATCATTGTAAACTTGTGCTATTACTTTCAGGGAAGTCATGCACCTAGACATCCCTGAATTGCATAACCTAAAAGCTTATTTATTGCTTATAACCTTGGACACAGAGCGACTGAGAGCGACCATGCGCAAGCTTCCTTCATTACAGTCCAGTTTAAAAAAAAACCCTCTACAAAGAATTAATATTTGTTTATATATCTGAGATTAGGTATTATAACTATTTACATTATTTACATTGTTCGGACTATTGTCCTCATCTTTATTGTCATATTCACGCCGTTTCGGCTGTTGTATACTCCGGTTTTCTTCAGGTGATACACGTTGGAATTTCGAACCGAACTACTCCAGTAGACGAAATAAAGAGTTTGGTTCGAAATTTCGACGGATATCATCTGAAGAAAACCGGAGCGTACAACGGCCGAAACGTCGTAAATATGGCAATAAAGATGAAGACAATAGTCCGAACAATGTAAATAGTGTAAAGGAGATTAATATCTAACGCGGAAATAAATGACACTTGGCTTAGAATTACATTTTTTTTTTATAAAGGTCGCATAACAGTGTAAAGTTAGGCTTGATTAGATTTCTTCGCTCTTTTCAGCTATGGGTAAACTAGTAGGGCAGAGACTAGTTTCTGTAGCCTTAGTGGGTTGATTGATCGATTCATTTGTTTTATGGATTATCAACAGTTTGTGGGTTATTTAAAGCCAAAACATATTTTTTAATTGTATTAGAATAATTGTTTTTTTTTTGTTTTTTTTGCGAGTGAATATTGTATTAACAATTTTGGGGATAAATATAAATTACATACCATATATACTCGCATATCATGCGACCTTTGAAGACCTAATTCTGAAGCTAATTTGACTACAGTAAATGGATATATAATCTGATCAACGTCTTAGCCAGGGCCAGCAGTACATACATTTTATATACCGTATATGATGCGACCCTCTTAAAATTAACTTCAAAATTAGCTCTTCGAAAGTCGCATGATACGCGATTATATACGGTAAGAATGATTTTTTCAGATAGAACTTTCCCATGTGTAAACCACACAGAAATAGATCGTAAATTTATATTCTGTTAATCTCCTTTACAAAAGAAAATCTTCACTGGTTCGGTATTTTCAGAGTTCGTTTAGTTTATCTGCTCTCTTGTACTTGGCTCTTGTTTGTCGAAATTCGTTACAGATTATCAACATATGCTAAATTCTGTATGGTTCCTGACAGGGTATGCACAACAGTGGTTTTGTCTTGGTGGATAATCAGTCCAAAAGAACAACAATTCTGAATTCAAATTTAGATGTTTGAGCGTGGGGCTAGTAATTTCATTCCGTAAAAAAAAAATCCCACTTGCCCCTGAAACTGTACCATTATACGAGCCGTGCGGTAATATGGTATTTAGGAAGCCTGTACGAACAAGCAAACAGTTAAAAGTAAAGGTAAACAAAGTTACACAATGCTAAATATACTAAGTGTATTAGTACTTGAAAGGTCAACGTTTGATTCTTAAAGAATATTTAGAAATAGATGCACATATACACAAACCCATACCAATAAAACCAAGAGGAGAATAGATGAAACGTAACTAAATGAAGACAGTAATCAATTCTCTGCTCACTGTTTCTTAATTGTTAAATAGATTCTTTCGTCTTCTTACCAATTATTTCTTTGGTTCTCTCTCATTCTACTTATCGCGTACACGTGACTACATAAAATTAACTATTGCCTCTCACCTCTGCGATTACACATTCACTTCCACATCTTGTACACCTGCACACACGCATATAACTTGATAATGCTAAGTGTCACAACAAAGACCCCAATACAAAGCTCTCCAGTAATACCTCACGATATTGTTTGTCTTTCTTGGTTCTCCGAAATAATGTAAAGATACCTGATTCATGCACATACAATCTGTATTCGTAATTTCAGATCCTCTTATTTAAAGATATTGACTTTTATCATTTATCTGTCCATGTGTGCATATATATATATATATATATATATATATATATATATATATATATATATATGAAGAAATATACTCTTAAGGTGTGCTATATTTATGGGATAAAGTGCTCAATATTAGAGATAAAGCGTGTGTAAATATAAAAGTTCAATGTTCACTTTTATATATATATATATATATATATATATATATATATATATATATATATATATATATATATAAGTGAACATAGAAGTCAACACTTAGAGGCGACAGTCTGTTTCATGCTAGTGCATTCGTCAGGGAACTAGTGCTGTTATTTTTCTCGGCTATTATATATATATATATATATGCACACATGGACAGATAAATGATAAAAGTCAATATTATAATAGCCGAGAAAAATAACAGCACTAGTTGCCTGACGATTGCACTAGCATGAAACAGACTGTCGCCTCTAAGTGTTGACTTCTATGTTCACTTTTATATTTACACACGCTCTATCTCTGATATTGAGCACTTTATCCCATAAATATAGCACACCTTAAGACTATATTTCTTCATATATATATATATATATATATATATATATATATATATATATATATATATATATATATATGCATGTTTATTAAAAACGACAGACAAGGTACTACGGTTAAGCTTTTTATTTAATTTTTCTTGTGTTTGAACAAGAGCTTAGATACAGCTAAGATAGACTAACAAATAGGTAAAGAGTTATTCGTTCAGCATTTATGATAAGCTCTGTATTTTATTTTATAACACACGAAAAATTACATAAAGGTATCTATTCGGGAGGGAATACGCCAATGAGGTTAAATATTCTTCTACTAAAAATCTTGGTTTTGGCTTTCTAGAAACATTAATTCCGTACAGATTTGTAATAACATGGAATGATTTCGTTTTACACTACAGATAGTTTAGCAGTGACTCTATAGCTGACAAATTCATAATTTTGACTTGTCTTTACTTTTAAGTCAAAAAAAGACAATAAAGAGGTAGAAATTAATAGAAATATCCAGTCATAAAAAAAGTAATGCCGATAAGTATTTTTGCATATCACAAGCAGCAAGCGATAAATATTACGAGGTTAAATAAAAAAATTATTCGCACTTTCGCCATAACATAACTTTAAGTTTGTTACACTGCCTTCTGATCATGTATGCTTAGAGTTGGTACTATTTCGGTCACGTGATCAAAGTTTGAGCGTGATTGCGCTAGTTTTCTTGCTGTTGTTACAGTGCAAACATGGCTGCTCCACTAGCAGTGTGCACCAAGAAGGGACAAAGAGCAGGGATCCAAATCTGTATCTTTAGGTTTGTCAAACTGCGTTCTGCTCATGCATGCATGTAGTTCGTACTATTGTGGTCACGTGATCGAAGTTTGAGCTTGATTGCGTCAGTTATTATTTCTGCTACTACAGTGGAAACATGGTCACTCCGCTAGCAGTCTGCATCGAAAAGGAAGAAAGAGCAGGGATCCGAATCTGCAGAGAACATGCTACCTCACCGATGATAACTCGCCCGTTCGCCATTACCAGTCTTGCTGAATCTTCTCGTCAGTGGTGGAGATTGACGGGTGTCCTGTTCCTTCTTCGTGTGCCACGCATGTCCAGCCACATTTAAACTTCTCGATCCACTCATACACACTTCTACGCGATAGTGACCTGTCGCCGTATTGTGTTAAAAGCCTCCGATGAATTTTAGTACATCCGACCAGAGAAACTGGATCGCTGTTTCTTGTTGCTCCTTGGTGCACACTGCTAGCGGATCGGCTATGTTCGCACTGTAATAACAACAAGAAAACTGGCGCGATCAAGTTCAAACTTCGATCACGTGACCACAATAGTACCAGCTATAGGCACGCATGGGCAGAAGTCAGTGTGACAAACTTAAAGATACATTAGAGTGAAAGTTCGGATAATTTTTTTTTTTAACTTACCCGCGTGTCTGTTTAAAAACTAATTCAGGAATCAAGTTTGTGCTTTACTGTAGATACTGTAGATGTTGTGATTTTCTGTAAAGTTATCTACAATATTACTATTTCTTTTAGTGCTATTCACATTTAGCCTGGCGCTATAACTTCGATGTTTATCGTGAAATTATAGAAAAAACAAAACAAAATAAAAACAACAACAAAAACAGTAATAAAATTTACAGAATTATTACTCAACGAAGTAGTAATAATGCTTTAAGATGATCCAAAATTTTCAACTCAAAAATCATGATTTTTCTGTATTTTTATTTATCATTAGATTGTATGTGCATGTAATGTTGTCTTCTGGTGGTATGAAATGTGTATATTCGTGTGTATATAATGCGAGCGTGTATGCGTGCATGTCTGTATATGAATGTGTCTGTGTATGTGAGCATTTTATTTCGGAATATGAAAAGCCGGCAACATAAGTATTGTACATAATAAATATTGTGATAACGATTTTACTGATGTTAATGAGTCCGTTTATTATTATTCTGTATATATATATATATATATATATATATATATATATATATATATATATATATATATATATATATATAAACACCGGCAACTCTCTTCTTGTCCGGCTGTTATTCTTAGGCAGATCTAGGCCCGGCAGGACACTTACCGTCGCATACTTGCAACCAGAGCCGTCAGGAGGATGATAACTAAACACGCCAGAATGACGACGCCAGCGATCAACCCTAGAAAAGAGAAAAAATAAAATATAAAACAAGTCACTTTTTGGTTTTCATCCATGAGAAAATACATTGCAGTAATAACGGTTTTGCCAAGATTCGCGTTAAAACACTTTTTCTCAATCACTGTAATCTTCAAGTCTAGCGTTAGCCGTTATGTGTTGTTGCCTAGCCCCATGAACTTCCTTTTCTTACGCTCATACAATACCACACAGTAACCCTCTACCTTGAGTGGCTTTTGGGCCTTGTATGGGCTGTCCTCCTATATGGTAATGAATGCTGGACAATCTCCTCAAAGACACTATCTGGGAAGTGTTTTAACAGCACGGAAAGTGCGACATTGAAATCCGAAGGCGCATTGGGATAGTCAAAGATGCCTTTCAAAAGCTAAGCAGCGTATTAAGAAACAAGAAAACTTCATTAGAAACAAAGAAAAGAGTACTGATCTGTTAAGTTATATCTGTCCTCATTTATGAATTGACCTGAAGCAAAAGAAATGTGGTTCTACAGAAGGATGCTGAGCATACCATGGACCGAACATGTGAGTAACGACGAAGTTTTAGAGAAAACGGCAACATGATCATTCATTTTGAATAGTTTTAGTGCCTACAGTAGTAGCCGAAAGCAATTCTATTCTAAGTCATGTTGGTTGACTATTTCCATTCAGGACCCAAATCGAATCCAAGTAATCAGGTCCATACAATGTAGCTCATCAATAAAAAGTACTGCTGAGAAACCAGACCTCATGTATTTCTTCGTTTAATTTACACGTTCCTCTTTGTGGTATTTACATCAATATGGTAGTGTGCTTGCTTTGATATCTTCTTAATACGCTGCGTCTTTTCTCTTAGTTTATATTAATAAAACCAATTTCTTCAAATATTATCTTGCTGGACAGTTCGTTTTTCTTGTTTATTATACTGTTAAGATTTTTCAAAAATCTCTTTTTGTGACATTCGTAAAGTCAGTTATTTTTGCTGTTCTCATTTTCCTAATGTTTCCAATTTCTTTTGCCGGTGGTTCGTTGATCATTTCTCAAAATTGTGTTGGAACCACTTAATGATTTTGCAATATCTCATTTATATTTTGTGGTTATATTTTTCTTCCGTCACATTTTTAATGCATATGAAATTAAATATTGTTGAAACTTGACTAATGCATGGAATAATAATGCAACACAAAATGTACTTAGAACAAAATGTATTGAAACAAGAAAGTGTACACAATATTTACATATAGTCTTTTGTATATTCCTGGGAAGACCGTTCCTGGAGAATGTGTTGACTAAGTCGCAGTCGGGCAGAGTCTCTAGTTGAATCTCTTGATTCGCCTCTCCTGTCTTCCCGGTACCAACCATATTTATATAGTCGGTACTCCACTATGCAAATTAGGTGGATCCTACCACAACAAATATATATATATATATATATATATATATATATATATATATATATATATATATAACTGTATTATTTATTTCTGTCTGAGTGAATGTGACGGACAAAGAAAATTTTATAAGTTTTTTTATTCAGTTTTTTAATGTTCTAATATTTTTCTTCTTTTAGGGACCAAGAAACTGTCCGTTGTTATTATTGTCTCAGTTTTGGACAATTCATTAGCTATTTTCAAGGGTTTCGTTGTTAGTATTTTTCTCTATATTCTATGTTGTCTAGAAGTAGTAGTAATTCTAAGCCGTACTGGATGCGAGTAGTAATAATTCTATGTTGGGGTGTCTTTAAAATACTACCAATGTACTTTTGTCATTTTAAAATAAGATAAGGTGGCATAACCAGTTATATATATATATATATATATATATATATATATATATATATATATATATATAGCTTAGGAGTAGAACCTCCGACTGATGCCAAATCAGCCGGGTTTCGACCCCAGCTTGAAGCGATCGGATGTCTAACCACACTGATGAGCTGTGATACAGCGAAACAGTCTGTCTGTGGATCACAATATATGCCCTCACCCCCCAAAAATTAATTCGGTTGAGCACTTTGGGGAGAAAGCGCGAATTTGTAAACAGTGACTACTACTGGTGATAATGCAAGACTGTCCTAACGGATTGATTCCTCTCGGTCATTGGCGTGTTTATTTTAAAATAAATACGCAAAAGTTCACCTTCCTCTCTACCGGGCGCCAATAGCTTAGGGGTAGAATCTCCGACTGATGCCAAATCAGCCGGGTTTCGATCGGATGTCTAGCCACACTGATAGGCTGTGATACCGCGAAACAGTCTCTCTGTGAATGATGATATATATATATATATATATATATATATATATATATATATATATATATGCGGCATATCTTAATTCAAACATGCCTTATTGAATAATATAGACATAGTGTGTGTATTTTTATACTGATACTTTCCAATTTTCTAATCTGTTTCTTAATGTTGAGATGAAATTCATCAAAGAAGCCGCCGTAGTTTTTTCTTACCTAAGTACTTTCGATCTTTTTTAAGATCAGCTTCAGGGCTAAATTTCAAAGACAAAGTTATTGTAACTACGATAAAACCTGCATTCTTTTGTGATGGTCATTAAAAAAAACACACGCGCGAACGCGATCTGTCATAGTCATTAAAAAAATAATCTGTCCGCTGTAGTTATGGAAGTTTTTGAAAAACAAGGGTCTCAATATAAGGGAGCTTATAGGGTTGTCAAAAAAGAATGAACCGATTTCATGACTCATTGCTTCAGTTCTCAAGCATCGTCATGGAATGCGTCAGTGACCATTTTTTAAGGAGGAGTTTTCTAAGTCTCGAATATTTCTACAAATATTTTCATGACAATTGTTCTGATGAGCTTTCCTCCATTTTTGCCTCAACTGCTTGAATTCAAACGTGCTACAAGATTTACAACTAGGTCTCACCGTTGTACTATTTAACTAGCTAGATGCAACAGTATGTTCTAATCCAATAGTTTCTCGCACTTCTCTCTTGTGGAACTCAATTCTGATTTCTTGTTCCCATGCCAACTACCTACAATGTGAAATGCAACAACAGTCTAATGTCTCCCTAAATCCCTTCCGACTTCCCTCTAAAGTCTTCTCATTCTCTTTCACTCCCAGTAACCTCTCGCATCGTAGTGGCATTATCGATTTAATTAAAATGCAGGAATTCGGCTCAAAGTCGTATCTTCAGACGAGACAAACATTGCGATTCTCTGCTTATCCGGAGCGCGAACCATTTATCTTGATTCTGCATGTTTGACATGGCAACAAATGACAATGATGGTCGACGCACAACAAACTTTTTTTTACATTAGTTCCAGGTACCGCTTTGTTCCAAAGTCGATTAGTTCCAGGTACCGCTTTGTTCCAAAGTCGATTAGTTCCAGGTACCGCTTTGTTCCAAAGTCATTTATTTCCAGGTTCCACTTTGTTCCAAAGTCGTTTATTTCCAGGTTCAATTTTGTTCCAAATTCGATTAGTTCCAGGTTCCGCTTTGTTCCAAAGTCGATTAGTTCCAGGTACCGCTTTGTTTCAAAGTCGATTAGTTCCAGGTTCCGCTTTGTTCCAAAGTCGATTAGTTTCAGGTTCCGCTTTGTTCCAAAGTCGATTAGTTCCAGGTACCGCTTTGTTCCAAAGTCGATTAGTTCCATGTACCGCTTTGTTCCAAAGTCGATTAGTTCCAGGTACCGCTTTGTTCCAAAGTCGATTAGTTCCATGTACCGCTTTGTTCCAAAGTCGATTAGTTCCAGGTACCGCTTTGTTTCAAAGTCGATTAGTTCCAGGTTCCGCTTTGTTCCAAAGTCGATTAGTTTCAGGTTCCGCTTTGTTCCAAAGTCGATTAGTTCCAGGTACCGCTTTGTTCCAAAGTCGATTAGTTCCAGGTACCGCTTTGTTCCAAAGTCGATTAGTTCCAGGTTCCGCTTTGTTCCAAAGTCGATTAGTTCCAGGTTCCGCTTTGTTCCAAAGTCGATTAGTTCCAGGTTCCGCTTTGTTCCAAAGTCGATTAGTTCCAGGTACCGCTTTGTTCCAAAGTCGATTAGTTCCAGGTACCGCTTTGTTCCAAAGTCATTTATTTCCAGGTTCCACTTTGTTCCAAAGTCGTTTATTTCCAGGTTCAATTTTGTTCCAAAGTCGATTAGTTCCAGGTACCGCTTTGTTTCAAAGTCGATTAGTTCCAGGTTCCGCTTTGTTCCAAAGTCGATTAGTTTCAGGTTCCGCTTTGTTCCAAAGTCGTTTATTTCCAGGTTTCGCTTTGTCTACATTAAAAGATCGTTTTCTGGAAATTTCAGACAGTTTAAATTCTAGCTAAGGTTGTTGCATTTGTTTCGCACTAACGTCATTGGGAAACGCATAAACACCCTTCTTTTTCCTCAAGCAATTGGAAAAGCAGATTGGGCTCCGTAAACTTGGTAGGGAAAATTAAAAGAGTGTCGACGAATCGTAATGGCAATTCCACAATATTAAAGAAATAGAAGCGGCTGAGGGTGAGGAAATTTTGAAGGGACATGACATTTGAATTATTTAATTAAGTACTTACCGATGACGACCTCTCTACTATATAATCCAGTTGTCGGAGTTTCAGAGACCGCTGAAAATAATAAAAAAACACTAAAGTAAAGCATAATATCTTGCATTTCATAAATAAGGTTTCGTTTGAAGCAAACTTTTTGATGCAGTACCATATCATAATGCTGCAGTAATCACGTCATTATCTATCTATCTATCTATCTATCTCTCTATCTATCTATCTATCTGCCTGCGGCAAAATCACGTTTGAAACACCGCTTTCCATACGATCAGCAAAGTTAAGAATGATCGACCTGGTCGGTACCTAGATGGGTGACCGCTTGAGAATACCAGATGCTGGGGGTTCAGATGTGCGGCTGGTGTAATGGATACTGACTGGGAATTGTTAATCGGAGAGTCAGGTTCCATTTCCCGTTGGGTTCGTTATATTCACTTACGCCCCAATACCCTTTGGAAAGATATGACGCCACCTTTTCTCCCCCAGCTATCACACTTTCGGGGGCTTTCTTTCGCTGCGGCTTGTTTGGTCTAGTGAAGCGATATATATATATATATATATATACATATATATATATATATATATATATATATATATATATATATATATATATATATATATATATATAGGGTGTTCATAAAGTTCGTGTGCACTTTAAAAAATTTATAACTTTATTTGTATTTGCGATAGAAATAATCTGTAAAAAATGTTAATTAAAGTTTAATGTACCTGGTTTTAAGTATAGCTAAAATAACTAATGCGATTTCAGGCATTACTGTAAATCAGTTGGCAAATGTTTTCCGTGAACTGCAAAATCGTATTACCCTTTGTATTGCTAATGATGGAGGTCATGTGGAAACTTAAATAAAATTTCAATAAAACCTTAAAAAATATAGATTTACTTCTTTCTAATCCTTTTTACAAATTATTTCTATCGCAAATACAAATAAACTTATAAATTTTTAATGTGCACACGAACTTTATGGACACCCTGTATATATATATATATATATATATATATATATATATATATATATATATATAAATAATTATAATTTTCGAATAAATAAATAATTATACTCTGTATTGAGCACTCTTTTAAGAATAGTATTTGTTGCTTATTGGAATTTATTCCGTATACACCAATTCTATACTTGTATATATATATATATATATATATATATATATATATATATATATATATATATATATATATATATATATATATATATATATATATATATATATATATATTGAAGGTACAAAATTTTATCACAGCAATAAAAGTGTGAAGCTTGATATTACTAGACATATTAAAAACGGGCGAAGCAACCGGTTTCGCTCCCGCTCTTCAGGCTTCCAACGGGAGATTTAATTTTAATTAAAAAATACAGAAAATGTACAATGAAAAAGAAATGTGGAGGAGAATATATATATATATATATATAAATAAATAAATAAATAAATAAGAAAAAAGAGATTTGTATGTTTAACATTCTTTTTATAGATATAAGTATTTAAGTTTATAATAAACAGTATTAAATAACATTTACCGGCGTGAATGTCCGAGAAATATTCATAGAAAATATTCGTCCTCCGACAGGATTCGAACCTGTATCCTATAGGGAACCGTCATATACCCTGATGTGCCTTAACCGTTTCGGCCACTGAGGATCGTTCAGTTGGCAAGGTCGAATTTATTGATTATAAACTTCAATCTTCCAAGAATCTCTCATGTACATTCATAACTGCTCATGGCGTATCAAATGTAAACAAATCACGTCACACATTATATATATATATATATATATATATATATATATATATATATATATATATATATATATATATATATAGTCAAACCTAATGAGCCACACACACCTACCAAGGTTTCACTTAGTCAGATCGTCAGCCGACCCTGACGATCTGCCTAAGTGAAACCTTGGTAGGTGTGTCTGGCTCATTAGGTTTGACTAGGTTTGCTCTACGCTTGTATTGAGCTCTTTAGTTAGTTGTTTACTCGTATCGGGGTTTTTTCTTTGGGCCTTGAACCTGTATCTGTGCGATTATTTTCGACAGACTTTCATGTTCCTGGCTCTTTCTTTTTTTAAAACCTTTTTTTCCTTCGTGATTGATTTGGCTGTTAAATCAAGAGTTCGAAGGTTTTTCGACACGAGTATAGTTACCTATATATATATATATATATATATATATATATATGAATGTTGCTTTTTTTTTCTTCTAATTCTTGTGCTAAGGATTTTATAAATTCGTGTGTGTCGAGAGGAAATATATGGTGTGAGGTTCTCCGCAAATTCATATAGAAGCAGAAAAAAATACTTAAAAATTGCATTGAAAAAATAATCATTCTTCAATGCTCCCATAGATTAAACAAAACATGTCACTATATATATATATTCTCTTTCTTCTTTCATGTGCCGTTTCCCTTCAGGAAGTAGGCGATCATAGTCCTCCACCTCCATTTGTCCCTTGTAGCTCTTAATACGTTTTGTCTTTTTGTTATTTCTCCCAAACCCTGTTCCGCCATGCACGTGTCCCTCTTTCCTTCTATCCATTCTGTGAGTATCAAATTTTCTAAGCCCTTCTCTTCCTCATTACCAGTCCCAGAAAATTCAGCTGCCTCTTCTTGAGGTTAAGTATAAGTTTCCTCTTTGTTTCCATTCTCCCCAAAACTTCATCGTTGCTCACACGTTCGGCCCATGGATCGATTTTTTTCAATAATAGGAAATAAATGTGGAGGTATCTTAATAATACGGGTGGTTGGAAAATCACTTAAAAATAATTTCATTAATAAACTGGGGCTTCTTAATAAGCTCGAAGGTTCGGGAAATATCCTAAAAAAATAAAATAAAAATAAATTCGTTAGTATTATTGATCAAAATTGTAAGTTTAATGAAAAAAAAAGTTCGTAACATCAAGATATCCTAAGGCGAGTAATCGTAAACCGATGACTTTTTGTATTCGGTTTGTTGTAGTATTTAGAGCTTCAAGGGGCAGAAAATCGTGGAGGTCAATAACCCCCTACGTCTTGAGGGGACGCGGGATATAGTGTAGATGCCAATTAAAATAGCGAATATTGGTACGCTGCATATGGGTAAAACATGTTACAGAATTACGTACACGATGCCTTTTCTCTGTTTTCATGATGATTTGGCGGTTTTTCAACAGGTCTAACATCGCCCCCATTGCTGCTGCTCGTGCTACTGCTAATGCTACCGGTGTTTGAAGGCATGACGGGAATGGTCACAGGTTCCATCTTGTCTACGACTTCGGTGTCGACTGGAATGCCATCCGGGATCACAATGTGGGGGGCAGTGCTCAGTTCCTTTTCTCCTTGGTTGGCCCCGGTCTTGTGTATCGAGTGCATATCTAAAAGACATTTAAGGATTTTAAGTGACAAATCAGGCAAGAACGATAAACATGCCATAAATAATTACTTGAAAAGAAAAAGTAGACGCTATCTCCGCCTGCGGCAGATTTTGTGAAACACAGGAGTTAAGAATTTCAGTCATTTTGTATCTTTGCGGGTTGACACATCTCTAGGAGTGATCCAGGCTGCTGGAGGATAGGAGTTTTTATCGAATCACAAACTAGTTACTAGAGTCTAGCCTTCCCTATAGTTCAACACATAGTTGGGAGAGAGAGGAAGATATTTTTTTAAGCATTTCACCCCAAGCAAGGCAGGAGTGCCACTAGTACGCAGGGGGTTACGGAGAGTGAAAGTGAAAGAAAAGATTGGGTGTAGGGAGGATTGAGGAAAGGAAAAAAGGGCAGGGATCAAGACAAAGGAAGATGAGGATTGACGATGCATTTACAATTTTGAAGATTGTTATTATAATGGAAGCAAGTGAGAGGAAGGGAGTTCCAGTGTCGGCAAATGCGAAGAAAGAAACTGTTGGAGTAGAAGTGGCGGTTACATTTAACTATTTAAAAAGTAAATGAGTGGGACCTAAATGCCAATCTAGTAGCACACTTAAATTCATGTAGTCGGGGCACCAGGGAAAAACCACGTCAGAGCAGCAGCTATGAAAATATTTGTAGAAAAGACAGAGGGAAGCCAGATGACGTCTGTGAGAAAGTGTCTGAAGTCGAGAAGCCAATTCAGGACCGATTACATTACAGATCTTTCTTTGGAGTTTGTTGAGAAGCTCGAGATAAACGGCAGGGTCACCAGTATTCAATGCCAGGAAGAATGGTAGATTTGTAGATGTGTAATATGGACTTTGGCGAGAAATACCTTCTGGCACGGCACAGTGAACTAACTTTCATCGCAGTAGATGCAACTATTGATTTAATGTACTTGTTCCACTTCAAGTCAGTTGAAAACATGAGGCGCAGTGAAACGCTCCCACGGAGACGAGCATCAGCCTTGCTGACGTGGAAAAGAGGCGTTTCTCTATAGTGGTTAAATGCAATAAATTCAGTATCTTTCCCAATAGTATTTGTGTGAAAGTGAAAGTGAAAGTTAAAGTAACGTACTATGCCATCGATTTCTCTTTCTGAGGCGCTAACCGTTACCCTACCCGCATATCCATCTCATGTACCCTAATAATTATCTGGGCATCAATTCACTTATTGATTTTCGTAGTATTAAAATCTTGTTTAATGTTGATCTTATGTATAGGGAAATGTGCTCATATTGCAACCGTAAGTTCTATTACTTCTCTCTGAATTTTTTTCCCAGTTTCTTGCTTCCTCTCTTGCTACAATTTTCAAAAAATTAAAATCAACGTTAATCGCCATCTTCTGTCTTCCCGAATAATGTCCTTTTATTGTCCGTTCTTTTCACTAAAGTCTTGTCTGTTCCACTCTAAGTATCCCACTGGCTTATTTCTATCGCCTTGCTTGCAAAATTTGTCAAATGAAAATACGATGGACACTTCAAGTCGAACCGCAAAAGATTGAGCCAGAATTACATTTGTTAACGATGAAGACTGCTGAAGGTCCATTAAAATGCTGTATTGTTATCTGATGAAACTCGGGTAGTGAATTGGATCGATAAAATTTTCAGGACCCTCTCCTATTGTAGATTAATTGTTTTTTTTTAATTCGTTTCACCCCAAGCAAGGCAACAATGACACTGGAACACATGAGTTACAAGAAGTGAAAGTAAAAGAGAATAAGAAGATTGAAAGTGGGGAGGATTCAGGAAAGGACAAAAAAGGAACAGGATTCATGAAGACAGTATATGGCGATTGATGTTGCATTTAAATTTTTGAATATTGTAGTTATCAGGGAAGCAAGAAATCGGAAGGGAGTTCCACTGTCAGGAAGTGCAAGAAAAAACTGTTAGAGTAGAAGTGGCGGTTGCATGTAGCTCGTTCAACAGTAAAACTGTGAGACCGAGTTGCCAATCCATCAGAATTCATTTAGTCGGGGCACCAGGGAAAAATTCTCATCCGAACAGTTGCCATGAAAATATTTGTAGAATAGACAGAGAGAAACCACGTCATATTGGTGAGAAAGTGACCGGAGACGAGTTGCCCGACTAGGATTGATTTTATTGCAGACCATTCTTCGGAATTTTTTTAAAAGAATCTCGAGATGCACAATGGAAGCACCAGACCAAAGCAGACATAGCAACAGTACTCACAATACGCGGACGAATGACAGATTTATAAATGTGCAAGATTATAGGCATTTGTATATTCATTTGATATTCCTATCAATAGAATGTAGCGACTCTAGCTCGAGTTTACATAACAATAAGCCTTTCGCATGAATTCAGGCTGCACAGATTTGCACCTGAGGTTGTACTTTATTTAATCTTGTTTAGTTTATTAGACATTTTTTACTAAGGTCCGTTCGGCATAGTTGCAGTATAAACCACTCAATGGGTGTTGAACAAACACAAATGTGCCTGAGCTGGCGTTTGCAGTTGGGTGTAGCTAACCCACCCTAGCACACAGGTAAATTCGGGTACGACTGTCCAGCTATGCCATAGAAACTGTGTTGGTCAGAATTTGAGGATGAAAAGTGGAATTGAGGAACCTAGTTCTGTTTCCAGTTTGTTGCGTTTATTTCGCACTAATGCTCTTGGGAAAGGCAAGAACCCATTTATCTCTCTCTTCTCCTACAGTTACGGCTTAAATAATAGGACAGTCTGGACGGTAGCCAGTCTAGGAGAAGGTCAAATTTGAATTCGAAACTGTGGAGAAAACAACGGCAAGTCCCTCCATTATTTTTTCCAAGAGGTCATGGCGATTCACAGATAACAGAAATTTGTGGAGAGCCATGATCGCCTACATCCCGAGGGGAAAATGCAATGAAAAAAAGTCTGCGTTTGGTAGAAGGTATATTAGCATCTTTTAAATCTATGCTGTAATATATCGTCCTGGTTGTGAGGTTAAACTATATCCGGGAGGTTTTGACGAGCGTGGAACCATTTCTTAATTGCTTTTGTTCTCAGGTACACGATGATATGGGGTGTTAGCACCTGTTAGGGTTCCAACTATGGGTAAATAGTGAACCCCTAAACTGGTGTCAAAACACTATGAAAGTATAAAATACATTTTTATAGTAAAAATATCAGCAATACATTTTTGCAAAAAATAAATAAATAAATAAATAAAAAAAACAAAAATATTGCCAGCAATACATTTTTGAAGAAAAAAATATTACCAGCAATACATCTTTGTAAAAAAATATTACCCGCAATACATTTTTGAAAAAAAATATTACCAGCAATACATTTAAAAAATATATTACCCGCAATACATTTTTGAAAAAAAATATTACCAGCAATACATTTAAAAAATATATTACCCGCAAAACATCTTTGTAAAAAAATATTACCAGCAATATATTTTTGAAGAAAAAAATATTACCAGCAATACATTTAAAAAATATATTACCAGCAATACATCTTTGTAAAAAAATATTACCAGCAATACATCTTTGTAAAAAAATATTACCAGCAATACATTTTTGAAAAAAATATTGCCAGCAATAGTATTTTCTAAAAAAAAAATATTACCGGCAATACCTTTTTCTAAAAGAAATATTACTAGCAATACATTTTTGAAGAAAAAAAATATCACTAGCAATATAGTTTTGAAAAAATATTACCAGCAATACAATTTTGAAACAAAAATTACCAGCAATACATTTTTGAAGAAAAATATATTACCAGGAATATATTTTTGTAAAACGAAATATAATTAGCAATACATTTTTGAAGGAAAAAATATTAGTAGCAATACGTTTGTGTAAAAAAAATATTACCAGGAATACATTTTTGAAAAATAAATTAGTAATGCTTCCAAGATAATTAAATTTCGGTATTAAATGATGCATAAATGGCCGCTAAACAAACAAACAAGCAAAAAAATATACTATAATATAAAATATGCTATTTGATTTCATCGATCAAGCAGTCTGGCCGCCCCCTCTTATTAATGAGGCATTCTGTTTCTAATGCGCACTGAAATTTACATCAGGTCATCATCTGATTTTCATGTTTATTGATATAAAACTTGTAATTATACAGATGTTCAATTCAGTTCATGTGTACATTTATGTATCTCTTTTGATTCGAAGCAATCATTGACGCTACATGTTCCTGTTCTTGCGGCCTACGGCCATATCACGTTGAAACACCAGTTCACATCAAATCACCGAAGTAAGCAGCGTCGAGCCTGGTCACAGTACCTAGATTTGTGTAATGGATAAAAGCTGGCAATTGGAAATCGAAGAGTCGAGTTTCAATTTCAGTCGGATTCGTTAAACTCACTTACGCACAAATACCTTTGGGAAAGGTATGAAGAGGTGGTAGCACCTGTTAGGGTCCCAGCTATGGCTAAAGTTAACCCTCCCAAACTGGGTCAAAACACTATGAAAGTATAAAAAACACTTATAGTAAAAATGCCAGCAACACTTTTTAATAGTAAAAAAAACAACTACCAGCCATACATTTCTGTAAGGAAAAATATTACCAGCAACACATTTTTGTAAAAGAAATTACTTTGCTTCCAAGAAAATTAAATTTCGGCGTTATATGACCCATAAGGAGTTGATATGCCGCTAAACAAACAAACAAAAAGGTATGAATCCATGTTTTCTTCCCTCGATTAAATAGTAGGACTTTTATCAATAAATCATTATTAAATATCTTTAAAATATTCTTACAATCTAAAAATATTTTCTGGCTTTAAATAACCTGAAAAAGGGTGATAAACCGTAAAAACAAATCAATCAATCAATCCTGTTCTATTCAATTAACTATTCAAACGTTTGTCTCCCAAAGGACTAAAATTAGAAAACAGCTATGGAAGTGTTGATCACTCAGGTAATATGAAATTATCTACACTATTTACATTTAGGTATTGAACTCGCACTCTTTGGGTCCTGTCACTGGATCTAACTAACGTCTTTATCCAAGGACACATGTCACAGTGGATAAAGGCGTTAGTTAGTTAGATGCAGTGACAGGACCCAAAGAGTGTGAGTTCAATACCTGGTTAAGGCGGTGGAGAACTTTGAGAGGAGAATTAACAGGAGATAACTGACATCCATTAGACATGGCACGTGCAACTAGAACAGTCTACCCCAGTGAGCGAAATAAAGGGTTTAGTTCGACATCCCAACCACCTGAAGAAGGCCGGAGCGTACAACGGCCGAAACGTTGTGATAAACATGGCGACAAAGATGAGGACAGTAGTCCGAATAATGTAAATAGTGTACATAATACCTTATCTCAGAAATATAGACAGATACTGAAGGGCCGAAATGTTGTAATAAATATGGCAACAAAGATGAGGACAATAGTCCGAATAATGTAAATAGTGTACATAATACCTCATCTCATAAATATAGACAGATACTGAATATGAATTTATTGTTATACATTTTAATGAAAACACAAGACTTATAATCTCGCACGCGAAATACGTGCTCGACGATAGATACATGTTCTTCAAGTGTTAAAAGCACATTGGGATGAAATCTGAAATATAAAAATTAGGATTAGAGAAGTGCATTTTAACTTTTCAAACACCCTGTATATTCAACTACCCATCATTGTTGTGGAATTTCGAATACGTGTTTGTTATACTTGATGAGTAAGTTGAAAATTTCTGCTTTAATTCCCGAGATGAGTAATTATCATTTTTACATTTGATTATAGTGGTGAAGGCTTTGTGCAAAACCAACCACACTTTCTGAAGAGTCGAATACAGAGACCTGGTACACCGTGTACCACAAAGGTTCACAAACGATCCTCCACGGTGGAGTAATGGATAGCGACTCGGATTGAGGAATCGGGGAACAGAGTTCGAATTCCAGTCGAATCCCTTACATTCATTTACGTGCTAATACCCTTGGGAAAGATATGGATCCCCTTCTTCCCCGCCACCAGTTATGGGTAAATAGCAGGACAGACTGGGTTCTATAACAACTGGTCTAGGAGAAGGACGACTCTGAATTCAAAACCCGAGGAGGATCGTTTGTGAACCTTTGTGGTACACGGTGTACCAGGTCTCTGTATTCGACTCTTCAAAAAGTGTGGTTGGTTTTGCACAAAGCCTTCACCACTATAATAAAATCATATGTGCAGGTAGTCTGGCTGTACTTCTTTTGGAACTGAGTAGCCTGACACTCATACGTCGTTGGGAGATGTGTCGGCGTAAGCTGGGAGTTTCGCCGCCTCGCCGTGATTTGGGTCCCCGATAAGCGCGGGTCAACCTTGGCTCGCGTCTATCTAGACGAGAGATTCCATTTCGGATTTATTCAAACGAGTGTCCTCATTTTGATTGTTTTTATAACATTTTGGCCGTTGTATTTTGGGGGCTTTTTTGTTTAATTTTATTTAAATGTATCTATTAATTGGGTAAATTTATCGAAGCCGTTATTTAACATGCGAGAATCGACTTTTCTTGATTAATTGTTTTTAATGAATTCGTTCTTGTGATACCAGTTTTTATTTAGGGCACGTAACCAGAAAAAAACAAACGCCCCACCCCCGTCTGTTCGACACCTTAGAGTACTGAAGAAAACTGTAATTTTAATGAAAAAAAAAAGAACTTCATAACATCATAATATCTTATGACGAACAATCATAAATCGAGGACTATGTGTATTTGGTTACTGGAGTGTAGCGTTGTGTTGTATTTTAATTGATTCATTTTCTACGACTTATCAAGCTTTTGCAGGTTATTTAAGGCCAGTAAATATTTTTTTAGATTGCAAGAAGTTTTTGTAGAGATAATAAAAATTTAGTGATACATGTTTTAGTAATTAACTCATAGCTTGGGGGAGAACAGGTGGATTCATAATTATTCGAAGGGTATTTGTGAGTAAGTGAATATAACGAATTGAATCTCGGCTCTCCGATTAACAATTATCCATTACACCACCCGCACATCCACTCTTTACAGCACCTGGTATTCCTAAACGGTCACCCATCTAGGTACTGACCAGGCTTAAAGTTGCTAAACTTCGGTGAGTAGTGTAGTGGTGCAGTATAGAGTAAAAATAACAAATATTGGTAAGATGAATATGGATAAAATATGTCACAAATTTACGAACAGGATGCTTTTTTTTCCTCTGTTTTCTTGATGCGTTGGAATGTTTCGCGGTTTTTCAATGGGACTGATATCACGACTACTGCTGCTGCTCATGCTGCTGGTTGAATCATGAATTGAACTCGTGACCCTTAGGCAACTAAATACACATAACTAAGTATGTAATACTTCAGATTTAATTAAAAACATATTAAAGAACAATATGAATAAAGACAAAAGTAAAACATATCTTAGCCGACGCATTTCGTCCGCTGATGGACATTTACCTTGATAAAGTCCATCAGAGTACGAAACATGTCAGCTAAGATAAGTTTTCTCTTTTGTCTGTATACATAACTATGTTTAAATCCTGTTAATATTTTATCCCTAAGTAGTTTTATGCACCGTAACGATCGAAAATAATCATATTAACAAAACCGTTTGCGGTACGAACTTGCTACACAAGGCTCATGTTTCCAAAGCATGAGTTTGTATTAAACGCTGGTCAGTATTGTCTGGAGACAGATTTAAATAGTTAGTATAAATAAAATATTAAAATTGTACTCTTTCATGTTCTGTATGAAGCAGAAATGTAAAAAGGTTTTTGTCTAATAGGCTTCAATGAGACGGGGTTTTCGACTTGTAATTAAAAGTGTGTCGTTGCTTACCTTTGCTGGGATTTGGAGAACTTGAAACTTTGAACATTGTCACTTTTGACATTTCTGAGATGCCTGGATTACTTTTTAAAGTTGTCAAAAGTTGTTCTGGAGTCGTCACTTGATTCTGGCAGCTGTTTGTCCAAGGCATACCGGTTTTGTCACTTGAGTGGCTGGAGTTTGTAGGTAAAACTGAATTTGATAAAAAAAAAAAAAAGAAAGAAAATAAAGAAGTAAATATTTTTTTTTGTAAATTGCTTATTTAGACCTACTTTGGAAAATTGCATATAAGACTGTCATCCCCACCCTCAAGGAAATAGTTGCTAATATTTCCTGAGACTTACACATACAAAACTTTAGATAGCCAGAGATTGACTCAACAGTGGCGGAAAGACTGACTGGTTATTTTCAATGCTTCGACGAACAAACTACAGTGTAACCCGGATATAAGAGACCCAGATATAAGAGAAACCCGGATATAACATAGATTTTCTCTGGTCCCAAATTAGAGCCTGTGTTAATAAAACAAAATAGACCAAACCCGGATATAAGAGAAACCCGGATATAAGATACTCCTTCTCCGGTCCCGACAACTCTCTTATATCCGGGTTACACTGTAGTTACATTTCATCATTGCCGATCGAACTCTGAACTATCACCAGTCACAATGAATGGATGTTCCCTCAGAGAGGCTCCGTGCCTTGAGAGCCTATTAGGTCTTAACTCAAACCTCAAGTGGAGCTCTTACCTACGATCCTTCACTAACGAGGCTGGAACAAATGGCCGGTTCTCTGTAGCGCTCTAGCTGAGTAGCTGACTCCTCGTGCAATCCTCTGCCTTTAAAAGAGCCAGATCAGGTCTAAAATGGAATACTGATGCCATATATAGGCAGGGGCTGTCCAGCCTTCTCTTTCCAGACTCGATAGACTCCAAAAGCGTCTCCGCGTCCTTGTAGGTAATGAATTATTTTCCACCCTACATTCCTTTTCTCATAGGTGAAACGTCGCAAGCCTCTCACTGTCTTATCGCTATTTCCATGGAAAATGCTTAAGCGAACTACATTCTTTCGTTTCGCCAGTTCTAACCTTTACGGATAAGACCTTGTCATACTACGCACATTGTAGTGAACCACCCTCATTTCCTCTGTATTTCAAGAGGCTGTTTTCCCGGTCGCTACAATCTTAACCTGTTCATGGATTAACCTTTATCTTCCCCACATATCCATAAAAAATGTGTCTCTTACTCTGTAACTGTAACTGTTGTGGTGTCCTCCCTCTAAAGCGTCTATGTTGGACTCTTCCGCCTACTATAAGATTAGTAGGAGAGAAGGCCTTGGGGGGAACAGTCGAATAGATAAGATGTTGTGACCAAGTAAATGGTTTAAGACATAACAAAACAAGTGTTACATATATATCATATATTAAACAGTAAATACAACAGAAGAGTATTACACGACTAGTGAGTGTGGGTCGGTTGACCAGCGTTCAATCTATTCGACTGTTTCCCCAAGGCCTTCTCTCCTACTAATCTTATAGTAGGCGGAAGAGTCCAACATTGACTCTTTAGAGGGAGGACACTACAATAGTAACCCCATACCTCAAGTGGCTCTCGAGCCTTGTACAGGGTGAACATCACCTTTAAAAAGAATTTAAAAAAATGAAACTGAGGTATTTGGAAGGTTAATGTTTGCCTAGACCTCTTAGACTACCAGTAATTGTGCTGTGAAGAAAAAGGAAACGACCTTCTCTACAGTAATTGTCGAACATGGACTGCTCACAGGAACGGTTGTCACAAGTGTGTCCAAAGGGGTAGCGTTTGAGTCGCACGCATTGCCGCACTGAACTACCGTATTCTCTATTACTGTATTATTAATCCACGTCTCTCATGTGTTTAATCCACGTCTCTCATGTGTTTAATCCACGTCCCTCATGTGTTTAATCCCGTTCTTCACTCAACCGTTTTGTTCCAGTGTTTTCTTAAAGTATTATTAACCAGAACTCCAAGCGTTATACGAACCTTATAACTAGACAACCTGTGATCCGTTGGGTCATTGACGGTTCAGGTTATAAAACACTGAAGTTAATTTCAACATTCAAAAAATTGTCTGAAGAAAATTGAAATAAAAATACTTACTGTATAAACAATTCGTATTTTTAAATCTATTTCATTTAAAATATTTTTAAAATTATATTAACTTAAAAATAATTTTTAATGTGCCAAAAATATTTTAAAATCATATTCACTTGAAAATATTTTTTAAATATGGCAAAACTTTTAAAAAAATATTGTTTGTTTAAAGAAAGCTGAAATATAAATAAGCAAGCACGCAATGACAGAGAGGTGGAATGAGAGGGAAGTAGAGAAAGAGAGAGTGATGGAAATAGAGAAGTGGAAAGAGAGAGAGAGAGAGGTGAAATGAAAGAAAGAGGTGGGAAGAGAGAGAGGGGGAAAGAGAGAGACCTGGAAAGAGAGAGCGGCGGAAAGCGAGAGAAGTTGAAAGTGAGAGAGAAGTGGAAAGAAAGAAAGAGGTGGAAAGAGAGAGAGAGATGGAAAGAGAGAGCGGTGGAAAGAGAGAGAGGTGGAAAGAGAGAGAGGTGGAAAGAGAGAGAGAGGTGGAAAGAGAGAGAGAGAGGTGTAAAGAGAGAGCGGTGGAAAGAGAGAGATGTAGAAAGAGAGAGAGAGAGAGAGAGAGAGAGAGAGAGAGAGAGAGAGAGAGAGAGAGAGAGAGAGAGAGAGAGAGAGAGGGAATGGAAAGTGAGAGATCTGGAAAGAGAGTGGGGAAAGAAAATTATTATGCTTCGGACGAACGACGCACGCACGAATCACAGGTTTTAGTATTATATAGCTAGATTGTTTTCTTTATGTGCCTTGTCCCTTCAGGACGTAGGCGATCATGGCTCTCCACTATTTCCTGTTCTTTGCAGATCTTAATAAACTTTGTTTTTTTGTTATTTCTCCTAAGCCTTGCCCCGCCATTTATTTATTCAAGCTCACAAAGTATGTTATGCATTGCTTTCCTCTGTCCATCTTGCCGTCTCTCTCTCTCTCTGTCCCGTGAGTATAAAATTTTCCAAGTCCCTCTTCCTCTTTATGTACACCAGATACCTCAACAGTCTCTCCCTGATGCTAAGTATCAATTTCTTTTTTGCATCCATTTTCTCCAAAATTTTCATCGTTGCTCACATGTTCGGTCCACGCTATTCTCAGCATCCTTCTGTAGAACCACATTTCTGTTGCTTCAAGTCACCTTTTTATCATTGAGGTAATCGTCCAGCACTCACGCCCACACTTGAGGACAGATATCACATAGCAAAGTGCGAATTGCAAATCGTAGATACCAAAATCAAGCCTTGTGATTGAAATTCGGTCGACAGAAACCTTGGGAAGCGTCGATGGCTGTGCTAGCACGAAGTTACAAATCAAAAGGGTTTGAGCTGGTCTTGTTCAGACTGTTGATCACACTAAGATCGGCTCAGTATAGTTGCAGTATAAACCAGAGGTGAGATCTGTGGGTGTTGAACAAACACAAATGTGCCTGATAGCCGCCCTGGTTGACAGGAGTCCTCTCATACGAGTGGCTGTGCAATTTAGATGTAGGATAGATAACGACTGACCCTAGAGTTGGACGTGTTAAGATCGTAGTGATTTAAAAAAAAATTCTAAGGGAATGTGTAGATTTTTATGTGGTAGTTTCTTTTTTATTTTATTGTCCAAACACGGTTAGCATCTTGTGATTGTGTTCATAGCTGAAGGTATTGCGTGATGGCTATTTTTTTTTATTATCAATGCTTCCATTATTTTTAGTCTTATGTAACTACCTCTTTTCTTGCGCATCTTTTTTGCTGGTTTGATTTTACAAGGGACATTACTCCGTATATCTTACACTTCCGTATCTCCCTATCGGCTTTTAAAGTTTCTTATCGATGGTAGTTCAAGCCACGCATCCTTTTCATCGTATCTTTGCGCCTCTTCAGTGGCAGGGTGTGTAGACCTTCTTCACCATAGTCTATGAATATAGAATCCAGCGCAGTACGTAATCTGTTCAATGAAACAACGTTAAAGATTAACACTCACGAGTCAGACACTCTACTGAATCTGACTATATCGCCAGTACCACCAGCAGCTGTTCCGTAATTCTTCAGTCTTCGATATCAAAGGCTGGTAGTGAATATTCCGGAAAAAACATGGTCGCCTTTATACACGTGAATATTTTGAGCCTTCTGATTGGTTAACTCTTCTATTGGTGAACTATAAAATGAGTCAGCTCATTTTGTCTGGCTCACTAGTATACCAAGGTACCCAAAAACTCCAACAGGGTGGATCCAAGTGTTTTATAGAAGCCTCTGTCTTTATAGCATATGCACTCCCATCGCATTTTTTGTCGCTTAGATCAAACATGATTAGGTGGACTTTTGTTTAGATATTATAGTTAAGTCTCGATCGCCACTCAAGGTACAGAGTCACTATTAAAATGGCTATGATCAATGAGACGTTATATGAGTGAAAGCTGTCGCAGTAGGAAGTGAAGATATTGAGTATAATGTGGATAGATAACGATTGACTCTTGACTTGAAGAGGTTAAGATTGTACTGTTCAGGGAAGCATCCACGAGGGAGTCTGTTACACAAAGTAGCAGGAAAATAAAGCAAACGTTCTCGTTACATGGGGAAATGAGAATAATTTGCCACCATGAAAGAAAGCGTGTCCTAACAGTGAAGGCTCGAACTGGTAGAAGTAATGAATGGAGCGCTCATCTGAACATTTACCATTGAAATAGCGATAGATTAGCAATAGGCTTGCAACATCTGTGGGTAAGAAACTCTGGAAAAGAAAATTGGTCTTCCTCCACAAGTACGCGTAAACGATGTATTTTTAAAAATCGGTATCACCCCCAAACAAGACAGTAAGGTCACTAGGGCACACGGGGTTACGGGGTGTAGAAGAATTAGGAACAGAAACATTAATAATGAGCAGAAAGAGAACAGAGTAAGCGGGAGGACAGTAGATAGCAATTGACATTGCATTTAATTTTTTGCAGATTAAAGTTGGCTGGGAAGCATGGAGCCAGAAGAGTGTTCCACAAGAGAGAAGTGCGAGAAAATAAGCTGTTAGCATAGAACTTACGGCTACATCTAACCAGCTCAACTATAAATTAATGAGATCACGACGCCAGTCTGGTACTGCGCTTAAATTTTAAAAAAATTCTAGGTACGCTAGTGAAGAGCTCATCCGAACAATTACCATGAAAGTATTTATAGAAAAGACGGAGAGAGGCAACCTTACGGTGGCGGGAAGGTTACTGAAGCTGAGCTGCCAAATCAGGACCAATAATATTGCTGATTCTTCTTTGGATCTTATCAAGGCTCCAGGTAAACAGCAGGGGTACATGGTAGACTTATGGATATGAAAGATATATTCTGGAGAGAAAAATTGTCTTGCACGACACAGTGAATCCTCTTTTATAGCAGCTGACCTAGCAATGGAGTCAATGTAGAATAAATTTGTACAGTATACGAGATCTGATATTCAACTTTTGAATCTTTTTACTCGTTTCTGTTGTGGGTGTACGCGTTCACAATTTTTCTTTTAGAAAATGCAGTAAGTTTCATGTTGTTGAAAGTGCTTAGAGTCTGTTGCTGTTTGAAGGATAAGCATGGAGTGATAAAAAGAAAACATTGAAAAGCGCCGAAAATTTCTTTATAAATGACCATGACTTCTGGAAAGAGGGTTTAAAGAATTTAACACTCACAGGATATATTGATAGCAAAAGAGAAAAATGGAAGGAAACATACTTTGAAATGCAAAACAATGACAAAGAGCTATGGCAAAGTGCCAACGTTATTTAGAGTAAAAAGTGATAGGAAGTTGTGGAGAGTCATGATCGCCCGCGTTCAAAGGACATGGCAGGCATATAAAAGAAGAAGAAGAAGGAGAAGAAGAAGAAGAAGAGTTTAGTGCTCACCTCTGTAATACATCCAGATTCGGCGCTGTGGCAATTTATTCAATTCGATATCTAAGTAAATTTGGTAAGCCGGCGAAATGAACATATGTCTGGATACACTGTTATGAGTTGAACTCCACTCATAATAATTGTCCTGGTACTTGACTTCCAGTGTGGGTAGGTCAATTAAGAACAGTTCCATAATCGAAAGGTTTTCGAAGTAAAAATGGATTCGGCAGTTGTTGGTACCGTCTGGGATCATATTCGGATAGTCAGATGAACGAATTTGACCTTCATCATTATCAATTGGTTCTTTGCTGTCACACATTACAGTTGTCGTTACTTTTTCTGAATAATAATAATAATAATAATAATAATAATAATAATAATAAATCAAGCACATATACTAAAATACTGTGTTAGCCCAAGATGCAGATTCTGTGACAAATATCCAGGAACCATTGATCATCTTATATCAGGTTGCACGATATTGGCACCCACTGAATATAAAACCCGGCATGACAGAGTGGGCCAATATCTGCACTGGAAAATTTGCAACTCCTATGGGAAGGAAACTGGTACGAACACCACCCTGACCCGGTTACGGAGATAGGACCTGTTACAATTCTATGGGACTACACAACACACACTGACAGAACAATCAAAGCCAACCGCCCAGACATTGTTATTAAAGACCACAAACAAAATAAGTGCCTCCTTATTGATATGGCAGTCCCTGCAGACTGCAATGTATCTTTGAAGATATTCGAAAAACTGTCAAAATACAAGGACCTTGAAATAGAAATCTCAAAAATGTGGCACATGCAAACATCAACAATTCCTGTTGTAGTTGCAGCCCTTGGACTGGTTGGAAAAGATTCCAGTCGGCTGATTGAAGGGATCCCTGGAAGTCCATGCCTCAAAGAGATACAAAAAATTGTTCTGACAAGTACAGCCCACACTTTATGAAGGGCTTTATCTATGTAATTATTTTTATTTTATTATATTATTATTATTTTTTTGCAGTGGAAAGTGTCATGATGCCATTTCTAACCTTAGGTCCCTGGGCGGGACCCGGAAAGAAATGTGTAAACGGCAGATATCAAAGGAAATAAAAATAATAATAATATGGCATCTTCAGACAACAACATGGTTTTATTGGGGTTTTGGGAATTATATCAAAGGAGTAAACAAATATGTGGATCAAATTTATAAGTCTACCATTTGTTCATACATTGAATATTGCTGTCTCATCTAGTCTGGTTTCCTACTATACAATTAGAAATTCTTGATAAAATCCAAAGAAGAATTTGCGATGTTATTTGACCTGACCTGGCATCTCGCCTTCACATATTTTCCCACTGCCGTAATGTAACTTCTCTCTGTCTTTTCTCTAAATATTTTCATAGTAATTGTTCTGATGAACTTTCCTCTATGGTAGCTAGACTTTATGAATTTAAGCTCAGTACTGGATTGGTGACAAGGTCCCATCATTTTACAGTTGAAATGGCTAGATGTAACCGTAAGTTCTATGCTAAAAGCTTCTTCTAATGCACTTCTCGCTTGTGGAACTCTTGTAGAGGACCGGCGGTGAATATGAGGATAAAATCTCTGGACTAAGACTTCCTGCTGGCCGGTCCCGCTACATAGAATGTTGGACTTAGATGGAGTCCAAAGAAGATAAATAAACGAACAAGACCAATATATATGTATAAAACAAATATATATTATAACACATAGATTAAAATACGAATTACAAATACATTTAAGACATGAATAAATGTTACAGTGTCTGTATGGAAAGTTGTTGTGTGTGTGTGTTGAGTTGAAATGTCCGTACGGGTGAATTTTGTTTTAGCGTGTTCCCAGAATATGGGAAACGCTGGTTGTGTATAAGAGTTCACATATTGGAAATTTTAAGAGAAAGTTTTTGTACCTCGCCCCACGTGCGAGGTTTCGGCCCGCGGCCTAAATCGACATAGTTGCTCGCACGTGCGCGTAAGCAGAGAAAAGAGAGAAAGAGAGAAGGGTGAACAAGTATTTATACACGCGGGAGAGAGACCCCTGTTGAAGGGTTAAGAAATGAGGAGGAGATAACCCGATACTCTCTTGCTTCCCATTCAACTTCGATCTTCACAATCGTTATCTTCTGTCTTCTTAATTCTTGTTCTTTTATTATTCCCTCTCCTTAATAGTATTTTTCTTATACTCTCTAACCCTCAGTAACCCCTTTGCATCTTAATAGATTTATCGCCTTACTTGGGGTGAATTGATTAAAAAAATACTGGTAGCCTTTTAACTATGTGAATTGCAAACAATTATACTCATAGATACTTTACATATCTTGCATAGAATTCTCTCCTGGCATTGAGCGCAATTAATTTTTTCTCTCTCTGATTGTATGTCAATTTCATCTGTTTACATCTGATAGAAAAAAAAATGTCTCTTGAAGTCTTTGGTCGAGACGTGGACAACCCGTACTGCAGAAAGTAAAGTCAAAGCGCAACACCAAATACTTAGAATCAAAAATAGATAATTTCTAGAGCACATAATGAGGAAAGAGGGCTTGGAGAATTTGACACTCACAGGATAAATTGAAGGCAAGAGAGACAGAGGAATACGGCGAGTAATTTACCTAATAAGTAAATGGGTGGCAGGTCAGGGAATGAGAAGGATAGAAACAAAAATGGCAAACATGGATAAACTGGCCCGCAATAAGACGTCGTAGCAAAAGGACGCTTTTTCATGATACCGCTTTCTTTTTTTTTTTTCGGCAGTGTTTATTGTTTTAAAAAGTGACGATTAGAATGGTAATAAAACCGAAACATGCATGTGAAAGTGAATTTATAACTTTTTTTTGACCTTGAGAATTTACAACAAAAATATTAAAGACTATTATTAAACGTCTTATTGCGGGCACGCTTATCTGTGTCGTTTTTGTTTCTCCTTTTGTCTGTCCATTTGCTTTTGTAATGTTTTTTTTTTTTAATTCTAAAGATACATTATGGACACCCTGTATATTAATGAACGAGATTTTAAATTGGATTTTGTGAAGAATTCTCGTGCGAAATCAATTAACGTGTATTGGTTTGCTTTATTTTGTTTTACGGCATATCAACTTCATTTAATGCCGACAGCATTTTTAGGATAGATTCGTATGAATAGAATATGCATTCTTTGGTTTAGATTGGTTTGCTTTATTTTGTTTTACGGCATATCAACTTCATTTAATGCCGACAACATTTTTAAGATAGATTCGTATGAATAGAATATGCATTCTTTGGTTTAGATTGGTTTGCTTTATTTTGTTTTACGGCATATCAACCTCAATGGATTATTTAATGCCAACAAGATTTTTTATTGCTGGTAATATTTTGTTTTGTTAAAAATCTGTCTTTGGTAATAATTTTTTCAAAAAGGTCTTGCTGGTAATAGTTAACTATTTGCTCATAGTTTGGACTCTAACAGGTGCTAACACCCCAGGTCAGGGTGGACCTGGGAACATCAGCAATTAAGAGGTGGTTCCACGCCCCTCAAAACCTGATCAGAGGCCTTGCTGCTTGACGTAGTTTAACGTCTTACCCAGGACGCAGATGTAGTTTAACTTCTTATCCAGGACGCGGATGTAGTTTAACTTCTTACCCAGGACGCGGATGTAGTTTAACGTCTTATCCAGGACGCGGATGTAGTTTAACGTCTTACCCAGGACGCGGATGTAGCTTAACTTCTTACCCAGGACGCGGATGTAGTTTAACGTCTTACCCAGGACGGATTAACGTGTATTCATATATGGATTTTGTTATGCCTGCAAAAAGGTTTACGAGAAATAGCTTAGCAAAACCGGATTTTCTCAGTTAAAATTATATCCCTTTTAATTTTCCTTACCTTTCATGCAAACATAGTGCAATTTCATATTGTTTTCCGACTTGCACTTATTGTCTATGTATTCTTCATCAATGCAACGCTGTCTCTTATTGCAATAATATGTCAGGCTGTTCATTACT